>JAHLJT010000631.1:7500-292248 GCA_031308135.1 Acheta domesticus
GTCTGTGTGTGTCTGTGTGTGTCTGTGTGTGTGTCTGTGTGTGTCTGTGTGTGCCTGTGTGTGTCTGGTGTGTGTCTGTGTGTGTCTTGTGTGTGTCTGTGTGTGTGTCTGTGTGTGTGACTGTGTGTGTCTGTGTGTGTGTTGTGTGTTTGTGTGTGTCTGTGTGTGTGTCTGTGTGTGTCTGTGTGTGTGCCTGTGTGTGTGTCTGTGTGTGTCTGTGTGTGTGTCTGTGTGTGTGTCTGAGTGTGTCTGTGTGTGTCTGTGTGTGTGTCTGTGTGTGGTCTGTGTGTGTCTGTGTGTATTTGTGTGTGTCTGTGTGTGTGTCTGTGTGTGTGTTTGTGTGTGTCTGTGTGTGTGTCTGTGTGTGTCTCTGTGTGTGTCTGTGTGTGGTCTGCGTGTGTCTGTGTGGGTCTGTGTGTGTCTGTGTGTGTCTGTGTGTGTGTCTGTGTGTGTGTCTGTGTGTGTCTGTGTGTGTGTCTGTGTTTGTGCCTGTGAATGTGTCTGTGTGTGTCTGTGTGTGGGTCTGTGTGTGTCTGTGTGAGTTTGTGTGTGTCTGTGTGTGTGTCTGTGTGTGTCTGTGTGTGTTTGTGTGTGTCTGTGAGTGTCTGTGTGTGTGTCAATGTGTTGTCTGTGTGTGTGTCTGTGTGTGTGTCTGTGTGTGTGTCTGTGTGTGTCTGTTGTGTCTGTGTGTGTCTAGTGTGTGTCTGTGTGTGTCTGTGTGTGTCTGAGTGTGTGTCTGTGTGTGTGTCTGTGTGTGTCTGTGTGTGTGTCTGTGTGTTGTCTGTGTGTGTCTGTGTTTGTCTGCGTGTGTCTGTGTGTGTCTGTGTGAGTCTGTGTGTGTGTCTTTCTGTGTGTCTGTGTGTGTCTGTGTGTGTGTCTGTGTGCTTGTCTGTGTGTGTCTATGTGTGTCTGTGTGTGTGTCTGTGTGTGTCTGAGTGTGTGTCTGTGTGTGTGTCTGTGTGTGTCTGTGTGTGTCTGTGTGTGTCTGTGTGTGTGTCTGTGTGTGTGTGTGTGTGTGTCTGTGTGTGTGGTGTGTGTGTCTGTGTGTCTGTGTGTGTGTCTGTGTGTGTCTGTGTGTGTGTCTGTGTGTGTGTCTGTGTGTGTGTTGTGTGTGTGTTCTGTGTGTGTCTGTGTGTGTCTGTGTGTGTCTGTGTGTGTGTCTGTGTGTGTCTGTGTGGTGTCTGTGTGTGTGTCTGTGTGTGTGTCTGTGTGTGTCTGTGTGTGTGTCTGTGTGTGTGTCTGTGTGTGTCTGTGTGTGTGTGTCTGTGTGTGTCTGTCTGTGTGTGTCTGTGTGTGTCTTGTGTGTGTGTGTGTGTGTGTGTGTCTGTGTGTGTGTTGTTGGTGTGTGTCGTGTGTGTCTGTGTGTGTCTGTGTGTGTCTGTGTGTGTGTCTGTGTGTGTGTCTGTGTGTGTCTGTGTGTGTCTGTTGTGTGTCTGTGTGTGTGTCTGTGGTGTGTCTGTGTGTATCTGTGTGTGTGTCTTGTGTTTCTGTGTGTGTGTCTGTGTGTCTGTGTGTGTCTGTGTGTGGTGTCTGTGTGTGTCTGTGTGTGTCTATGTGTGTCTGTGGTGTGTCTGTGTGTGTCTGAGTGTGCGTCTGTGTGTGTGTGTCCGTGTGTGTCTGTGTGTCTGTGTGTGTCTGTGTGTGTGTCTGTGTGTGTGTCTGTGTGTGTCTGTGTGTGTCTGTGTGTGTCTGTGTTTGTGTCTGTGTGTGTGTCTGTGTGTGTCTGTGTGGTGTCTGTGTGTGTGTCTGTGTGTGCCTGTGTGTGTGTCAGTGGTGTGTCTGTGTGTGTCTGTGTCTGTGTGTGTGTCTGTGTGTCTCTGTGTGTTTTGTCTGTGTGTGTCTCTGTGTGTGTCTGTGTGTGTGTCTGTGTGTGTCGGTGTGTGTGTCTGTGTGTGTCTGTGTGTGTCTGTGTATCTGTGTGTGGTTTCTGTGTGTGTATGTGTGTGTCTGTGTTTCTGGGTGTGTGTCTGTGTGTGTCTGTGTGAGGGTCTGTGTGTGTCTGTGTGTGTCTGTGTGTGTCTATGTGTGTCTGTGTGTGTGTCTGTGTGTGTCTGTGTGTTGTCTGTGTGTGTGTCTGTGTGTGTCTGTGTGTGTGTCTGTGTGTGTCTGTGTGTGTCTGTGTGTGTCTGTGTGTGTCTGTGTGTGTCTGTGTGTGTGTCTGTGTGTGTGTCTTGTGTGTGTCTGTGTGTGTGTCTGTGTGTGTGTCTGTGTGTTGTGTGTCTGTGTGTGTGTCTGTGTATGTGTCTGTGTGTGTGTCTGTGTGTGTCTGTGTGTGTGTTGTGTTGTCTGTGTGTGTCTGTGTCTGTGTGTCTGGTGTGTCTGTGTGTGTCTGTGTGTGTGTCTGTGTGTGTCTGTGTGTGTGTCTGTGTGTGTCTGTGTGTGTGTCTGTGTGTGTCTGTGTGTGTCTTGTGTGTGTCTGTGTGATGTCCTGGGTGTGTCTGTGTGTGTCCTGTTGTGTCTGTGTGTGCCTGTGTGTGTCTGTGTGTGTCCTGTGGTGTGTGTCTGTGTGTGTGTCTGTGTGGTGTCTGTGTGTGTACTGGTGTGTTCTGGTGTGGTGCCTGTGTGTGTTGTGTGTGTCTGTGTGGTGTGTTTGTGTGTGTCTGTGTGGTGTGTCCTGTGTGTGTGTACTGTGTGTGTCCTGTGTGTGTGTTGTGTGTTGTGTGGTGTCGGATGTGTGTGTCTGTGTGTGTCTGTGTGTGTGTCTGTGTGTGTGTCTGTGTGTGTGCTGTGGTATGTGTGTGTGTCCTGTGTGTGTCTGTGTGGTGTCTGTGTTGTGTCTGTGTGTGTTGTGGTGTCTGTGTGTTGTTCTGTGTGTGTCTGTGTGTGTGTCTGTGTGTGCTGTGTGGTTCTGTGTGTAGTCTGTGTGTGTCTGTGTGTGTGTCTTGTGTGTGTCTGTGTGTAGTCTGGGTGTGTGGTCGTGTGTGTGTCTCTGTGTGTCTGTGTGTGTCTGTGTATCTGTGTGTGTTTCTGTGTGTGTATGTGTGTGTCTTGTGTTTCTGGTTGTGTGTCTGTGTGTGTCTGTGTGTGGGTCTGTGTGTGTGTCTGTGTGTGTCTGTGTGTGTCCTGTGTGTGTGTCTGTGTGGTGTCTGTGTGTGGTCTATGTGTGGTCTGTGTGTGTGTCTGTGTGTGTCTGAGTGTGTGTCTGTGTGTGTGTTCTGTGTGGGTCTGTGTGTGTGTCTGTGTGTGTCTGTGTGTGTGTCTGTGTGTGTGTCTGTGTGTGTCTGTGTGTGTCTGTGTGTGTGTCTGTGTGTGTGATCTGTGTGTCTGTGTGTTGTCTGTAGTGTGTGTCTGTTGTGTGTCTGTGTGTGTGTCGGTGTATGTGTCTGTGTGTGTGTCTGTGGTGTGTCTGTGTTGTGTCTGTGTGAGTCTGTGTGTGTTCTGTGTCTGTGTGTGTGTCTGTGTGGAGTCTGTGTGTGTGTCTGTGTGTCTGTCTGTGTGTGCCTGTGTGTGTTTGTGTGTGTGTCTGTGTGTGTCTGTGTCTGTGTGTGTGTCTGTGTGTGTCTGTGTGTTTGTTCTGTATGTGTCTCTGTGTGTCTGTGTGGTGTCTGTGTGTGTGTATGTTGTGTCTGTTGTGTGTGTCTGTGTGTGTCTGTGTGTGTGTCTGTGTGTGTGTCCTGTGTGTGTGTCTGTGTGTGTGTCTGTGTGTGTGTCTGTGTGTGTCTGTGGTGTTTTCTGTTGTGTGTCTCTGTGTGTCTGTGTGTGTCTGTGTGTGTGTCTATGTGTGTACTGTGTGGTGTCTCGTGTGTGTGTCCGTGTGTGTCTGTGTGTGTGTCATGTGTGTCTGTGTGTGTGTCTGTGTGTGTCTGTGTGTGTCTGTGTGTGTCGGTCTGTGTTGTGTGTGTCTGTGTGTGTGTCTGTGTGTGCCTGGGTCTGTGTTCTGTGTGTGTCTTGTGTGTGTGTCCTGTGCATGTCTGTGTTTGTGTGTCTGTGTGTGTCTGTGTGTGTGTCTGTGTGTGTCTGTGGTGTGTCTGTGTGTGTGTCTGTGTGTGTCTGTGTGTGTCTGTGTCTGTGTGTGTCTGTGTGTGTGTCTGTGTGTGTCTGTGTGTGTCTGTGTGTGTCTGTGTGTGTGTCGTGCTGTGTGTGTGTCTGTGTGTGTCTGTGTGTGGTCTGTGTGTGTCTGTGTGTGTCTGTGTGTGTCTGTGTGTGTCTGTGTGTGTGTCTGTGTGTGTGTCTGTGTGTGTCTGTGTGTGTGTCTGTGTGTGTCCTGTGTGTGTGTCTGTGTGTGTGTCTGTGTGTGTGCTGTGTGTGTCTGTGTGTGTGTCTGTGTGTTGTCTGTGTGTGTGTCTGTGTGTGTCTCTGTGTGTCTGTGTGTGTCCTGTGTGTGTGTCTGTGTGTGTGTCTGTGTGTGTCTGTGTGTGTCTGTGTGTCTGTGTGTGTCTGTGTGTCTGTGTCTGTGTGTGTGTCTGTGTGTGTCTGTGTGTGTGTCTGTGTGTGTGTCTGTGTGTGTCTGTGTGTGTCTTGTGTGTGCTGTGTCTGTGTGTGTCTGTGTGTTGTCTATGTGTGTCTGTGTGTGTGTCTGGTGTGTGTCTGAGTGTGTGTCTGTGTGTGTGTCCTGTGTGGGTCTGTGTGTGTGTCTGTGTGTGTCTGTGTGTGTGTGTCTGTGTGTGTCTGTGTGTGTCTGTGTGTGTCTGTGTGTGTGTCTGTGTTGTGTGTCTCTGTGTGTCTGTGTGTGTCTGTGTGTGTGTCGTGTGTGTGTCTGTGTGGTGTCGGTGTATGTGTCTGTGTGTGTGTCTGTGTGTGTCTGTGTGTGTGTCTGTGTGTGAGTCTGTGTTGTGTCTGTGTCTGTGTGTGTGTCTGTGTGTGTCTGTGTGTGGTCTGTGGTGTCTGTCTGTGTGTGCCTGTGTGTGTTGTGTGTGTGTCTGTGTGTGTCTGTGTCTGTGTGTGTGTCTGTGTGTGTCTGTGTGTTTTTTCTGTGTGTGTCTCTGTGTGTCTGTGTGTGTCTGTGTGTGTGTTTATGTGTGTCTGTCTGTGTGTGTGCCTGTGTGTGTCTGTTTGTGTGTCTGTGTGTGTGTCTGTGTGTGTGCCTGTGTGTGTCTGTGTGTGTGTCTGTGTGTGTGTCTGAGTGTGTGTCTGTGTGTGTGTCTGTGTGTGTGTCTGTGTGTGTCTGTGTGTTTTTCTGTGTGTGTCTCTGTGTGTCTGTGTGTGTCTGTGTGTGTGTCTATGTGTGTCTGTGTGTGTGTCTGTGTGTGTTGCTGTGTGTGTCTGTGTGTGTGTCATGTGTGTCTGTGTGTGTGTCTGTGTGTGTCTGTGTGTGTCTGTGTGTGTCTGTGTGTGTCTGTCTGTGTGTGTGTCTGTGTGTGTGTCTGTGTGTGCCTGGGTCTGTGTCTGTGTGTGTTTGTGTGTGTGTCTGTGCGTGTCTGTGTTTGTGTGTCTGTTGTGTCTGTGTGTGTGTCTTGTGTGTGTCTGTGTGTGTGTCTGTGTGTGTCTGTGTGTGTCTATGTGTGTCTGTGTGTGTCTGAGTGTGTCTCTGTGTTGTGTCTGTGTGAGTCTGGTGTGTTGTCTGTGTGTGTCTGTTTGTGTGTCCTCTGTGTGTGTCTGTGTGTGTGTCTGTGTGTGTCTGTGTGTGTCTGTGTATGTGTCTGTGTGTGTGTCTTGTCTGTGTCTGTGTGTGTCTGGGTTTGTGTCTGTGTGTGAGACTGTGTGTTCTGAGTGTGTCTGCTGTGTGTGTTTGTGTGTGTCTGTGTGTGTGTCTGTGTGTCTCTGTATGTGTTCTGTGTGTGTCTGTGTGAGTCTGTGTGTGTCTGCGTGTGTCTGTGTGTGTTGTCTGTGTCTGTTGTGTGTCTGTGTGTCTGTGTTTGTCTGCGTGTGTCTGTGTGTGTCTGTGTGAGTCTGTGTGTGTCTTTTTTGTGTCTGTGTGTGTCTGTGTGTTTGTTCTGTGTGTGTGTCTGTGTGTTTGACTGTGTGTGTGTCTGTGTGTGTCTGTGTGTGTGTCTGCTTGTGTGTCTGTGTGTGTCTGTCTGTGTCTGTGTGTGTGTCTGTGTGTGAGTCTGTGTGTGTCTGTGTGTCTGTGTGTGTCTGTGTGTGTGTTTGTGTGTGTCTGTGGTGTGTCTGTGTGTGTCTGTGTGTGTGTCTGTGTGTGTCTGCGTGTGTCTGTGTGGGTCTGTGTGTGTCTGTGTGTGTCTGTGTGTGTCTGTGTGTGTGTCTGTGTCTGTGTGTGTCTGTGTGTCTGTGTTTGTCTGCGTGTGTCTGTGTGTGTCCTGTGTGAGTCTGTGTGTGTCTTTTTTTGTGTCTGTGTGTGTCTGTGTGTTTGTCTGTGTGTGTGTCTGTGTGTTTGTCTGTGTGTGTGTCTGTGTGTGTCTGTGTGTGAGTCTGTGGGTGTCTGTGTGTATCTGTGTGTGTCTGTGTGTGTCTGTGTGTGTGTTTGTGTGTGTCTGTGTTGTGTGTGTCTGTGTGTGTCTGTGTGTGTCTGTGTGTGTCTGCGTGTGTCTGTGTGAGTCTGTGTGTGTCTGTGTGTGTCTGTGTGTGTGTCTGTGTGTGTGTCTGTGTGCGTCTGTGTGTGTGTCTGTGTGTGTGTGCCTGTGAATGTGTCTGTGTGTGTGTCTGTGTGTGTCTGTGTTTGTTTGTGTGTGTCTGTGTGTGTGTCTGTGTGTGTCTGTGTGTGTGTCTGTGTGAGTGTGTCTGTGTGTGTCTATGTGTGTCTGTGTGTGTGTCTGTGTGTGTGTCTGTGTGTGTCTGTTTGTTTCTGTGTGTGTCTATGTGTGTCTGTGTGTGTGTCTGTGTGTGTCTGAGTGTGTGTCTGTGTGTGTGTCTGTGTGTGTCTGTGTGTGTGTCTGTGGTGTCTTTGTGTCCTGTGTTTGTCTGCGTGTGTCTGTGTGTGTCTGTTTGAGTCTGTGTGTGTGTCTTTTTGTGTGTCTGTGTGTGTAACTGTGTGTGTGTCTGTGTGTGTCTATGTGTGTCTCTGTGTGTGTCTGTGTGTGTCTGTTTGTGTGTCTCTGTGTGTGTCTTGTGTGTGTCTTTCTGTGGCTGTGTATCTGTTGTGTTGTCTGTGTAATGTCGTGCTGTGTAGGTGTTGTCTGTCTGTGTCCTGTTGTGATCTGTGTTGTGTCTGTTTGTTTGATACTGTGTGTGGTCTGATGTGTGTGCTTGTGTGTGATGTTTGTTGTGTGTCTGTGTGTGTGCTCTGATGTGTGTCTGTAGTGTGTCTGTGTGTGTTGTCTGTATGTGTAGTCTGTGTGTGTGTCTGATGTGTTGTCTGTGTGTGTGTCTGTGTCTGGTGTGTGTGTCGTGTGTTTGTCTGGTGTTGTCTGTGTGTGCTCGTGTGATGTCCTGTGTGTGTCTTTTGTAGGTCTGTGTGTGTCTGTGTGTGTCTGTGTGTGTGTCTGTGTGTGTCTGGTGTGTGTCTTGTGTGTGTATGTGTGTGTGTCTTGTGTGTGTCTGTGTGTGTCTGTCTGTGTCTGTGTCTGTGTGTGTCTGTGTGTGTCTGTGTGTGTCTGTGTGTGTGTCTGTGTGTGTCTGTGTGTGTGTCTGTGTGTGTCTGTGTGTGTGTCTGTGTGTGTCTGCGTGTGTCTGTGTGGGTCTGTGTGTGTCTGTGTGTGTCTGGGTTTGTGTCTGGGTGTGAGACTGTGTGTGTCTGAGTGTGTCTGTGTGTGTCTGTGTGAGTCTGTGTGTGTCTTTTTTGTGTCTGTGTGTGTCTGTGTGTTTGTCTGTGTGTGTGTCTGTGTGTTTGTCTGTGTGTGTGTCTGTGTGTGTCTGTGTGTGTGTCTGCTTGTGTGTCTGTGTGTGTCTGTCTGTCTGTGTCTGTGTGTGTGTCTGAGTGTGTCTGTGTGTGTCTGTGTGTGTGTCTGTGTGTGAGTCTGTGTGTGTCTGTGTGTATCTGTGTGTGTCTGTGTGTGTGTTTGTGTGTGTCTGTGTGTGTGTGTCTGTGTGTGTCTGTGTGTGTCTGTGTGTGTCTGTGTGTGTCTGCGTGTGTCTGTGTGGGTCTGTGTGTGTCTGTGTGTGTCTGTGTGTGTGTCTGTGTGTGTGTCTGTGTGCGTCTGTGTGTGTGTCTGTGTGTGTGTGCCTGTGAATGTGTCTGTGTGTGTGTCTGTGTGTGTCTGTGTGTGTTTGTGTGTGTCTGTGTGTGTGTCTGTGTGTGTCTGTGTGTGTGTCTGTGTGAGTGTGTCTGTGTGTGTCTATGTGTGTCTGTGTGTGTGTCTGTGTGTGTGTCTGTGTGTGTGTCTGTGTGTGTCTGTTTGTGTCTCTGTGTGTCTATGTGTGTCTGTGTGTGTGTCTGTGTGTGTCTGAGTGTGTGTCTGTGTGTGTGTCTGTGTGTGTCTGTGTGTGTGTCTGTGTGTGTCTGTGTGTCTGTGTTTGTCTGCGTGTGTCTGTGTGTGTCTGTTTGAGTCTGTGTGTGTGTCTTTTTGTGTGTCTGTGTGTGTACTGTGTGTGTGTCTGTGTGTGTCTATGTGTGTCTGTGTGTGTGTCTGTGTGTGTCTGAGTGTGTGTCTGTGTGTGTGTCTGTGTGTGTCTGTGTGTGTGTCTGTGTGTGTCTGTGTGTCTGTGTTTGTCTGCGTGTGTCTGTGTGTGTCTATTTGAGTCTGTGTGTGTGTCTTTTTGTGTGTCTGTGTGTGTAGCTGTGTGTGTGTCTGTGTGTGTCTATGTGTGTCTGTGTGTGTGTCTGTGTGTGTCTGAGTGTGTGTCGGTGTGTGTGTCTGTGTGTGTGTCTGTGTGTGTCTGTGTGTGTGTCTGTGTGCGTCTGTATGTGTGTCTTTTGTGTGTCTGTGTGTGTGTCTTTGTGTGTGTGCCTATGTGTGTGACTGTGTCTGTGTGTATGTGTGTGTGTCTGTGTGTGTGTCTGTGGGTGTGTTTGTGTGTGTGTCTGTGTGTGTGTTTGTGTCTGTGTGTGTGACTTTGTGTGGGCTTGTGTGTGTGTCTGTTTGTGTCTGTGTGTGTGTCTGTGTGTGTGTCTTTTTGTGTGTCTTTTTGTGTGTCTGTGTGTTTGTCTGTGTGTGTGTCTGTGTGTGTCTGTGTGTTTGTCTCGGTGTGTGTCTGTGTGAGTGTCTGTGTGTGTGTCTGTGGATACCATTTTTGGTTTTTCCTATTCAGTACATTCACCATATGAATTGCAGCAGTCATCTGACAAGTTCAGATATGGATACCGTGGGTCCAACATGGCCTTTTACTCTCCTCACTAAAGCATTTCATACGTGGGAATGTACAAACTATAACCGTCTCAACGGCACTGTTTCCTTCAATCAGCTTTTTATGGCGATTTGCTATTTAGCAGTTTCAAAATCTGCCTCATGCACTGCCGGCGGCGGCTAGCAATCAGACTGTGTGGATGTGCACCGTTTTTTTATAGTTCTATAGGTGAGTTTTTGCTTTCTATTTTCAGTCATAGTGAATAATTTCAGAAAACCGTTAAATACGAACTTTGTCAATTTTAGCGAAAAGAATGAAAATGTCTAGCACCGCACTTAAGTTTTTGCGAGAAGTTTTAATGATTAACTGAAAGTAGGGGTTTTTAGACCTATTTTTTATGAAAAACGTACACATTCCTATTTTCAAAATACTGGTGCTAAAACGAAAATTCTTTCTAGCGCTTAGTAATGGTTACTTTAAGCTATTGATACTGCAATTTCTCTCCGAATTAACACATCTGTCAGCTTTTTTTGTAAAACTCCTTACAAGTGTAGAACAATGTGTCTGGGCTTCTTGGTCCGGTCTAAGGTCTGCAAACTAACAAGCCTACCACTTCAACCCACATACATGGGAGGCAAGCGATAAACAACAATGCCTAAGGCGGAACTCAAACCAGCGACCTTTCAGACCGAGGCGCTCAGTCCGCACACAGTTTAAGACCAGTGGTTGCAATGTGGCAGATACACACGTCGTAGCTTCGTAGCATGCCATGAGCTACTCTGCGCAACTAGCGTCGGGAAAGGAAACTATTAGTTACCCCGCCGGTTAGAATTTTTTTTATTCTGAACAAAATAAATTTAGAATCTATTTTACATTCAAATAATTAGTAAATATGCTAACATTGGTAATTAAAGACAGTGACAATTAATTAATGACAATGACAGTTTGTGGGTGAAAGTATCCCAGTGGCACATTTCACCGTCTTCTTGCGTCTAGAACAGAAAGAGTCAATTTAGTGTTCAAGAGTCAAAGTTGAGGAATATATTTGATTGTACATATGAAGACTAATTTGAAATTCTATAATGGAGTTGTAATGGCGTAATTCTGGATAATCGGTATGTTTCTTCACTTTTATCTAAGAGGTTGATGGCTAGAAAATTGGGTTGCGTTTCCAGACGTTGAAGATAGCTTGAGCTACTTGTTTCGATTCTTTCGAAGACTGTCGGTAGTTTTAAGTCTGTGTAGCGTTGTTTGAAATATACCACGTTGCTGCAGCAATCATCGAAGAGTTTTTGATTGAAATCTCTGTAAAATGGAGAGACGTGATCTGCTTGCCGTGCCCCAGATTTGGATGCCGTAGGTCCAAATAGAAATTATTATCGTTTTATAAATAAATAATTATCTACGGATAGCTTCGAATGGTGCCCTAGTAGCCAATACAATCTTTTCACCTGTAGTTGAAGTTGCTTCTTCTTGGCTTGTATGTGGGATTTCCAGGTAAGCCTTTTGTCCAGACGTATACCTAAATACTTCACACTTTCAACTTGCAAAATTGGTTTATTATTCATGTTTACGATGGGGCATGTTTGTCTTCTCAAAGTGAAAGTAATATGAGCTGACTTGCTTTTGTTAAATTTTATTTTCCTCTTGTTTGCCCATTCTTTGATCAACACTAGATGCTCTTGTAGTTTTCTGATTTTGTCATCATCCTTGGCTAATATGGCAGTATCATCTGCAAATGTAGCTATTGTAGTGTTTTCAGTTTCCGGTATATCTGAAGTGTATAGCTGGTACAAGACTGGGCCGAGCACACTACCTTGGGGCACTCCGGATTGGATGGGAAAGAGATTGGATAATTCGTTTTGGTAATTAATTTGGAATGTTCGGTGGGAGAGGTAAGATCTGAAGATATTGAAGAATGGATACGTTAGGGAGCGTTCGATTTTGTAGAGAAGGCCATCGTGCCAAACTTCTTCGAAAGCTTGAGTGATATCTAAAAACGCTGCTGAACAGTACTCTTTTTCTTGGAATGTTTTCTCTATGAAGTTAGTAATACTATTAACTTGTTCAATAGTCGAATGTTGTTGCCTGAAGCCATGGAAGCATACTTATGGGACGATACGATGAGGGTTCATGGGGAGGTTTACCTGGTTTTAAAAAGACTTGTGTCTGTGCTACTTTCCATTGCGATGGATAAAGGCCGGTACGTAGGATGCTGTTGAAGAGACCAGTGATAAAAGCTATTCCTTTGCGAGGCAGTTCTTTTAGTAGTGGCCCGGTGATGATGTAACCGGGAGCCTTCTTGCTGGGCAGTTCATTTTTTAAAATTTTCAATACTTTATAAGTAAAATATTTTATTGGTAATGCCATTTGTGTAGGTGATTCTAAATATTCTTGTATTTCATCCGGTTGATTTAAAGATTTTGGTGGATGGTTTTGAAAAACTTCAGTAAAGTGTTATGTAAATACTTCTATTTTTTCTTTGGTACTTCTTATCCATTCGTTGTTTTCCTTGCGAATTGAAGGTGAAGCTTTACTAGGTCGTTTGGATTTTCTTACTACTTTAAATAAAGAATATTCGGAAGCTTGAGAAGCTGAGAAATTGGCAACGTAATTTTGAAACCTACAGTCGTTGAATGTTTTAAGTAGATTGGATAATTGCCTGGTTGCTCTTTTGTAGTTGGTTTTATCAGCTGGGTATCTTCTCCTGTGCCATAGTTTTCTAAGTTTTCTTTCTTCCTGAATTTTTTCAGAATATACAAAGGATAATGTAGCGTCATGCACGCTCAAACGCGCAGACGGTAGAATTTCACCGGAAGCTGAACAAAGGGCTGGACATCTGGCGTGGTGACGCGCAATGACGCATCGGTTTTTCCGAGCGCGTAGCGTCGTTCTCAGGTGCTGGGACGGCAACGGTGGCGGGGGAAGACGCCAGGGCGCCTTTAAAAGCCGGGTGACGAACGCCCCACCTCCTTCTTTTCTGTTGTTCGAGCTGTGTGAGCAGGAGGCTGTGCGTCTAGCACGCGGAGGGGAAGCCGGCATTAGTTTGTCGTCAGTCGTGAGACATGTAGGGTTGTCTCGGCAGAGCGGTGCATCACACCGAGGGGAAACGTTTGTTGTTTGGCGGTGTGGTAGCCGCACTGTAATATCACTTCTTGTGGTAGGCTCTATTTATTTAGTTAGTAGAAGGCAGTGTTATGGTGTTTTACGACTTCGGTCAGTGTTTTTTTAATAAACCAACTGTTTATTCTACCCACCCTCGTCTGTGTTTTAATACATCCGTATGACGCCACAATAATTATCACAGGTTTCATTGTACTCTTTTCGTGGAGTGGCCTGCCACGCTGCTTTTTGTATGCTTTCAGTTATAAATTCAGTAGCTTCATCTATATCGTCTTGTGATCGCAAGGGCATTCGAATGCTTGTAAAGCTGGATATCCAGTTACGGTACATACTCCAATCTGTGTGTTTATTTACTAGTACTATTGGTGCAGGGCTTTAAAGAATTTTATTGCTATCTGTTAATGTGATAGGCGAGTGATCTGATGACAGTTCATGGTAAGCCTCAGTAGACATGTAACGTGGAGATATTCCTTTAGTTACAAAGATATCAATGAGATCTAGAATTTTGTTTGTATCAGTTGGCCAGTAAGTTGGTCCTCCTGTAGAGATGATTAGTAGTTGCAACGATGTTACCGCTTTTTGTAGTTCGCGGCCTCTCGCAGTAATGAGTCTCGATCCCCACTGCACGTGTTTTGCATTTAAATCTCCTCCGCTTACAAAACAGTACTCCGCATACAAACAGTGCGAAAGCTATTGAAAAATATTTCAAATCGTGCTTTATCAATATTGAATCTTGGAGGGCAATGTATAGAACTTACTTTTAGTGGTCCTTGACAGTCTTCTATTGTTATTTTAGTTGCTTGAATGTCTTTACATTGAAATGCACCTGGTTTGTGGGGTGACGAACTGAGTGAAGGGGTGATTTCGACGTAGCACTCGTACCACGGATTCCTGCTCGTGGCATCGATCTTGACAACACTATTTTAGCACCTCGGCCACACAGGTCAGCGACAATAATAACTGCGTTTCATACATCTAAATCATGTCCCAATAATGAGACGCAATTCACAGAACTACAGCTGCCATCTCGCGAAGCAGAATGCCATTGTCACATTCCAATCTAATATTTCCTGAAGGCTAACAATATGGCTTTCACATTACATTTAAATCGTATTTTTGAGAAAACCTAATTGGGCTAATTTAAATTAAGGTTTGCGGGTTGCTTATAAGGAAATTCATCAGTACATTGAGAATGCACACACATACCTTGCAAGAAAAAAGCCAGATTTCAAAAAGGTTTTAAATAATTTCTGAAAGATTAATTTATAAATGTATAACAAAATCATGATGTGAGAAACGAACGAAGAAATATGAAATATTACACAAATTCTAACTTACACTGTATCCAACTGCCTGGAAGCATATTGCGATCACGAAGCGCTGGAAATTCGAAGCGGGCGTCTGTTTGACGTCAGGTTACACACGAAAATACCATTTATGAAAATTTGAACTTGACCTTATTTAAAGATCTGTTTTTGATTAACACATTTCATTAAGAATAATAGTAATGATAAAACAACACGAACTTTTCGCAAAATGACGCGAAAAGTACTCAAAGTTTCGAAAAATAGTACATGACAATAGTTCAAAATCGATCTTTAAGGAACAGATTTCATTGAGGGAGAAATCCATTTAAAATTTTAGTTGTAGGAAGACCTCAAAAAGGCTTCTAACTTTTCAGATTTTCGAATAATTATTGTTTTTAACTATCATGAGACATAAACAATTCTCTTAAACGTCCTTCACACTAACCAATACCAAAGTTTAATAAGGATTTCCCCACTTTGGGGGGGGAAATTTTGAAGATGTCTCAGAAGCTTCATGTAAAGTACCCTCAAAATCAAAATATCAGTTTCAAATTGAAGGGACTGCAACATCAGCCAGATCGATTGGGAATCTCTATTTTGGAAAAAAATCGGCTGAATATTATAGCTGTTAGCGATGTTCACACAGAGGGACGTAAATGCAACCCGCAACACACTTGGCAGAATTTTTGAATCTTTATCGTTAAATAACTCCTAAAAGAGGCGTTCTACGGCCTTAAAAACTAAAATATCGAGGCCGACGGCCTCAAAGAAACGTTTCTCACACCGTAATCTACAGAAAGATCTCTTTCTGAACTTCCTATTACATTTTTGCTTGTCCGATGTTTCCCGATATTACCTCACCTGCTCAGAGACGAGCAGAATCTGCAAATAAATGTGAATGAACGAGATAGAGGGCGGTAGAGACAGAGACACATAGAGACAGGCAGATAGAGACAAGGTAAGGGAGGAAGAGAGAGACAGTGGGAAACGGAGATGGGAGGTGAAAGAGGGAGATGAAGGGCAGAACAATGTCTAATTCATTTCCAGGTTTTCCTAATTTCATTTAAAGGGAATAGTTTTATATTGATCTGCAAGGGGGTGGATTAACCCTTTCGCTACCAGCGTCCATGATCATGGACACGAAATTTACAATATCATAACGCTCCTAGTGTTTAAATCTGAACTAACATGTTGACGTGTATATGTTCTTCGATTTCTCCTGAATCGAATTATGTTCGGTTGAAGCGATTCTGTCGTAAATATAAGGAACCACTTAACATTGATGTTGAAGCTGCGTTACGTTTTGACGGAAGTGATTTGCGAGACAAAATTATTACTGTGTAGCGACATTGTATAGCAGAGAAAACATTGGTTGATATTATAGATTGGAAATTCATTGAACAATAATTATCATTACATAAGTATTATGTTATATTTTAGCGTGTAAATGCGTAATTTTTTTATGATAAAAACTTTGTCCTTGTTCGTGGACACCAGTACACAACGGTTGCATGCGTACATAAGCTCACTACTTGCCCGCTAAAAGTGCATGCCGTTATCTGTAACTTATGAGCATTGATTCGCATTAGAGGATAAGAAATGAATCACAAAGTGAATGTACAAGATGATTATTTTGAAACATTCGTTCTGGAATAATTAGACTTCGTTATTGGAATTACAGAATATTCATAAGAAGTAGAAAATGGACACTTAGAATTATATTCCATGCTGTTGACCTTGCAATAGTAAACAGCTAGCTGAGTATAAAAATGATGCTTTACAATACAAAATTGGGAAAAAAGCAACCTCCTCCATTTCAGAATGAGATTGGCTGAATGTCTTGCAAACATGGAAAAAGCGTCTCCAAAAACGAAACGTGGTCGCCCATTATCTGCTATAGATGAAAATACTGATAAAAGACCTCAGCGTGACAAAAAAATTGAACAAAGACCCAGTAAAGAAAGATGTCATGACAGAGTAGATCATTTGCCAGTACATTCGCAGAAAAGAGAAGTAGGGTGATGTAAGAACCAAGTCTGCAGTGGTAAAAGTCACTTCCGTTGCGAGAAATGTCAAATTTATTTATGCTTTTTCAAAGATCGAAACTGTTTTTATGATTATCGTACTAAATAATGCACTACAAAATCTTTTCTTTTAAATTAAATATGTACTTTATTTTGTCATATTTTAAAGTAATTTTTTACTGTATTTTGAACGTTTGTAATCAGATATTTGTTGTTCTTATTTGTTTTTTTTTCAATATTATTGTTAAGACCACGTATGTTTGCTTAAAAAAACTGAGTATATGCATCCAAATATTTAATGTTGTAGCATATTTGTGCAATAAAACCATTATTTACGAAAAAACGCGATATTTGCCCTGCTTCATATGAAAGACACCTGTAATCGTTAACTACTGACGTCCATGATCATGGACATTCTATATCTCGAAAACCAACCATCCGAAAATTTTGAAAAAAATCACGGTCCATCCTTTTGTTCTTTAAATACCATCTGTGAGTTTCCAAATTTTTAACTCAATTTTTGCCAAGTCGGTAGTGAAAGGGTTAAAGATTTTGCTGCCCCTAGGCCAACAAAATATTGCCGCCCTAGCCCAGTTACTAAATTCCGTATTTTGCATGCATTACATAAAAAGAACATAATTAATAATAAAATAGTCGCATTTTCCCAATATGATTAGTATAAGAATCTTTATTAAGTTATAAATTTTCTACAAGCGTCTTGTCGAGCGAATTCATTATCGCCATTCGAGCGATATCTATTGTTCCAAAAATTCGGAGAATAAATATAAAATTGTATGTTATACAGATAGTTTAGGATATCTGAACACTTGCATCATGAATAATTTATCCTGCACAGTCACATCCAACTTACCAAGAAACTTACACCAAGTTCAGCATCAGTAGTTCGTTTTGTGCTAATTGTAATAGATTATTATTATTCCTACATTTATTACACGAACATACGATTTTAGTACAAATAGGGTTGCCAGATGTTCACTATTTCAATATCTGATTCACTGATTAAAGTAGTGTTGCTACAGAATGGCACAGACTTTTCTGTATTAGTTTTCAATTTCCTACCTATTCGCAATTGCCACATACTCGTGCCAGCTGCCATCTATCGCCGCCCAAATTACATTTCTTCGACATTTCCTTAAGATTTTGGTTTCCTAATGGTAGAACAAAAATATTAATTTTAGAATATTAAAGAACACAAAAACCACGTCCTATATGGTAATTTTCCTTTAAAACTTTGTAGCCGTTTTTAAGAAAATGGCGATTAAGAGCTAATAAAAATGCAAACTTTGAAGTTCATTTTCATAGAAAATGTTTGAGTTATCAAAAAACGTCATTTGAAGTCATTTCAAGCATATTAACTCACAAATACAACAGTGTTTACAAATTGCTGATAATGTGCATTTTAAAGATTCGTGTACATTCGTGTAATTTTTGAAAAATCGAAAAAAAATATCCCAATATTAACGGCACACTAAAGAGCGTCATATATACTGACGTATATTTACGTCATACTAAAGAGCGTAATTAGCACACATCCGTTCCAAAACTTTGAAGAAAATATTTGGAGCCATTAATGAGAAAATGGAGTTTGAACGTTTCTGAAAATTAGGAATTTTGAGCTAGTTTCTCACAGAAAACTGACTTTTCGAGAAACTTTACTTGACATTATTTAAAGCACATGAACTCATAAATATAATAATGTAAACAAATCGCCACTAATGTAAATATTACCGACGTGAGAGACAAGTAAAAAAATTACATTTATGAAATTTTCGAAAAAACAAAAGAATAGAGCGATATGGAGTTTGTCATCTCATAGGGTACATTTAGCACTATCCATACCAAAAGTTTAAAGAAAAAAATTGGGCCCGTTTTTGAGAAAATCTTGTTTTTATATTTTTTGTAAATTGCACAAATTACCGCAATATTGCACTAGAAGTACTAACATTTTCAAATAAATGAACATGACCTTAAAGAATGAACTCACTATGAAGAACAAATTTTTTAAGGAAAAATCTCTATCTGCAATTTTGTTGATGGAGGAAGACGCCGAATAAAATTAAAACTTTTGCAATTTTTGAAAATTCAGTGTTAACCGTGGAAATCGGGCCTATGCCACCTTACTAAGTGCATTTTACTGTGTTCTTACAACAAATTTGAAGAAAAATGTGGAGCCGTTTTTGATAAAATTTTGAAAATGTTCGTGGAGCTTCATGTAAAGTATCCCCAAATTTTATAGAATCTTTTTCAAAATCTCAAAGCGTTGACTCGAACCAGATCGACCGGGGAATATCCATTTTGGAAGAAATCGTACGTATGGTTTAGGCGCTAGCAGTTCACTGACGGATGGACGGACGGACTGACTGGTGTTGTCCACTTTTTCGTTATCACGGCTCGGCAACAAACTTTTTTCTGGCAAAAATTCTCCATTTTTTCGCGCAGCTATACATAACTTTCCATTTACTTCGTGTATTACTCCGAATGTACGTACGTATACGGGAAAGTAAAAATGAAAACGTGTGAACATGAAAACGTGTGAACATGAAAAAAGCTCTTATCCAATGACAAAAAAAACTTATTGTATAAGTGAGCAAGTGTTAATGTGGAGCTTTTAGTGTTTATTTCTGAAAATTTTTAATCTCGATTAGAATTGACTTTATTCTCATGCCAATCCTGGCTATTGCGGAGGTCCATGAAGTTGTCTTACTGTTAATTTGGTAAATATTCGTAACACGTACGTGTTTGTTCCAGTGCACAGCACTAGAATGTAGGTTAAATGTGTTTCATAAATGCCTTTTAATTCGTACACTATACTGCAGTTTATTCAGCATTGCCCCTGACAGGTATCAGCGATTGACGCTTTCATCCAAACAGGAACTTGAACGTCCATAATAACGTCACTGTAGCGACATATAAGCTCCCGCTTGGATGAAACCGTCAACAGCTAATACCTGCCTGAGGCAGAGTTGTATAAATCGCAGTATACTTTAAGAAATTCCTGATGAGTGCAAGCTCTAATGATTATAGAGCATTTTATTTGAAGATTTGAACTAATGTATAAAAGATTTTTTCCCTTTTATGAAAATGCAAAACTCAACTTCACACTTGGATGTGTTTTAAATTAAAAGGATAATGTATCATCATTATTCAAAGATCCCCTCATCCTCCCTAGAATCACAATTGTTTTGAAAACAGTTCTGGCAACCCTAAATACAAACTCAGTATGGGTAGTTTGGAAGTTTCATCGAAATTGCTAATTTGTGTGTGTAATTATAGTATTTTGTGTTACCAACTTTGTATCCAATGGTTTCCAGACATAAAATACAAAACAACGCAATAATGACGAAGAAGTTAATGTATAGTACTATTTTAATCCCTATATAGTATTTGAGTAAACTCCTATACCGTGCGTGTGTGGAGATTTCCGTGCCTTGTAGCTAAATCGCTTCCCGTGCACCAATCGAGACATATGAGGTAGAATTGAACGCGTATCGGAACCCTATTGGGGAACTGAAAATATGTTTTTCGACGCGGCTATCAAATTCCAAGAAATTGTCAAAAACGTGTTTTTTCGTGTTTTGGATCTACGATCCTTGTGATTATGACGGGAATTAAACCAACGCCGCTTAAATAGACCTGTGCAGGTGGCGTTGATTGTTTATTTTTATTTACCCATTTATTATTCCCATTATTCCGTGGTTATTTTCAGTCCGCGACACCATAATTTTCTTCCATGAGGATGGCAACACTGATTTTTGACAAACGAGAAAAAAACTAAATGAATATTGCCCGGCAGAATGTGTTGTAAATTCTGAAGTATTTTAGTTGTAGTGCAGTGTGAAGTAGAATTTGCAACTTGCCTTGGAACATCAAATTTGAAGAACGTGAAGTGAATACGAAGGAAACAAAAACTGTAAATATTAAACAATTCATCTCTTAATCGTGCAAAAATCGATTTTCAATTTAATGTGACTTGCATATATATATATATATATATATATATATATATATATATATATATATATATATGTATATATATATATATATATGTACATGTATATTGTAACCGAACGTGCTGTCGGTTTCGGGGGATTTTAGTGGGATCGTGGCCCATCAGAAGATTTCAAATAAAAAAAAGCACAGAGGCGTGATCACAGAACAACATGTAATTGGATACGCGTTGAAGCGAAACCATAAAAAACTTGAAGAATGACAATAACATTGATGCACAAAGAAAATACACAAACAAAAAAAACACAATTCAAAAAATATCAAAAAGGGGAGAATTAACTGTAAAGTTATCACGAATTGATTTTAAGATTTGCACAACTTAGAATCACAGCAATATCTTCAGTGACAAAACAAGTTGAAGCTCAACAAATGGAAAGAATGAAATCCCGGTTGGGATGAGTGAAGGGCGCATGCTTCTCGCATGACTCAATGTCGTAGTACCTTCCGTTTACAGAAATTGCAGTTAACTGTCCCTCATTATACACTGCATCAAAACACATATGCAAATAATTTCGTGGACGAAATTCTCTAGAATCACAAAACCAAATCTCCATTCAATTAGATGAACAAATATAATGTTTTGTTGAAAACACAGAATATTCAAAAGAAGTTTCTTTAAAACTAAAGAAATGGCATTACAAGAAGAATATCTTGTATTCTATTACAGTGAATAAACATAATTTGTTGGGAGCATAGAATATTCAAAAGAATTTTCATAGAAAACTGTAGAAATGAAATCACCAAGGGAATAAATATCTCGTGTTCTGTTAACGTAAATAAACACAGTTTTGTTTATAAAACAGAATATTCAAAATAATTTTTCTTGAATAACTGTAAAAAACGAAACCACTAAGAATATCTCGTATCCTACTAGAGTGAATAAATACCGCTTTTGATAACATAATGTTCCAAGAAATCTCTTGAAATAACTTAGTTCATCAGATCTGACCTCGTCCCAGAACAGCAGAAAGTTGCAGCGGGCAGGATGGTGGTTGGGCCCTCACTTTGTGTACGCGTCAGCCCCTCAGCAACGTCGCGGAGACACCGGCACACTCGAGACGTGGCCCCTGCCGCTTCGGCAATTGTAGCTAGCACCATCGCGCCTCGTAACTTAGTCAAACCTCGGTATTTCGTGGCTACCACAAGACTACCTTGTTCCAACTTAACCCTTCCGCGTCTAAGCACTTTCTGCCTCGTCGCCCCGCACTCCCCTCTCTCTCCCCTACCGCACACGTCTGTACCCCAGATAAGAGGTGCACCCCTTCTCCACCCCTCCCAGCCACCGATAAGAAAAACCGTCGGCCGCCCGGCGGCGCGCGAGCAATCGCGCGCGAGCCAATATTTGGGATGATTGGTATATATGTATGTATTTTCGTTCTGAAGGCGAATATATATATATATATATATATATATATATATATATATATTGAGACGAGTCGTAGATTGACTCACACAAGAATTATAATAAAAGAGGGGGACAGGAATTCTTATTCGGGAATGGGCTCCGGATCCAATCACATACACAATGGAAACTAGTGGGTAACAAGAACTTTTCTTTATTACAAAAAACAATCGCCATACAAAATTGGTTGCTTTCGGTGTTCACAGGAGCATTTACACCATTCTTTCCCCGTGTTTAACCCTTTGGCTGCGGGTATTGTTTCCCGCTCAAGTGTCCGGTGTGCTGAGGTATTTGGCAGGGCGCGGTCACTGCTGTGCTGGGAACTTTCACGGCGAACGCGACGCACAGTAGGTCCAACTTGTGGACACTGGCCAAAACTAATGTCCGTAACAATTGGGACAGTAATATGTTTTAGGTTCATTGTTTTACGTTAAACTCTCACATTTTCCATCCTTCTTTTTGATCCCGGCTTTATACCGGCACAGGCGAAGTTAAAAATGTTGTTTTTTTTGCATTTTTTTATTTTATTATTTTTTTTACATTTTAAATGTTTTTAAAATTAGTTTAATTTTCTTAAGTAAATGTTTTCTGTGTGTGGTAGATACCGAAACATGGTACTACACAAAGTGCCACATTGCATTCGCTACACATGTAGCGCGAATCTCGCCGGGTGTTCTTTTTGGCGCAGACATGACATCGGCGCATAGCACTTTTCGATTTTCTCCCTTCTGACGGCACTAAACTTGGAAAATGCCGTGCTGATAGACGAAGAGGCGATTCTTCTCTTCTTCCATTGCTATGTCTTCTTTTTGCTTTAGAGTACTTCTCTAAAATTTCCCGTACCAGATCCAAATGAAACTTAGCCACTGATGTTTTTTTCCAGTTGCAAGTTGGTGGATTGCGCGAGAATTTAGAACACAAATATCAAGAATATGAAAAAATAGTTTTTTGTACCATTTTATAGTTTTTCTTATCGACTCAATTGAGCTCAAGATCATATCTGATCGATCTACAGCCCCCATATTCTCGTTGTAATCTAGTACACACATTGGTTTCATTAGTTTCTGTCCAGTTTTCCTGTCAGTTCTTTTACTGGCCGCCATCTCCGCCGTATTGCGAGACGACAACATCCAGACTTCTCTCTTATCACACCATTTAAGTGCAATAAGTGCATCTGAGGATCGAGACTCCACTTCGCCCTTCTTTATCTTCCTATCTAGCTTCGGCATGTCTCTTCTGTTACGTCGGACTGTTCCGCAAGCATTAGTTCTTTGCCCATGCAACCATGTGAAAAGAGCAGGGCTGGAATACCAATTATCCATATAAATTGTGTGGCCTTTATTCAGATAAGGCTCAATCAAAGTCGCGACAATGTCACCGGATTTTCCCAGACCAACATTTTTTATATCACTAACAGAGCCCGTGTAAACAATGAAATCTACCACGAACCCTGTTTTGCAGTCGCAGAGGACAAACAGTTTGATCCCAAAGCGGCTCCGCTTCGACGGTATGTATTGCTTGAAAGATAGTCTTCCTTTGAAAAGAAGTAAAGACTCGTCCACGCAGAGATTTTTACTTGGAGAGAAGACCTCACGAAACGACATACGCACGGATTCCACTACAGTTCTAATTTTGTGAAGTGGATCCCCACCGTGACTAAAATTGTTGTCAGTGAAATGCAACATTCGCAACAGCAATAGGAAGCGATCGCGAGACATTTCGCTGAATATTGGCGTACTAAGCAAAGCGTCGTTTGTCCAGTACTCCGATAAGCTCAGTTTTTTTACTCGCGGCATGAGCATACATACGGCAAGGAAACAAAACATCTCCTCAAATGTCGTGTCTTGCCATGTTTGAAGATGTGAATATTTTGTTTCTGAGGATTTTGCTACAGTGAACAAATAAAATTTGTTGCACTCATTTGCAATAAATTGCATAAGCGACTCACTAAAAAATAAAAGAAATATGTCTAATGGAGAATAATCCTTATTCATAATTATTCTGCTTCCAGCATCTGCTTCATCAAATGGGTGCACAAACGGTCGAAACTCATTATTTGACCATTTGATTGACCCTGAATTCTTTGCCTTCTTTTGAACAGGTTCAATTTCGTCTTCCTCACTTTCGTCTGAATCAGAGGAGCTCTCGGGAATTACCATTCGGTTGAGTTCCGGTATGCGTAACTCCTGATAATGTTGAGGGCTGCGGTGAGACGTAATCTGATGAGGCAGAACTAGAACTGCTATCCGAAAGATACTCACTATCACTGTTCTCCAGCATTTCAAGTAAATCTTTCTCTGATAGCTCATTCGCCATTCAGTTGAAAATTGTTACAAAAATCCGTAAGTCACGTCCGAAAGTAATGCCAAAGGCCGAAATCAGAAGCAGAATAAGTAGTTCGTATTTATCACAAGGCAGCAGACACGAAACTGAGAGCTCGCCTTTCTCAGTACACGAAGTATCTCCGTATTCTGACGTAGAGGAAATAGCCTCCGTGGGGCGTAAGAATAGACACACAAAAGCATTGGAACAGGAAGGGATCGTCTGTTAGCGTTCGTCAATTATCCAACGCCGCGCCGCTGCAGCTTAGGAAATTCCGTCTTGCGGCAGGTAGCCTAATGTCACCCGGCGCGAATTCTTGGGCACTGGAAAGTGGTGGGAGAGAGGAGACCGGTATTTACTTTCACCTGCTGGGTCTTCAACAGCCCTTGGAATGTAAACGCTAACACTAGTAATATTGGCAGCCAGTCACTTCACGAAATATATTCTCAAAAAACAGAATATTATAAAACAAAAGTATAATGGTATATCATATACCATGAATAAAAAATAGATACTGGGTTATACTCGAGCTGTTTTTCTCATTTTATTAGTACAAAAAAACGAATTTATGGACTTTTTTGCATATGAATATTCTAAAAGTAATAATGAGAATGTTCAGATTTTCTTCACCCGAATCAAATGCGCCTTTGACTAGACGCTGCCTTCTTTATGAACAACTGAAAACAATATAATCACGAGTGCTTGTAACTATGTAGTGTAATATGCAAAATATTACAGAACAATCGCCGCGCCTTAATCTGGACGGACGGAGCTGTAATATACAAAAATATTACAAAACAAACGCCGCGCTTCAATCTGGACGGTCGCGGTTACTAGGTAACGAAGGTTGTTGACGGGCGAGAAGGGGGCTCTGGACGAGAGAGAGAGTTGGTGGTTGACTGGCATCCCGGTGGTAGCGGCGCGTATGTAACCTGAATTATTAAAGTTGGACATCGACGCGAATAGGGAGGACAAATTGTGGAACAAGTGTGCAAGAAGTGAGGAGCAAGAAAGAAGCAGACGGATTTTCGGCGCGGAAGTCAAGGGGCTACGAACTGCGGGGCCATCGTTTCACAACGCCAGATAATTTGGTACAGTGAACTTAATGCATGAAATTAAGCAAGAGAATTTTTATATTTTTAATCTCAAATTCCATTCTTAATAAACAAAATTATTGTTGTGCCACGTTGTGTGTAATTCCTTCGGAATATAAGTAATTTCAGACTTCCAGGCTTCTCTGTATAGAGAGCATGAGAACCAGAGAACTGAGCATAGTAAATTAGATAAAATAGATCATTCATTATGTTATCACAGTAGGGGTTACTGCGATGTTTTATTTTATTTATTCACTTACCTAAGAAGTATCCAGTACCATGTTTTATTTATTTACATAGTTATCTAAAAACAGTTTAGCCTGTCGGATGTGTAATGTAATGTTGATGTTGTAACATATATTATGTTTAAAATACAATATAAATGGAATACGTATTAAATTATAATATGAAGTAGAAGAATATACAAGTCATTACACTACTAGCAATTCATATTTATTTCAGAAAAGTAATTGTTATAAAAAGTACGCAATGGAACTTTTGAGATACGACCACTGTGTCGCGCTGCAGCCTGTCTCCGCCACCGTTGCCCCCTTCGTTCAGCAGGCGCGCTGAGCAACGCACATTATCCAATCTTCACAAGAGCCCCCAGCCTCAAAATAATAATTTACAGAATTCAAATGACACTAAATAGAGACTCCAGTTCTTAGGGAAGATATTACAAGTCGCCCCATGTGTCTATATCAAGCCACAACTTCACAGGACACGAAATAACACGAGAAGACGCGGCTGCGAGTTAACTCGACCAGAGCACACGGCGCTCACTTAGCCGCCGCTTGTAAACTCGACCACAGCACACGGCGTACACCTTGCCGCCGCGTGTTACCTCGACCACAGCAGCGAAAGGGTTAATTACATCCCATTAACAATTTCACCGTTACCCTGGGGCTTCACTCCTTTATAATAATTTCAATACTTGGGGGGCTCAACTCAAGATCACTGTTCTCTACTAGCTAATTACTTTCCCTCCCAATCTTCCGGCCGCTTCTACTCACGAGAATCCAGTCTGACTCGCGCCGTTTTATGTTCGCCCGTCCGCCGTCGGGTCGACGCCTCGCGCCGCAGGAAGCCAGCGCGGGGAGGGGAGCCCCGCAATGCCGCTCCTGCCACTTGTTCTATGCGTTGTCTTCTGACGTGTCCACCTCGCCCTTCGGGTAAGTCCGCTTCATTCGGCTGCGCTCGGAAGGGCGGCCGACCTTTGCCGCCGTCGTCGCTTCCCATTCCACTCGTGGTCGCAGTGGTCTACTTCAAAACGTAACCCGAACGTTTCGACTGCATCGGTACGTTGTCCTCCCCAACTACTGTTTTCTCGTTCTCTTACATCACAGTTTCTAACTTTTATTGTAATTGTCATCGACTGTTCACCTTAATGGCACTTGATGATGTCGAATACTTGTATACAATGTTCCCTTCCTCTACACTGCTGTGCCCACTCCACGTGTTGACCATCCACGGCGATCCGCCGCTTGTAATACTTCACCACTCTCTTGTACTCGTTTTGTCTCGTCTCACTTCTCAACTAATACTTCCACTTTGGTCACACACTTTCTTCGTCACAACGCCTTTCCAGTTCTATTCTCTCCGCCACTGTTCACTCTTCCTTCCGCACGATACTTAAACGTCCGTTCTCTACCTTCGCCATTGCTCTACTGCTGATTCCGTGCTCGTGATTCGTGGCCTCCGGTTCTTCGCGCTGAACCGGCTCTGCCCCCCCCCTCGACTCCGCCGGCGGGCCGGCCTCTGCCGCGCAGTTCAAACGTACGATATGCATCGGAACGCATTGTTATCGTATCAGTGATAACAATTCGTTTCAATATATATATATATATATATATATATATATATATATATATTGTAATATACAAAATATTACAGAACAAACGCCGTGCATTAATCTGGACGGACGGAGCTGTAATATACAAAATATTAAAAAACAAACGCCGCGCTTTAATCTGGACGATCGCGGTTACTAGGCAACGAAGGTTGTTGACGGGCTAGAAGGGGGCTCTGGACTGGAGAGTTGGTTGTTGACTGGATCTTGGTGGTAGCGGCGCGAATGCAATCTGTATTATTTAAGTAGGACTTCGACGTGAATAGGGAGAATAGATTGTGGAACGATAGTGCAAGAAGTGAGTCAGCAAGAAAGAAGCAGACGACTTCGGCGACGACCGGCGCGAAGACGGATTTTCGGCGCGGAAGTCAAGGGGCTACGAACTGCGGGGCCATCGTTTCACAACGCCAGACAATTCGGTACCGTGAACCTAATGCATGCAATCAATCAAGAGAATTTATATTGTTAATCCCAAATTCAATTTTTAATAAACAAAATTATTGTTGTGCCACGTTGTATGTAATTCCTTCGGAATATAAATAATTTCAGACTTCCAGGCTTCTCTGTATAGAGAGCATGAGAACCAAAGAACTGAGCTTGCTAAGTAAAGTAAATTAGATAAAATAAATCATTCATTATTTTATCCCAATATATATATATATATATATATATATATATATATATATATATATATATATTGCGACAACTTCGTCTCCAGTTGGGCGCGGAAAACGTGTCTGCCGGTTCGCTCAGTGGGTAGAAGGGCGTGCCTAAAATGATGATGATGGTGGAAGTCGGTGGCCGGGAAGAAATGAGAGAATTGTAATCATGTTAACAAACAAGTGGCATTTATTCAGCAAAGAAAAGAAAAAAGGCCATGATAGTACCACTCATGTCGGCGAGCATGCTCTCCTTTTCCGCAATTCCAAAATTACATGCACACACAAAAAATTAAAAGATGAAATTATTACAATAAATTTTACAAACTTCCACTCTGATTCCTTCTTGATGGCCAAGCGCGGCCGGGAATCTTAGCTTCTCCGCCCGGTCAAAAGGTAATGGAAATTGTTCTCTCGACTATTTATCACTTTTGACCACGGGCGCGCCTGAAGGGCGTAGTACCGCCTTAGCGGGGCGACTTACAAAACCAACCAGCGGGTTGAATGACCTGGGCTGCCAGCTGGCGGGGAGGGCGTCGGCCTCGGCGCGCACATTGGGGGCGCCGCTCGGAGGGGAAGAGCGCGCGGGTCGAACCAGGTAGCGGGTGCCGGGCTCTTGAGTGTCGATGCAATACACTGCGCTGTTCACTCACAGCTACTAATCACCAGATAATGTCTGCCTGACACATTGGTCTCAACACCTTCAATCCACTGCTCTGCACTTTGGAGATCGCGGCAAGTTCGCAAGTGATCTGATTACTTCACTATAACACGCACAAGCACGAGTACGCGTCAGTCACTTTCCCTGCGCGATTCTGATTATAAATAAGGCGACTCAAAATTCACGGTCTACGGGTATTTAGAAACCGCGCACATATTCTCTCCTGATGAATTTAAGCTTTCTCACAAGTTCAACACAGAGAAAAAATTATCTCTCCGGCGCCGGACGCCGCAGTGAACACGACCGGCCTCTCTGACTGCCTCTTACGTTCTCTCTCGACGCTGCGTCCGCGAAGTCCTTCGAGCCTCCCTTCCCCCACCAAATTCATCCAAAATGTTCTAGAACTTTCGAGAATTTTGCTTAAGTCCGGCGGCTATTGGCGAAAGGGTAGTGCGTCGCAAAATAATTTCGTCTAGTCATCGGAGGTTTCCGAGCCGAGAATTGAGAGAGAAACCTGCACTCGTTCCCTCTAACTTCAATTGTCTGTCAAACAGGGGTAGTAATTAATGGCCGGGGGAAGAGAGTGAGAATCTCAAGGGAGAAGGTGGGCGATGGGCGTCTTGGACACTTGTGCGTGACTAAAGGGGGGGTCGGCGGGGACTCGGACAGAATCCTGGCGCCGCCACCGATCTCTCTGTCGTGCTTCGTGTAGCAATTCTCGTGTTTGCAGCCGTAATTAATTCGGTGCCACTACAATATATATATATATATATATATATATATATATATATATATATATATATATATATTGTAGCAGTACGCTATTTCTACTGCAAGTTATTTTCATAAATAAAATGCCGATGCAGAAGGCTAGTGCGTGGAGAGAAGCTACCGCGCCACGCTGACCGCCCGCGCGCGCACGACATGTTTTGTGGCACCAGGGGGCGAGGGGAGACCATTTGTTCGGGACCTCGGGCGCCCCAGAACTATTTGAATAGATTCGCGGCGCGTGCCCGTCACGGTTTTTTGGCTGTCACTCGCGCTGGGAAGCTCAAAGTTGTAATTCACTGCAACCTTCGGGGGTACAACGATCATGTCTCACACCCTTCTTGACCTACTTTCTTCGATAAACAAAGAGGGCTTTTGGAATGAGACAGAGTAAGGAAAATTCCCAGAATCGCCGGAGCTGGTTGGCTAAAAAAAGAGTTAAGACGCCATCACACTCAACCAATCAGGGGTAGAATTCTGTGGGGAAGGAATGATTTCGAAATATCTGCGAAAATTTGGGGGGGGAAACAGAGGAACAGCACACAAAGTGAGGGTACGAGAGACTTGGGTGACAAGAGCTGAGGAGGGAGGTCGAGGTACCTCGGGCATCGCGTGCTCTGGGGAGCGATTTGAGATTGCCCCGTGCAGTCCAATTCTGTCTTGCTTAATCTCGATAGTCGGGAGAAACTCTTTCCGAGTATCAATTTTTGAACTCTGCCACCATTGGCTATTTGACCGATACTCTCCGAGATTTATGCTCGCATAGAGCTTATTGGAACTCTCAGATCGCGCTGTGTGACATTGTGCGTGAGATATGCGATCGCTCGTGATTTGGGCCAACGAAGCCGCCGTCGCCGCAGCCCGCGCCGCCGCCGTGCCGACACCGCCCCGTGTTGCGGCCACGCGCCGGCGAGCGTCTCTTCGGCTTTGGAAGGCCGACCCGCCGCCGCCGCCGCGACCAGCTGCCACCGGTGCCATTTGATGCCTGTTCAGCACCGTCATTATCAGGCATTGTATTTGGTCAACGACCGTACAAAGACTTTTTTCTGTGAATTGCGGTGCCGCGCTGAGGCACGTAATCGCCAGTTCAGAGGGCGAATGATCGTTTCCTTTATGTAATCAGTAGAATAATTGCATTGTGAATTTTTTTTGTTTACTTTTCTCTTAGATTTAAGTTTGTTTTTTTTTGTTCCAAACCAGAGCTCACTAGGTAGGGCATTTCTTCTAAAATTCCTTGTGTAACTTCTCCGGCCTATCATTAGGCGGAAATAAACTTTCTATTGTGTTACCAGTCATTCAAATTGTTATTGTCATTATATTGCTCCTTGCAGATCCTTCCATCACCGCCTATTTTCAGAAAGGTAACAAAATTGACTGACTGAGCTAGGCCCGGGCCGCCCTCACGGATTTCCGGCGCTCCCACGCCGCCGGGGACCGCGTGCGGTGCGTGACAATATATATATATATATATATATATATATATATATATATATATATATATATATATATTCGCCTTCAGAACAAAAATCAGATCGAGTTTGTGGAGTTTTAAAATCTTAAAATAGGGACAAAATATGGAAGTGTTAAGCAACTCCGGGGAATTAAATGCAGTTGTAGAAGATTTTGCGTCAGAATTTTCTGAGCTGATGAAAAATGATATTATATTAGCGTTAAAGAATAACGAAGAACAGCAGCTTACAGGTGATCATTTACGTTCATATTATATCACAAAACGTAAAAAATATAGCTGTGCTGTCGCATCATTGATATATCTGTAAGTATTTTTTTACAGCGATTATAATTTTGAAATTGCAATATGACCAGTTCATTTCATTTCATTTGGAGTTAATATACAAGGACATTGAGTGTTGGGTATTTTTGAACTGTAGCATTAACATATACTACGATTTTGAACTGGAACATTATATACTACGATTTTGAACTGGAACATTAACATATACTACGATTCATTGGTAAGCCCAATGCCAGATACTCTTAGAACATATTTGAACAAAGCTACGCATGAAAGAAATGAAGACGAAAGAAATTTTCAACACATGAATATACTTTTAAAACCGTTTACAGCGTCGGCGACGCCACATTCAACTAGTAATTAGTACTAATCACGTTTCCTCTGATAGCATCGTGCTGTTTTATAAATGTTCGCAAAAAACATCCATTTTCACTTAATACCTGGTAGACCTTTTCTACTTAACACTTTCTTATATTTCTTTTAATAGTATAGTGACTTACTGTTTTTGAAAAATTTTATGTTTACAGCTGGTATATTTCTAACAGGTAAAATGTATTCGAAGAAAAATTGTTCGAATAAGGAACTTTAAAAAAATTATCTCAGAAACTCTGTTTTGGCACTTAACCGCTTATCGAGTAAAACAAATACCGATATTATATTGTAATGAATTACAAGTGTTAGAGGTCCCCCAACATCTTAAATATTCGATTTTATACAGGTTTGATAATGTTCATAACAACACAAACCTTTGTGGGTGCAAAAACTTCCAAGCAGCAAGCTATTAATGAATGAGACGTCACGATTGGCCGACGCGGTCGCGATAATGAGGGAGTGCATGAGAACTTTTTAATGAAAAGACAGTTGAAGCTCGCGGCCGCTCAAAATCAGCAATTTGTGAGAATGCGAAATCCGAATAGGAGAAGTAATAGCACGTCAAAATATGACGGCGCTAATTATTCTGCGTAAAATGAAACTTGTTTGACGAGAATCAAACCAGGGAAACGCGGAATATTGAGTGATGAAAGTTGGTGTATTAAGAGCGTTAAGTGTTGATATGAGGACAATGTGACGTCAAATGTGGCAAAAGGAACCTTTTGGCGTGAATTTTATAATATTGAAAAGATGTATAATTATAGAAACTAGTGTAGTAGAGGGCCCCGAAGCTGAACTAATGTTTGCAGACAGTGACATGAATTTTAGAGGCCCCATTAAAGAATTAAACAGGTTTTTTATGCAAACATGCCGAAGTCACGTGACTGACGCTATGTTTGTAACAAGAGGCAAAAAATATGAACATTTTACGGATAAAACTGCGTTGGACAGACTTAAAGGATAGGAAATATCGAAAATAATTTAGAATAATTATTACGAGGAAGAGGAATGCCCAGGAAAGACGCAATAAATAAATTAAACGTAATGTAGTGATAAAAACAGAGTTGATCCTCAATTTGTTTTGGCCAAAACTTATAAAAATTCGCCACAACAATAGCAGTCAGAACGGTAGTTTTGAACACGAGAGGACGTGTTTTATATTTTGCGGAAGAATAATTTGTCATTCAATTTTGAACTTGTGTGAATTTAGAATAGTATTTTTGAAGGCGAGTGAATGTGTGTTGCGTATATTGCTAGACGGTAGATTTTGCAGAGAGAGAACTTGTATTTTAATTTTGAATTTTTGTTCCGTGGAAATGTGTTTTCGTGTGAAAGTCTAATAGTTAGGATAAGGAACTTGTAATTTCCTTCTTATTGCCAAAAATCGAACGTGAAATTAGACGTGTGGAACATAAAATCTAAATAGAACGTCGTACGATATTATTACTTTAGAAGCGCGAACTAGTGGAAAAATCTTCAGTGATAAATTTTATTGAAAGTAATATTGTGAACCATTAATATTTTTGTTTGCGACTTTTGTAGTTTACGTAACTGGAAAATAATTTTCGCACCATAAATTAATTGGGCGAGTATATAGGCGGACATCATAATAGGCGGCATTTTAATAGGCGGACATCATTTCGGCGTAAATAGTTTGCATTAACTTAAAGTTGTGTTTATACGAATGGTGAAATGCGATCAAAATGGCGGACATCACGGCAACTTCATGAAGGAGCTGGTGGCGGCCATGCATCTTGTCAACAACTAGGAGGTATTCGAAATAATTCATAACGCGAGAAGATCGGCCGGGAAAGTTCTGAATAGTTTCAATTGTAAGATGATCAAGTAATGTTTTTAGACCTAAGATTAATGTTTAATTAAATTATTTTCGGCTGAAAAGAAAACGAAAAGAAAGGTTTAAGGATTCAAAGAATAAATAAATCAAATATTCAAAGAGTAATTTAAAAAAAATGGAAGTGATCAAAGAATTTAGATATTTTAATTAAGAAAAAAGGTCTTTTAAAATTGATAATTTTGTTTAATGAGAATTCAGAACAATGAAGTGTCGCAAAAGTTCGCGCACAATTTAACCATAGATATGTATAATTAAGCAAATGTTTCAGAACCAGAAACGTAGCCACAGACGGCAGGTAAGTCCAGCTTCGTCGGTGTGACCGAGGCGGACAAATATTGTTGTCCAAATATGTTGTGTGTTCCATGCAAAAGGGGGATGAATTGGATCTCTCTATTTAAATCTACATTATGCTGTGACTTGTAACGTTATTACAACCATTCTCATTTATGAAATTATCCCCGGGCAAGGGTGTTTCAAAGGGGCTCATGCGCGCGTCCTTATCTGTATAGAGGGAATCGTGCGCCCACGCTCAAATAAATTTAAAGTGCGGAACAATTTTTAAGAAAGAGTTATAAAATAGTAAGTTTCCCGCATTTTGGATGCTCAACGTGGAGTATCTGGTGCAATGGTCAGTAGTAAATAAGAAGTTCCCCGCATTTTGGCAGCCCAATTTGGGCCAGGTAGATTAATAGTTAATAAAAAGGGCAGGTAGAAAGAAAGGTTCCCTGCAATAGCCTCCTCAATTACTATCTTATTTGCCCACACGTTGGACAAGCCCTTGAAACAATACCATTATTATGACCTCTGCTATTATTAATTTTACTATCATGGGTTCGATATGCAAGGGAAATCGTTTACCTCATTCAACCACAATCTGCCCTCTCAGCTCGCTTCCGTGCGGAAGACAAAACCTGAAAGTTATTTAAGGCCGTGCTGGATTGCCCAATAATAACCAAGATTTACCTTCTGGACTAGAACAATTTGAATTTATTGAATCAAAAGACTTGTACATAACATTCTTTGAAATGAATGATTTTTTATCATGACCATGAAAAATAAATAAACTGTTCGTACGAACATTGACCTGAGCTCTTTTCACGTCGTGTTGTTTGATGCTTCTCCCGGACGCCGCGAATCTCCAAACCAGCACCTCCGACCAACCAGTTACCAGTTCCAGTCTTGAAGTCCTCTGTCTTGGATCTTGCGTCACCACCGACACGCCACGAAGTCACTCCCTTTCACGTAATGCACAAGTCAAATGCGTCCATGTAAACTCCTACCCGCGTATAACTTCAGTCTATCCTTTTACTAATTATATTAAATTTACCAGGACGCTTTATTAGATTATTCTTGCGTCCGAAGCTGCTCGAACTATCCTGCCACCTCACCATCAGCACTGGTGAAAATAAGCAAAGTTCATAAACAGTTTTAAAACTATTTACAAGTCCCGATCCATTTGTAAGAATAATTAAAGTCCACACCCTGTTCAGTCAAAAATATTTAGAAGTCCACTAGCCTGGCATTTCACCTTCGTCACTGGTGAAATAAAGTTGATAAATTGCTCTCCTGAATATTTACAAGTTCCTCCCTATCGAAAAAATGGTTCAAGTCAATGCACTGGTTCACCAAAATATTTGTAAGTTCAACTTACACTCGCGGTAAAAAAAAATTAAAATTCCTCGAACTGTATCTCCGAAATATATACAAGTTCCACTTTCGGTCACAAAATCTTCCAAGTCCGAAATCGCGCACGCACCCCTAGATTCAGGAACGATCCGCTCGCTACGAAATCTGGGACCCAACTAACTTTTTGCTCGTTCTTTCGATCCGGGAAAGCTCGTATCCATTGTGGTACAAATTTTGTTCAATGTTCCCTACCAACGGATTCCTATCGTCTCCTGTATTATTTCAGTAGTATACCTTTGGGTTCCGGCTCTCAAACGCAACCAATCTTTATAAATGAGGGCTCCAAAGAAAGAGAATTTCACGGAATTTCGAAATATTCATGTAAAATGCAACCCGCATCACACGTCAACCTATATCGGCAAATAACTCATAAACGAAGCATTTTAGAGCCTTAAAAACTAAAATTTTGAGGCCAGAGGTCTCAAAGAAACGTTTTTCACATCATAATCTACAAGATGAGACATTCTTTAATCCATTCAATTAACTTTTCGGTTCCACTCTTCAATACTACCTAATATTTCAGTCCTTCCTGCTGGTAGCAATTTTTGTGGCGACACGCTTAGAAGGCTTAGATTCGACAATCTTTATTTACGCTTTCTGTTAACACCGTAGTTTGTGCAGTCTGACGAGGTTTATTTGCATAATCATTAATTCAAGATTTGCTCTCCAGCAACAACTAGAAGTACTATTATAGTTGCTTGATACCTATACCTATGAAGATTGTTTTTTATGCGTGTAGTGAAACTATTCAATTAACGTTTTCTCATGGTCTGTAACTGCTGTGTACTTAATTGTGGAGGGATGTGCTTGTTCAGTGAAGAGTGAAGACTGTGTTTGTTTTTACCTGTACCAATATTTTCGTTACCATTCGATGAAATTTTCAAGTCAACGGGTTCAGACACGTAGTTTTCTCAAAAGTAAAAAGCTAATATTTTTGTGACTATCACGAAAAACAAAAACCTAACTTACAAAGAATATTGAATAATTAAATGTCAAATGTCTTTAAGTGTTGGGAATTGTTCCAAACCAATTCTCCATGATATTGAATAAATATTTATTGAACATTTCTTTTACACATTAATTGCATTGTTTTTATTTTATTTGTAATTGTGTTAGTACATTGCAAGGTACCTTTATAGATACAAATAAAAGTATAGTAGTGTAGATAGTAGTAAGTAGTATAGATACAAATAAACACGTTTCGTTAACTACTTTCCCTTTTAGAATGAACATAGAAGGATAGGGATGAGTGTGGGGTCTAATATGCGAGAGTTCTCGCACGGGTATATATAATCAGAGGTAGTGGGGGAAAACTTGTGCTATGGCACAACACAAAGAACAAACTTTTTAAAGTAGCTAAAGTAAAATAGCTTGAAATAAATGGAAACCAAAAATCAAACTCGCTAGCCTACAATACTATGTGAATCAATTAAAAAACAACTAAATTTGATAATAAAACGCGATTCTTAAATGAATCAAATAAAATAAAATTATGTGTTTATGTTTTCCAAATAAACTACTCTTTCCCAGGTTCTCATACACCACCCCCGTGCTAGCTCCTTCTTCTTGGGTTCGTCAAATGACTATTGCATACAATATGTCACCCGATCCGCTCTCCATACGGAAGGCGAAAACAATCTGAAAGTTCTTAATTCGTGTTAGATTGTACAATAATAATCAGTTGTTTTTCGTTAACAGCATCAAGCAAATTTATTCACTGTATTAACTTGCTGTTTGATCTTTATTAAAAATCACATAGCTATACAATTTAAAATAAATAGCTCGTACGAACTATACCCTGATCTCTCTTCCTCGACGGGGTGGATGGCGCCTCGCAGGATCTTCCCGTCGTCTTCAAGCGGCACCGTCCGTTACCTTAACCCAACCTTAGGCCAAGTTACCAATAATATTCCTAATAATATTTCGAAGTCCCGTTTGTATCACATGCACCGCACAAATACACCAGCGATCTGTTCACTACCAAGGCTGGAGGTCTAATCCTCAGTCCACCTGCACCTGTCGTAATCTTTTTTAATTGCTATGGCGTCTTATTTACGTGTTCTTATTTTGACCACTTTACTACGGTGTCTTGCTGTATAACTCGTCTTAGCAACCCACCTGTCAGAATGCTATTTACAATGCTATGATATCGTACTACGCCTCGATGCATTGTGTGCCCTAAGTTTATTGACAATTAATATTATTTATTGTTCCCTACGTATTTGGTATATCAATATATATATATATATATATATATATATATATATATATATATATATATATACATATATATATATATATAAATTAGAATTTGATTTGTTCTACCTTCCTCAGTCTTATTCTATTAACCCTACGTTTACTGAGTGGGTACAATATGTACTCACACTATGAATTTTTTTAAAAAAAGTATTGATTTTATATAATAATTCTGACAGTTTTTATATTTGTCCGTTGAGCTATTATTAGTATCTATATAGAAAACTAGAGCAGATCAAATTCTAATGGCAATATACTGTAAAATAAAATAGTAAGAAAATTATAGTATTTTTTAAAAATTTGAGTCAATTACATTAAATTGAAGAAAATTGATAAAATTAGAAAATATATTGTAAAAACAGCAAAATATGTAATATAGTACTAAATATGTAAAAATATGTTACGAAAAAATTCGATATTGTGTTAGGAGAGCTGTGATTCGCCAAGATTACAATTTGAGAACGGTAAATAGAAAGGCAAAAAAATATGTAATTACATAAAAATCCGGTCACTACTTATGATTATTTGACGAATCAAAGTGCCTAATAAATCTTATAAATTATAAGCCGATAAGTCATAGAACGTAATGTTTAAAATTTTTGACGAAATGTACTAATTAAAATTAGACTGAAATTTGCAATGAAATGTTCTTCATTCAATGTTCTATCAATAATGTTACGTTCGAATAGTCGAAAAATATTGTCAGTCGACTGAATTCTCAAACGTTGCCACCTTTGAAAAAAACCGGTCCCGGACCGTTCCAAATTATTAGTGGAAAAATTGAAGATTTCAATTCGTTTTTCAATGGAGATGTTCCGGTTTCCAAAAACCTGTTTTGAAACAATTCACTTTCCGAATGGTCCCGATTCCGATTATGACCATTAAATAACTTAGAAAGGAAAATGTATGTTTCGGAAAATGAATTTACCGGACATTAAAAGAAGACGTAGATACCTCAAAATTTATACCTGTATCGAAGTATTTATATTTTTATGACTTTTTGTACGAGATAAGAGCGTTTAGTTAGGTGGTTCTTATTTTGATAAAGTTCAATGTTTTAAGTTGCCCTCTTCCTTATATTTAAAATGAAAAGAATTAAGGATAAACATTTTTGAAGAGACTGAATAATATTTATAGGCCCCGAGGGGCACTTCGAGCTTTGGAGACTTTTTTTCATAAAAATAAAGGCTATATTGCTTAGAAGTCTATTTGTGCTTTTTAGGAGATTCCTTTGAACTACAGTAAAGATTTTTTAATGTGTAGTTGAATGAGTAATTTTTAAATTGCCTTTGTAAAAGGGTTGTGTGTGGCTGTGACCTTTTAATGAGAAAATGTTTGAATTTGATACTCGGCTTGCTGCTGTAAACTATTTCAGTCGGACATATATTTCAATGAAAAATAGTGTAATTTCATGCGTTTCGTTTTGCATGAAGTTTTAAATTAAAGAACATGGAAATTATTTAGTAATATATATATATATATATATATATATATATATATATATATATTGTCACGCACATCACGCGCTTCCTGGCGGCGTGGGAGCGCCGGAAATCCGTGAGGGCGGCCCGGGCCTAGCTCAGTTAGTCAATTTAGTTACCTTTCTGAAAATAGGCGGTGATGGAAGGAACTGCAAGGAGCAATATAATGACAATAACAATTTGAATGACTGGTAACACAATAGAAAGTTTATTTCCGCCTAATGATAGGCCGGAGAAGTTACACAAGGAATTTTAGAAGAAATGCCCTACCTAGTGAGCTCTGGTTAGGAACAAAAAAAACAACTTAAATCTAAGAGAAAAGTAAACAAAAAAAATTCACAATGCAATTATTCTACTGATTACATAAAGGAAACGATCATTCGCCCTCTGAACTGGCGATTACGTGCCTCAGCGCGGCACCGCAATTCACAGAAAAAAGTCTTTGTACGGTCGTTGACCAAATACAATGCCTGATAATGACGGTGCTGAACAGGCATCAAATGGCACCGGTGGCAGCTGGTCGCGGCGGCGGCGGCGGGTCGGCCTTCCAAAGCCGAAGAGACGCTCGCCGGCGCGTGGCCGCAACACGGGGCGGTGTCGGCACGGCGGCGGCGCGGGCTGCGGCGACGGCGGCTTCGTTGGCCCAAATCACGAGCGATCGCATATCTCACGCACAATGTCACACAGCGCGATCTGAGAGTTCCAATAAGCTCTATGCGAGCACAAATCTCGGAGAGTATCTGTCAAATAGCCAGTGGTGGCAGAGTTCAAAAATTGATACTCGGAAAGAGTTTCTCCCGGCTACCGAGATTAAGCAAGACAGAATTGGATTGCACGGGGCAATCCCAAATCGCTCCCCAGAGCACGCGATGCCCGAGGTACCTCGACCTCCCTCCTCAGCTCTCGTCACCCAAGTCTCCTCGTACCCTCACTTTGTGTGCTGTTCCTCTGTCCCCCCCCAAATTTTTGCAGATATTTCGAAATCATCCCTTCCCCACAGAATTCTACCCCTGATTGTGATGGCGTCTTAACTATTTTTTTAGCCAACCAGCTCCGGCGATTCTGGGAATTTTCCTTACTCTGTCTCATTCCAAAAGCCCTCTTCGTTTATCGAAGAAAGTAAGTCAAGAACGATGTGAGACATGATCGTTGTACCCCCGAAGGTTGCAGTGAATTACAGCTTTGAGCTTCCCAGCGCGAGTGACAGCCAAAAAACCGTGACGGGCACGCGCCGCAAATCTACTCAAATGGTTTCGGGGCCTACGAGATCCCGAACAAAAGGGTCTTCCCTCGCTCCCTGGTGCCATAAAACACAGGAGAAAGCGCGTGTCACGCGCTCGCGGGCGGGGACCGGCGTCAGCGTGGCGCGGTAGCTTCTCTCCACGCACTAGCCTTCTGCATCGGCATTTTATTTATGAAAATAATTTGCAGTAAAAAATAGCGTACCGCTACAATATATATGTATATTATATATATATATATGTATATATACACGCGATCGAGTTGATATTAGCAGTATGGTATAGGGGGGTCCTGGACCAGATTTTAACACCCACATTTTTTCATGATTGAGAATACCTCTATTTTTACGCAATTATTATTAAAATGATCGTAAAATATGTAAATATACAATAGTTTATTATAATATTTCCCCATTTCCACCAAAAATCACCTATTTTTAAGCGTCGAAATTTTGTGGAAAAATGAGATCCCGAATTTCCACATTTTATGCAAAGACCTAAATGAATATATTTTTAATATAAACTAATTAAGATTATTATTTATAATTATTTTTAATATAAACTAATTAAGATTATTATTTATTTATAATTATTATTTATTTAAAATTCAATCATGTAAGAAACTTAATTCAACAATATCTTTCTCCATAATCCCTTTATATACCAATCTTAAATTCTTAGCTTTTAATATTTCTTTATATCAGTTTCTTTTATACAATTAGCATATCTATTTGGTAAGATTATACTATATATTTGTCCTTGTATACTTGTTTTTAGATGTAATACTATTTTAATTCCATATTTTGTATCTATTTGCATTATATCATCAATAGGGTATTCGTGATCTTTTATCAATTCTGTTATCTTTTTATGAAGTTTAATATGATATGTAGCTTGATTCAGTTTTGATATAATATCCATTTCTAGGCCCTCTTAAATGGATATTATATGAAACTGAATCAAGTAACATATCATATTAATGTTCATAAAAGATAATGAAGATAAAAGAGGATATTCTATTGCTGATACAAGACAAATATGGAGATAAAATATGGAATTAAAATGGTATTAGATCTAAAAACAAGTATACAAGGCCGGATATATAGTATAATCTTATCAAATAGATATGCTAATTGTATAAAAGAAACTGATATAAAAGAAATATTAAAAGCTAAGAATTTAAGATTGGTATAAAAAGGGCTTATGGAGAAAGATATTGTTGAATTAAGTTTCTTACATGATTGAATTTTAAATTAAAATATTTAAATTTCCAAATTTTTTTAATTAAAATATTTAAATTTCCAAATTTTTTAATTAAAATATTTAAATTTCCAAATGTTTTTAAATACTTAAATTTCATCAATTAAAATATGATAAAATTAGTATTTTCATTCATCATTTTCATCTTCAACATTATCTATTTTACTATTTTCAACATCAATACCATCTTCAATACTACTATTTTCATCTTCAGCATTATCAATATTAATATTTTCATCATCAGCATTATCAATTTCATCATCAATATTAATATTTTCATCTTCAACATTATCTATTTTACTATCTTCAACATTATCTATTTTACTATTTTCAGCATCAATACCATTTTTAGTATTATCAATTTCATCATCAATATTTTTATCTACAATATTATTATCCATTGTTTTCTAAATTTGTGCTACAAATTCATATTTTTTACCATCAAAATTAATATTTTGACATAATTCAAAGTTTGATGAATGCATAAGACATTCAAATCCTAAATTATTTAATCTCTTTATCATCTCCATTTATAGCATAAAAAATTATAAGTTTTTATATCAAATAAAACTGTACATATTTACACTTAAATTTTATCAATAAAAAAATATACTAATAAAAATATTTATTAATAAATAACCATGAATCGAACGCAGCTGTATACGTATTGTAAAATTAATAATATTAAAGGATGTGCCAAAATGGGAAAAGTAGAACTTATGAAAATTGTAAAAGAGCATCAAGATAAAAATATTATAAAAGAACAAAATATATTTAATTTTCATGATGATATATTTTCATCAGATAAGATATTAGAAAATAGAATAAACATTTATAAAGCTAATGGAGCATGGAATAATAGAATTGTAGATTGGAGATTTAGTTTAAATAATAATCATTATGATTTAGAAAATTATTTAAAGACAATAGCATTAGATGTAGAATCAAAAATTATTGAAATGAAACATACTCATAGTAATATTGCATTAGTAGCTTCTGTACAATATGTAGAATTAGAATTATCTGGAGAAATAAAAACATATTTTAAACATCATTTTCAATCGAATGAACATACTATTTCCAATAATCAATTCATATCCGAAAAGATTCACACTATGAATTATGAAATTATATCTAAATTTGATAATTATAATGCAAAAAATACTAAATATAGATTTGATAAAGTATTATTTATAGATTTACAATCGGATAAATACAACCCATTAAACGTAGGTAGCTATATTCCATTACCAGATTGGGTAAAATTGAAAAAAATGTTGTATAAACGTAAAAAATATTAAAACAAATAAGTTCACATGTGAAAAGAAAGAAAATTTTAGATGCTTTGAATATGCATTAGAGAGTATATTAAATCCTCTATCGCATCTTACTGATAGAGCTATTAAATATGATATTACAAAAAATGAATCTTTAAATATATCATATCCAGTAGATATAGTACCATTAAATATAAGAAGATATGAAGAATTTTTGAAAGTATCAATTAATGTTTATGAAATTAAAGATACTTTTATTGAATTATACTATTGTAGTGAAAATTATAAAAAATTAGAAAAACATGTTAATATATTAATGTTTAAAGACCATTGTGTAGGTATAAAAAATATAAGTAGCTTATTAAAAGGTCAAGTTCATCGTAAGAATGTAAAAAAATATTATTGTTTAAAGTGTAATAAAAATTATAATAATGAAAAAGCATTAAATGAACATATTGATCAATGTATTCATGATAAAATAAGTATTAAAATGCCTAAATATCCTATAAGAGAATATAAATCTTTTGGTGCTGAACAATATCATCCATATGTTGCAACATGTGATTTTGAATGCACATTAGAGAAACTTAAAGAAAAATTTATGAATTCGGAATATATTCATAAGCATATTCCTAATAGTTATTGTTTTACATCTAATTTAATACCTAATGATGATAATTATAAATTTGTGAAGCAACATTTAAAAAGATCGAAAAATATTGACGAATTAATGCAATCATTTAATGAAGATCTTATAAAAATGGGACAATATTATACTAAACAATATTTGCATAGAAATATTAAATTAGAATGGACATTGGAAATGAGTAAATCTGATTAAAAAATGCTACATCATGTCACATTTGTAATAGAAATTTTGAAGAATTTAAATTAAAAAAAGTAGTAGATCATGATCATATTACTGGTAAAGTACGAGGAGCAGCGTGTAATATATGTAATTTAAATTTACGTCTCCCAAAATTTATTCCAATTCTATTTCATAATTTAAAATATGATTCTATATTATTTTTAAGAACATTAATATAACTTGGTGAAAATTATTCAGATTTAAAAATTATACCAAATTCTTCGGAAAAATATTTAACATTCTCTAAAAAAGTAATTATAGGTCAAACACCTACTTCATATACTATGTGGAGTTGTAATAAATGTAAAAAAAGATATTATATCTTAGATGAAAAATTGTGTTGCGGTGAAGAAAAACAAAAAATACCTAAAGGAACTCTTATGAATGATATTATTGAATTTAGATTTATTGATACTTATAGATTTTTAAGTACTAGTTTAGATCAAGCTGTAAAAAATTTAGCTGAAGTAAATAATGCATATTGTACTCATTGCAAATCTAAACAAGCTATAGAAAATGTAAAATTTCAACCTATTGATGAAAATGATATATTAAAAGCGAATGCAACATGTAAAATATGTAATCATCACGTTTCTAAACCAATTACATATGAAAAATTTAATAATGTATGTAATACATTCAAGAAAGAAGATATACATTTAGTATTACAAAAAGGATATTATCCATATGAATGGGTCGATAATTATGATAAATTTGATCAAGAAATATCATATGATGAAGTAAATTGGAAATCTGTTTTAAATAATAAAAAAGTTGATTTAAAATTTGTAAAATATATATATGAACATTTTAAATGTAAAAATTTTGGTGATTATCATGATTTATATCTAAAACTAGATTCTATATTATTAAGTGATGTATTTAACAATTTTAGGGAAACATGTTATAAAAATTATGGATTAGATCCCGTATATTATGTATCAGCACCACAATTAGCGGATCATGCATCATTAACCTTTTAGCGACCGAGTTTTTTTCCTTCTGCACTCCTTGCGGTACCGACCTTTTTTAAATAGACGAATTTGCTTGACCCCAGTGGAGGTTTAACTGCGGCGAGCGATGACAGCTACCCCCAAGTGTTGAAAGTCCTTGTTGATAGAGATTTAAAGGGCTTAACTGAGTAAGACAGTATCCACTTTTCCTCTGCAAAATTAAGTAATATTTTGAGCAATGATCCTATTAATTTTTTCTGCGAATTTTCATTCTTTACTCCACCCACCCAGCCTGCGCAACGAAGTTTTCCTCATTTGATGTTTAAATTGCTTTTATATTTAGTATGTTTCAAAATTTAAAAAAAAATTTCCCACTTGCAAAGAGGTAACCTACATAATAGTTTATGAAAATCAATTACAAAGTTGGAATTTGAAGAATCTATTTTTCAAATAAAAAAAATATTTTTAAAATATTCAAAGTAGCCGTTTAGGATATTGAATCTATATAAAACTATGAAAAGTATGATTTTTTTCAATTTTTTCAAAGTGGTTTGGGAAAGTAAAAAAAATTCTAAAAATGTAAAAATACTTAATTTTCCTTAATTTTATTTTAAATGCGTATGAAGTGTATTTCGTGCAACATGGATAAAACGAAATTGTAGTGATTTAGTATCTTGAACGGAATCAATGCACGAAGATGGACAGCTTGATCGGAGCTGAAAATGTTTAAATATATTGGCATGGATCATCTTCCAGACTGAACACAGATGCAGTCCAAAAGTCACTGTCCAAAAGTAACTAAATTTTGCGTGTTGTTAGCGATTGTTCTCGACAAGCCATTTTTACTTCAAAAAGCACACGACCCAAGCGCAAGCAGCAAGTATTAACAGAATACGACTGCGATCGCCCGTGAGAAGCGTGGGCCATGGCGGGTTTGTTATGACTGGGGTGTGTGACAGGAGATAGTAGATAGTGAAGCGCTATGTATAAGTACAAGGGCCTAAAGAAGAAGGCGCCCTAACAAAAGAAAAGCTTTGATAAGCTCAAGAGATATTTATATGGAACCACGTCTTTGGTTTATGCCAATACAATAAAATATTAAGACATTGTAAATAATACAATACAATAGATAACAAAATATGAAAACGATATATTTATTGCACTGATATAAACTTGATTTTACCCTATTGTTATCTGCTACTGTAGAAAAAATATCTTTCTAATACAAGTTAATTATTACATACGAAGTTAAAAGAATATATTATGGAACAAAGTTGTGAAAGATATATGTACATGCCCCACGAAACCCAAATTCCGTTATAAATTCCAAACAGAAATCATCTCTTCTGTTCTTACTGTGGTATGTGAACTTATTATAATTTTATTGTCGTTAGAGCGGCGTCTCCAGGTGAATGTTTAATGGCGATCAACATTCTCCTATGTTTCTGTAGCGGCGGCGCATTGTAGAAGCATGAAAAGTCAGAGCAGCCCACGCTTCCTTTCGCGCCTAAAGACAGTACTCCGTCAACACATCCCTGCCGGATGGCGTAGGCCGGAGCGCCGAACGTGAGAATCGCCGCGCCGCTGCTTGTCACCCGTCAGCAAGCGATAGATAAGAGCCGTCGCACGCCTCTGGAGGTCAAGCGAAAAAGTTCCCATTGGTACCGCTGGGTTGAAATGCTCTGGGAAACCTCTTTCCCATTAGTCTTTAAAAGGTTAAAACTTACAAATCAAAAATTAGATCTTATTATTGATCAAGATTTATATGAATTATATGAGAAAGGTATACGTGGTGGTATTTCAATGATTCCAAATAGATATGCATTATCTAATAAATGTTATTTCTACGACGAAAAATCGCAAAAAACTATAAAATTACCGAAAGAAAAAGCTGAAAAAATAGGTATTTACAATAGTAAAAAACATTTGTTATATAATGTATTTAGATTGTAATAATTTATACGGACATGCTCTAAGTCAACATTTACCAATAGAAAATTTTAAAAAAGAAACGAAAATATTTACAATGGATGACATTTTAAATTTATCTGATGAAGGAGATAAAGGATATACATTTGAAGTAGATTTAAATATTCCGAATCATTTACATGATACATTTAAAGATTTTCCACTATGTCCGGATCATTATATTCCAGATATTAATGAATTATCTAATTATCAAAATGATCTTATAGATAAAGGTATAGGAAATATACCAAAAGATGTAAAACTTGTGAATTCATTAAAAGAGAAAATAAAATATGTTATTGATTATAGAATGTTAAAATATGTAATACAACAAGGTATAATTGTTACTAAAATTCATCAAGTTATATCTTATGACCAAAAATCATGGTTAAAAGCTTATATTGATAAAAATACTGTACTAAGACAAAAAGCAAATAATGATTTTGAAAAAGATTTCTTTAAACTTATGAATAATTCTGTATATGGTAAACAAATGGAAAATGTACGAAAAAGATGTGATGTAAAACTTCTATCTAGCTATAAATCATTTCAAAAACATAAAGATTATGATACAAGAACAATTATTGATGAAGATCATGTATTATTATATCGAAAAAAGAAAACAGTAACATTAAATAAACCAATTTATGGTGGATTTGTAGTTCTTGAATTATCAAAATTATTAATGTATAAATTTTATTATGATGTTTTAAAACCAAAATATCGTAATAATATGAAACTATTAGGAACTGATACTGATTCCTTTATAATTTATGTTGAAACAAATGATATTTGTGATGATATAAAAGAAAATATTAATCATTTTGATACATGCGGATATCTTTTAGAATATATACCTCATGCAAATAATAAAATACCAGGTAAATTTAAAGATGAATATTTAGGTATACCAATTAGAGAATTTGTAGGATTAAGATCTAAAATGTATGCATTTAAAACTGATTGTATTGAAAAGAAGGTATGTAAAGGTATTAGAAAACAAAATATTGAGAAAATGAAATTTGATATGTATAAAGATACATTATTTAATGATAAAGATATATATAATATTACATCGAAAGAATATACATTATATACAATAAAGACGAGGAAAATTGCTCTATCACCGTATGATGATAAGAGATATTTAATTAATAATATTAATACTTTACCCTATGGATATATAGCAAAAAAAGTGATACATAATATATAACTAATCAATATATGAAGTAAAATATTAAAAATTAAAAGAAATAAAATATTAAAATTTAAAAAGGATAATATATTAAAATTTAAAGGAGATAATATATTAAAATTTAAAAGAGATTATATATTAAAATTTAAAAGAGATATTATATTAAATTTTAAAAGAGATAATATATTAAAAATTAAAAGAGATCTATTTAATTGATAAAGATGATTGATGTATATTTCTTTTCATATGATATTTTAAATAATATTTACTTACTAAACATCCACAAGAACATTTTACTTTCGTGTTTATGCATTCTTTACATTCATAATCAAATCCATCAGATTTATAAGGCTTTTTATAAAATTCATTATATCCTTTTTCTATTTTACACACAGTACATTTTCGTAATTTATTTAATCTTCTTCTATGAACATCTGTTTGTTGATGTTGTAATAAATAACTTTTAACGATTGATTCACCACAATCACAATTTAATTTCTCCATTATTTATATAGGAAAAAATTATATAAGATAAAATTATATACTTTTAATTAGATTTAAAACATCTTTTAATTTTGTAGTAATCTGTGATATTGTAGAATTATTTTTACTACAATTAATGTTGAAAAGAGATAAACTAAATTTTTCGGCTTTAACTTAAGTATTTAAATATTCATTATATTCATAGTATATATTATCTTTAAAGAAATAAATTCTACCATTCATATATCTAAATGCTGCATCCATTGATGGTGGTATTCCCGAAAAATCTTTCGATATCATACCAATATATTTCTTTTTAAGAGTACATTCATCAATTTCAGCATAATATATATCATTGTAAAATATAAATGTTTTACCCGAATTAAAATTTAATATTGCATGAATTTTTGATTGTGATGGTAAATCCATATCATTAATTTCTTTTGGATATCCACTTACTAAATTAAGACTAGGATAATTAATCATATAATATTTATTATCAATAAAAAATAAAATTTCCCCCGAAGGTCTTTGATAAATAGCTGTAATTCCTCCAAAATCACTCGGTAAAAATGATAACCAATGTTGAATAAGTTGTGGATGATTAATTTGATTTGTTTTTAAATTTATAATCCAAATCCATTCTTCATATAATACATATAATATATCATGTATAATTAAAAAATGATGAATATTTTTAATATTACATAAAGATGGAATATTTTTCGGTAAAGATGGAGATTTATGACCATATAAACTTTGAATTGCTAAAACATCATCAATATGTATCTAATAAACCATTATAATAAGCATACATAATAGCATTTCTATTATTTGTATGTTCAATTCCTAATGTATGTCCAATTTCATGAAGTAAAACGGAAAATAGATATTTTTTTCCTGGTGGAATATTTTTATCTTTATTATAATACCAATCTTCATCTACATCAATATGAATTTCTAATGGAGAATTATTTGCATTAGGAAATTTTGCATGCGCTAATATACCACCTTTTCCATCAAATTTATTAGAACACATATTTTGATCTCTTTGACATTGATGTAAACCACGTTTATTGGAAATAATTATATCAGGATGTAAAATATCTTTTTCAAACTTTAAATTTGTATGAGATGACCATGTTTGAAATGCTAATTCAGCTAAATTCGATATTTCCTCATTTACATTACTATAATACCATTTTATTATATTCTTATTCCATTTTTGTGAAGATGATTTAAAATGTGTATCATGTACTCCGCATCGTGGTTGATTTAATAAATCTAATGTATCGCTATTTAATTCTCCATCTAATGGCAATTGATAATATTCTTGAAATTTAAGAATTGCATCACTACCATCATCCTTTTCCGAATTATATCCATAACTCACTAATTTTTCAATAGCTGATTCACTAGTAGAAACTACCATATGAACAATACATGATGCGAATGATAATAAATTAAACCACATTTATAATGCAAATTATTTCCATCTTATTTTTGGAAACTATACAATATTAGATTTTTCAATCCAAGAATTATGAGATTGATCAAAACCTAGCCATTTTACATATACTTTATTTCCTTTTGTTTTTAATACTTTTTCTACTAAATATATATCAGGATATTTCTTTTTTTGCAATTCATATTCATAAAATGAACCTTGAATATCTTTAAGATGATAAACAATGGGTTTAGAATGAATAATTTTATCAATTTCAAAAATTTCTGTGGACCAATTACCAGTATAAGATTTATCAAATACTGATTTTAATTTACTTACTCTTACTTTATCACCAATTTTAAATTTCGGTAAAATAAATGTCTTATCTCTTTTATAAACCGTTTTTAATAATATTTTTTCACTAAAAGTATTCACATCAATAGGTTTCATTTGAATAGTATGATGTGTAGTATGATTATATTCATCTATTAATTTGGAAGTATATTTATCCATTTATAATTACCTTGAATATCAAATTGTTTCCACATTTTTTCTTTTAATGTTCTATTTAATCTTTCATCTACTGATGCTTTTAATTCAGAAAAAGTAGAATAATGATGAATATTATATTGTTTCATAAGATGTTGAAAATCTTTATTATAAAATTCTTTACCACGATTTGTTTGTAAATTTGTAGGTATTCTCTTATTTTTTAATATATTATTCATAGCTGCACTTACATCTAATCCAGATTTACTTTTAACTGGTATTGCCCATGCATATTTTGAAAATACATCAATAACTGTTAAAATATATGCATATCCATTATTTATTTTCGAAATACCATTTAATTGTCCCGAATTCATTTCTACTAAATCTGCTTGCCATAATTCATCAAGTCCTAATGTGATAACATTACGTCGTGGAAAATTTTTTCACATAGGTTTATGTAATTCATCAATGATTGTTTCTCTAATATTTAGTTTTTTTTTACAAATTTACTTTTTTTCTTCCCACATATTGCACATACTCCCTCTATTCTCAATTTTTTATTTTTTGTTATTTTCTCTTTATTTGAAATGTATCAGTATTCTTTTTACATCTTAAACAATAAGTATCCATTTATATAGCTTCTAATTGTATATGAATAAATATTTGAATCTCAAATGTATAAGGACTAGGATCATGTTTAACATATTTACTATGGTGTAAATATATTTTATCTCCTTTATTGAATTTTAATGGTTGATTTAAATCATATGCATTTTCCTCCTCATCTGGTGATATGACTAAGATATAAAGATATTTAAACTCTGTTTTTGTTGTTTTTAAATTGATAACTGAAAAATTATATGGTGCTTTAATATAACTATAACCTTCATCATAATTAGGTAAGTAGAATAGAAATTGTTCACCCATTAAATATTTAACACGTATATTCATAAACGTAAATATATTATTTTTTAAATATCGTAAATTTATTGCATCATAATCTTGAATTGGATCTAAAATAGTATGTACACTATTTTTTAATTGTTTAACATTTACAGCATCATCATCATTTATTCCTGCACCTACTTTATGTAATATTTTACCATGAAAATTATAATCATTGAGACCATATATATCTTGTGGCATTTATTATAGTACAATGGAAAGGATTAAATAAAGAAGTAATTGATAACCTGCTACATAACTTGAATCTTTAGGTTTAATATATATTTTATCTCCTTTTTTTAAAATAATGGGTAGATTGAAATGATTAAGTTCTTTTTTATCACCTACACCTAATGATTGCACATTGAGAATTAAATCTTTTAAATCAATATTTGATTTAATATGCTTAATTTTACAATCATAAAATATTTCAATAAATGGTAGACTATAAAAGTAAAAAGTATTCATTTTTTTACCTAATTCACCATATAAAATAATAAGATATTGTGCTATATTATTGAGTTGTTTCATTGTTACAACATCATCCTCTTCTATTCCAGCACCTACTTTACGTAATAACTTGTGAAAATTATAATTTCCGGATGTACCTATGATAGGTAAAGATGCTATAAGTGATTCAGTTTCTTCAATATGTTTTTTCATTAGATTTTCACTATTTAAATCATTGAGACCATATATATCTTGTGGCATTTATTATATTTGAAATTTCGGCCCATGTATAGTTCATTAATATCATTTTTAATACAAATATGCATAAATGACCACAAATAAATTCATTAAAATTTTGAATTCTCTCCGCATTATAATATAAATGTTGAGATCCAATATATTTGACTAACTGCGATGGAGGATATCCACCAAATGAATCAAAAATATATTTATGTATATTATTTTTAAAGTAACATATCCAATGTGTTCCAATACTTTTAGATGTATCCATATTTACAACACCGCATTCATTTTTTCGCAATATTTTAGGACATTCATCAATCATAAATACTCCTCGAAAATGTGGAATTTTAAGATATTGAACACATTGTTTGATATCATAATTACTAAGTGGATATGGATATTTATTTATTAATGTTTTTAATATAGAAATAGGATCTATTTTCTTTTTTTTAAGCCCTGTTCCTTTTTTTTCATTTCCAAATTATGACGTTTCATTTCTTCTAATTCAGATTTATTTTTCTTACTTGATTGAACACCATCATAAATAGCTTTAGCACCACTTATTAATAATGGTCCTAATGCTGCTAATAGTGCTCCAATAAATCCACCATATTTTCTTGATTGTAATTTTTTAATGGATTGAATGGGTAAATTTAATGACATACCAGATCCTTTCTTTATACTATCATTTTTATCTTTTATTTGTTTAGGTGATAAAAGATCATCAAAATTAATATTTCTAACATCATCTGGTGATAATGTAAAAGTTATAGATCTCACTCTCGACATTTATTACTACGAGGGCTGACAATAAAGTAAGGTCTCCAATTTTTTTCATAGAAAATGACATTTATTTACAAAAAGCGATACACCGTTGGAAAGGCCAAGGTCTTGGCTACTTTTCTACATAATCGCCATTTTTTTCCAACACCTTGCGCATCCGCACGATGAACTTGTCTATGCCGGCAGAATACCACTCTCCGTCCGCCTCGCGCAGCCAGGTGTTGACCTCTTTCTGAACCTCCGCGTCACTATCAAACTTCTTCCCTCCGAGATGTTTTTTCAGGGCGGGGAACATGTGGTAGTCACTTGGGGCCACGTCGGGACTATAGGGAGGGTGATCGATGATTTCCCAGCCAAATTTCTTGAGCAGGTCAAGGGTAACGTTGGCTGTGTGCGGGCGCGCGTTGTCGTGGTGAAATTTCACTCCTTTGCTCAGCAATCCCGGGCGTTTGTTTTTTATGGCACGACGAAGCTTTTCCAGGGTCTCACAGTACCTTGCTGCATTGATAGTGGTTCCCCTTGGCATGAAATCCACCAACAATACCCCGTGGCGATCCCAAAACACCGTAGCCATCACCTTGCCGGCTGACAGTGTCGCCTTAAACTTTTGGGTTTCGGAGAATCGCTATGGCGCCATTGTTTGGACGACTCCTTTGTTTCGGGTGTGTAGTGATGAGCCCACGTTTCATCCCCCGTAACAAACCCTTCCAAAAAATCATCGCCTTCCTCTTCAAAACGGGCCACAACTTTGGTCGCACATTCCACGCGCCGCTTCATGTGGTCTTCGGTCAGCTGTTTCGGCACCCATCGGGCAGAAACTTTGTGATACTGCAAGTTGTTCACAAGGATATGACGGATTGTTTCGCTGCTACACACTCCTCCAAGCTTCTCTTCCAAGTCCCTAATTGTCGCACGGCGGTTTTTGAGCATTTCTGCCTCCACTGCTTGAACAATCGCATCCGAGACCGACGGTCGGCCACTTCTCTCCTCGTCGTGAACATTAGTGCGCCCGGAATTGAACTCGCGGCTCCACTTACGCACGTTTTTTATGTCCATACACTTTTCCCCGTAAACTTCAACTAGTTGACGATGGATTTCAATAGGTGTCACCTTTTTCGCACTCAAAAAACGTATTACAGAACGCAATTCGCACTTGGACGCTGACGCGAGGGGTACCTCCATCGTTGACGGCTGCTCAGCCAAGACTGAGCGGTCGGGGAAGCCTCACCCAGCAGCAAAGTGGTAGTGGGGGAACCAAGGAACACGGCGGTGTTGCCAGATTTTGCCTAGCGCGTGATCCGGCGAAGTTGCAGCGTTGGAGACCTTACTTTATTGTCAGCCCTCGTATATAAAAAAGGGTATTATTTTTTATTATATTCCCCAATTAGGTTCTATTCCCATACCTAATTTTCTTTTTGCAAACATAGTTCCAGTTGCTGCAGTAGCATACATTCTTTCTTTCAAATCAGCATCTTTACTAAATATTCGTTTTTTAGCTTCATTTTGTAATATTTTATCAGCTTGATGCCTAGATTCTATATCTTTATGATCTCTATATGCAATATCATGGTATTTACAAGCTTCATCTAATGGATTAATACCTTTATCCCCACGTTCTAATCTATCTTTAAGATTTGTACCAGGACCACAATAATTATATCCTGGAAGATGTAATTCGAATGGTAAATGATTAATAGCCCAATTTAAAATTCCAGCACCATGTTTTTCAGATTTCCAAAATGTATGAGGTATATTATGTAAAAATCGTATAAGGTATGGAATTCCTTTAGGATTATGAGTAATAAAATCTTGAAATTTACCTGTAAGCATCTTTATGATACTTACTTTTTCGTTAAAAAAATTATCATTACCAGCTTTTTCTTCACCATGTATCACCAATAATCTATCGATAAGCTCTTGTACATCATTCATCCAAACATATTCAACAGGTTTTTCATTATATTTTTTTATTATACCCATTCCTGTTTTAGGTGATGTAACAGATTTTGTTCTATGTTTTTTTTTTGCTCAGCCCATAATCCTTTAAAGATCTTATTCCATTTTTCTCCAACATTTGATCGAACTTGATTAGTATTTGGATCATAATCTTTAAAAATAAGATGTGTTTTAATTGCAATTTCTTTATAATTTTCTAAATCTTCATCTGTATATTCAATATCTGATAATGATTTATTTGTTAATAGACCTAATAATCCATCAGTACCTTCATATTTTTTCCCTTCTACAATTATATTATTGTTATCAAAGTCCACTTTTGTATCACCAATATATTTATATTTTCCTACAGGTCTAAAACCAAATGCATGATCATTAGCATTATTAAGATATTCAGTTAATTTAGGTCCTAAATGTGTAATTTTTTCCATTTTTTTCTTTTCTATAGCTTCTATTGCTTTCAATTGTTTTTCTAATTCTAATCTTTTTGGAGTATCTGGTGATTCATATAATTTCTTTTCAAATGATGATTCTGATGGTGTTGATGGTATTGGAAATAAAGTATCAACATCAAAATCATATTTTTTAGGTACTAATTGCTTATTATCATGTTCATTTTCAATAGAATGAATAAGTTCTTTACCAATGTGATCTACTTTACCAACTAAATCATCTAATTTATCTATAACAGGTTGATCTTCTTTTTTATATTTTTCATATTGATTACGATCATGTTGTTTCCATTCTCGCAATGTATCTTTTATTTTTACCTTCTCTTCTCTTATTTTTTCGGCTTATATTTCGTAAACATTTATAAAGCAAAAAATAATATGTTTAAAAACACAAACAGGAATAATATTGTGTCTGTTTAAACAGACAGACAGGAATAATATTGTGTCTGTTTAAACACACAGGAATAATATTGCGTCTGTTTGTTCTGTTTAAACACACACTTTTTATATCTTATTTAAAAATAATTGTATTTTATTCCTATATTTACCATTATTTAATTTTCGTGTCATATCTATTGTTATAAATCCATATGGTTCATTCCAACATTTTTGGCATATTTTTTTAAATTCATCTAATTTCATATCACATCCTACAAATTCATGATAAATATGATTAAGATTAAGATCATCTTGTCTAAAAATATTTTAAAAATTTAAATTATCTCTTATCAATTGCTTAGGAATTTTTGAATATGTTTGTGCTAAATACCAACAATCTATACCTTTATGTCTACCACGTGTAAAATATTCTCTTACAACATCTTGTTTCTCTAATATGTAATCGTCGAATAATACTAATGAATTTTCTTCACATTCATCTAATGGTATGATATCATCAGGATGAGATATAAATGTAATAATATCATTTTCGAGTTTATTACACTTATTCATAAAGGTCTGACATTTATCTTGTTCAAAAGATTTTGAATATATATATACATGATTAATTTTATCCCAATTTAACCATCCAGGACATATAATATAATTATCTAACAATAAGGATGTTTTACCACATCCACTAGGTCCTATAATAGCACATCTTATCGAAGATGGTAATAATGCTCCATGTTTCAATGTTTCATGTTTATTTCGTAATCTTATTTTTGGATTCCAATCAATTTTTTTGCTCATTTAAATGAGTATAATTTTGAAGCTAAACGGTACATCTTCAACATAGTAACAACTAAGTAAAAAACTTAATACACCAATATATAATTTTTCTACAGTTGCATGTGTTGGATTCTATTCTACATTTCTAACACCTAATGTAACATTAAATAATAATAAAATATATTATGAACATAAAAAAGAAACGCATGTTATCATAATTCCACCAGGGCAATATAATATTGAAAATTTAGAAAAATATATACAATCACAATCACCATTTAATTCAACAAATATTACTATTAAACCACATCGTATTCTTAGTAGAATTGAAATTAAGAGTGGATTTAAATTAAATTTTGATGCTGTAGATTCTATTTTATCATTACTAGGATTTCAAAATCAAATTGTTAAAAAAAACGAACCTACTATTGGTAATAAGGTTCCTAAATTCATTCCTTTTGAAACCATTGATGTACATTTTAACTGTGCTGAAGGTATGATTTTAAAAGAAAACACACATCATTTAAACTAACTTACTATTTTATTCTAACATCATTTAAACCTCAACTTAATTATCAAATGCCAATTATTTATGAATCAGCATATCCATTATTTGTACCTGTTTGTAATAAAATGCAACGTCTTCATGTTAAAATCACAGATGAGTATAATGAGGAAATCGATTTTAATGGTGCTATGGTTACTATTATTTTAGAATTAAAAAAATAATTTATGTTTTTTTCCCTCATAAATGGATAAAATTGAAAGTTATCAATGGCAATCATTTCCTGCTACTGATCGTAGTAAGAATAATATTGGAGTACCAAATAAAACAACAGATATTTATTTGAATGTAGGTGATGGATGGATGCATTCCGAAAGAGCAGAATTGTACATCAATTATAAAATTATACATAAAATGGATCTGATTATTCTGCATACGGAGGTAAATCAAATGTTAAACTTATTGATAATTTTGTACCTTATTTATTTTCATCTATTAACGTTACAAAAAGAGGACAAAATATATTTAGATTAGATTATCCTGGTATTACCTCAACAGTTTTACAAAAAAGTACTTTTTCAACAAATGAACTCATTCCATTAGATAATGCTGGTATTAGTTCAAATCCAAAACTTCAACAAAAAGAAGATGAAGTTCTCTATCCATTGAGATTGTTAGGTGGTTTTTTCAAAGATTTCAAAGAAATTACTTGGGAAGGAGATTTTACAATATCTTTTACGTGGTCATCGAGTATGAATGATGTATTGTATCGTTGGGCAGTAAAAAAATCAGATGGTAGTTTAGATGTTACAACATTACCTGGAGAAGGAAAAATAGTTATAGAAAATTTTGAAATTAATGTACCAATTGTTTATTATGAACCTTCTTATGCTATAGAATTTAAGTCAAATCTAATAAAAAATCCTATATCTACCATTTCATTCTATGATTTACAAACATTTGAATTAACTGGAATTATTGGAAAAAAGAATTTTGAAATTGATATTACCAATTATTACCATTCATTGCAGTATGATATGCCATATTTTGTTTTCGTAGTATTTCAAACAAATAGAATTGATAACCAAGAAAAAGATTCCAGTGAATTCGATCATTGTTCTCTACAAAATATTTCATTAAAAAATGGTCGAAATGAACAATTTCCATCAGAATTATGGAATATAAACCCACCATCGACTTATAAAAAAGCATATCGTTCATTTACAGAATTTAAAAGAATTACAAATAATAATAATAAAAATGTTGAAATAGCAATATCACCATTTGTTTATATCACTAGATATCCAATTTATTTGATAAATACATACATTAGAAAAAATGTTGATGCTGCTCAGAAAACATCTATGAAAATATGTGCTACATTTCACAATGCTATTCCTAATAACACAATTGGGTATGTTATAATGTATGGTAAAAAGAGTTTAACATATATAGCCACTCCATTACCAAACACTTCTCTCGCGCAGTGCATTCCACCCGATAAAATTTCGGACCTTCTATATAAAGGACATTACCAATGTTTGGATTCTTATGGATTTTACATACTTTTAGCAATTTATTCCACGCAAACTTGTAACACTAATGTACTAACAAATTAATGAATGAGTGTAATAAAATTTAAATTATGTTTATATTTTTTATAATATATTCTTATCATTACAAATGATTTAAAGTAATTAAAACGCTGCATGAAACGCACCAAATTCCCTTCTTTCAACGACAAAGACATACGTAAAGAGTGAAACAGAGATATAACCACTTGAGATAGCGCGACGAAGATGCTCCTGCAGAGAGAGAAGGAGATATGGCCACTTGAGATAACGCGACGAAAGCGCACCTGCAGAGATAACACGCGTTATCAAGGTATGCTTGCGAATGTATACTCTTGTAAAACTCGTAAAATGTGAATGTTATTGAATTTTCATTAAATATTATTGAATTATGTTTTCTTTTTCCGTAAGTGATATTTGTTCAATAATTCCTAGACCAGATTTTTTTCCGTAATTTTTATGGGACTGATATTTGTTCAATAATTCCTAGACCAGATTTTTTTCCGTAATTTTTATGGGACTGATATTTGTTCAATAATTCCTAGACCAGATTTTTTTCCGTAATTTTTATGGGACTGATATTTGTTCAATAATTCCTAGACCAGATTTTTTTCCATAATTTTTATGGGACTGATATTTGTTCAATAATTCCTAGACCAGATTTTTTTCCATAATTGATATTTGTTCAATAATTCCTAGACCAGATTTTTTTCCATAATTTTTATGGGACTGATATTTGTTCAATAATTCCTAGACCAGATTTTTTTCCATAATTTTTATGGGACTGATATTTGTTCAATAATTCCTATACCAGATTTTTTTCCATAATTGATATTTGTTCAATAATTCCTAGACCAGATTTTTTTCCATAATTTTTATGGGACTGATATTTGTTCAATAATTCCTAGACCAGATTTTTTCCATAATTTTTATGGGACTGATATTTGTTCAATAATTCCTAGACCAGATTTTTTCCGGGATTTATTTCTTGCATAAAATGTGGAAATTCGGGATCTCATTTTTCCACAAAATTTCGACGCTTAAAAATAGGTGATTTTTGGTGGAAATGGGGAAATATTATAATAAACTATTGTATATTTACATATTTTACGATCATTTTAATAATAATTGCGTAAAAATAGAGGTATTCTCAATCATGAAAAAATGTGGGTGTTAAAATCTGGTCCAGGACCCCCCTATACCATACTACTGATATTACTCCACTAATATACATATTTATTTCCAATTATTTGAAATTTACATTGAAGTTGACACACAAACATCACTAAGCATATTGCATGTACTAACCTGTAATAAGTGACTGAAGATTTCTCTTCTCCTTTTCACAAAGAGTAATTTCCCCACTGGGGAAAAAGCCATCATGTTCTGAGAATGAGCGAGAGAAAGTGACAGAAAGATAAAGAGAAAGAGAGAGAGAGAAAGAAAGTAAAAAAGAACAATCACTATTTTTCCTTTTTTTCAACGAATGAAGTTACAGCCTTATTTTCTGTTTATGTGTTTTTGCAGATAACATTGTAATTACTCTGATGTATTTCATGACCATCTGTAGACGATTCCATTTGCGTGGTTCACGGATATTGGTCAAAATAATGAGGTTTATCAGTTAGCCGACGTTTCGGAGTTTTTATTACTCCATCCTCAGGGCTGGATAAGTTCCCTACACGGTATTACAAACATTGTCACATTGTTAAATACAAACTTTGTCACATTAATTGCATATTAAACTATGTACAAACATTACACCTTGTATAAAAAAATAATTACATTCAAATGTTCTCGAAAACAAACTAATTATTTTTTTAAATGTATATAATAGCAATACCAAAATTATTATTAATATTATTCTTAATTTTTTATTAATTTATATAATATCGAATAGTAAAGCCTAAGACACATGTGAACTACGTGTAACGCCCGTGAACCACGCACCTGGAATTGTAATTATTTTATGTAAAATATCAATGATAAATAGGGTCCCACTTACAAATTATGCCCTGCTGAATTCCTTGCTTTCCAAATTTTCAATTATATTTCACTTATATACAATCTTTTTAACGTTCTTATTTACGCAATTACAACCTTAATTTTCTTTTTATGTGCGTTTACACATGTAAGGTTAGTTACTTTACATAAAATATCAATGATAAGTAGCATACCACTTAAAAAACACACTCTGCTGAAAATCGCAATTTTGTATATTTTCCAAATTTTCGATTATAACATCTCTCAATTATAATAGTAGATAAAATATTGAAATTATCAAACGAGAAAGATTGGCTTTCATTTTTTATACATTCAAACGTCTATTTTTTACTTTAGTCGGCTCAGGGCCACTTGCCTCTCTCTTATACACTGTTCACTTTTTCCGTAACAAATTCTGAATTGGTTTAAAAACACTTTAAAAATACTTATTTACTTGTTATTTTTTTTTACAATAAGATATGTGCTTATTAAAAGATGTTTTGAATTGACCAAAATTCTCCTATCTAATTTATAGTTTTGTACTTATTACTTACAATTTTCACTTAAACTGGAACTTTAATGATTGTTATTCTGTTTTTTGTTACTAATTTTAAAATATATATTCAGTATCTTCAAAAAAGTTTGTTATTTTTATTTTTAGATGAAAATACGTCCAGTTATTTATCCTGATGGAAAAGTATATTTCAAACATTTTATCGTGTCCGGACGCGTCTTTACTTGGTTTTCTTACATTTTCTAAATGTACGCCTATTTGATTTATAGAGCATTATATTGACTCAAGGCTTAAGTAAACAACTTTAAAAATCAATCACTTAAGATTAGGATTTAGGACAAATTGTTTAGAATTTTCTGATAATTCAATTAAATGAAGCTAATGATTAATAAAAAATATGTACCTTTCACAAATCCGGATATTCCATCAATGGAAATGTAGTGTTTTTGATACAAAAAACCACATTTCAAATGTGATGCGTCACATAATTTTCTTGAAATAAAGGGCTCCCATTTTCCCGGCAGAAATCTTCGCCATATCCAACTTCTTTTGTCATTTCCTTTACCCTTTTTGATGTATGTTAGCGCGTCAAATTCGTCTCTGCCAATGCCGATATTAAAATTTATACATTCCTTTGATAGCTCTTCTGCCGAAGAAACGGACGTATCACTATCAGAAGCGTCGGTGTAATCATCATGGTCATGATCACGACCACAATTACGATCCTGACCATCACCATCATCATTTTTTGCGGTCGATTTTTTGTTGAATAACTTGCATGCATAAGTATACAAGGAATTCGGTTTAACTTTATGATTTAGTTCTCCGGCAAGTTCATTCCAAGTAGGATTATTTTTCGAAATTACTTTATCATCTTGAAACACGAATTCCTTGTATTTTAATAAACATGTGTGTATCAATGCATATTCCACTTGTGGTGGACGATCTCGCTGAATTGAGTCCAAAGACATTACGTCAAAACGTTAAATAAAACTTAATAGATCGTGTAACTTCACACGCAGACACAGAGCACCTCAAAACTCAGAGAGCGAATGAACTAAAATTCGTTATGCGCGTGTAGGTAAAGTGAGTTGAAACAAGTTTAAGAGATCTGCTGTCATTCTTTCCGGCATCCGAGGGATCCACGCGGGAGGCTAGAGCCCGCGCGCCTAATGGGCCACCCACCCGAAGGGTGCACTTGGCACTTGCCATTGTACTCGCAGGCCCTTCTCCACCGCAACATCTGTGAAGGCTTACGGCGGTCCGTCCGCCATACAGCTTAAACATCAGACGCGGCTTGCGACGGTGCTGGCTTTGTGATCGCCTCCGCCGCCACCCCCGGGTGGATATGCCTTGGGAGGGCTATGACCTTCCAAGAGGAAGCGACTGCACCCGAGCTGTTCTCGGAAAGCTCATTTTTGAATATTCAATTCGCCGTTTCTCTGCTCAGTCCAATGCTAAATATTTACTACTGTACATCAAGAAATGTACCCGATTAATTCAATAAATTCCCGCCTCCTCAGGGTTACTGTGCAAGGGAAATAACAAAAAAACATCAAGACTGGAACAGCCATGGATTTGTAAAGACAATATTGTGTCTCTTCTTACTTTGTTTTTTAAAATACTTTTAATGGTTCCACAAATATGTTGAAATGTGTATAACTTTTGTTCTTGATCAATGTCATTTAAGAAGGAAACATAATAGCCCGAATAATTGAATGTAAGGACTTGTTCAATGGTGTTGCCATCTAGAATAATTTTTGAACGAAGATGATACTTTCCCTGGAAAGCCATCACTTTCGATTTCGAGAAGAATATATCTAAATTGTACATTTCTTTATTATGTTTTGCAATTTGAAAAAAGTGGTTTGTTGTTAATTGTAGCGTTTTATAAAATATCTTTCTTCCTTCCTGCCTTCCTTTGGGGCATATAGTCCAATTATCATAAGATAATCCCTTCCAATTTTCTACCTTATGTTTAAAATTTTATCCGATACAAAAGTATAGCTATCACTTTTGCTTCTGTATTTGTTGTTCAGAAGAATAGCAATTCCAGAGAAAGAGCGTTTATTTTGGGGTACTCCAGTATAAAATAGTATATAATGTCCCAGATCTTTTGTGCCTGTTAATTTCTTCTTTGTTTCTGAGAATACTAAATGTATATATTTTTTTCTATTTCCTGTTACTTAAAATTAAAAGAAACATTATTTATTAGTGAATATTTTCTTTCAGTGGTGAAAGGTATCATTTGAATGTTTGTTCCTACAAAAAGTGTTGTATTCATATTCAAATAAAAATGTCTGCCCATAAAAAGTACGTATGTACTTATTTTTCTACGTGTTTTCATTTTAAATCTCTCTGCCACCTCCCAAATCCAGCAGTTATTTACAACCATCCATTAAGAGAGAAAAAAAGGGATATTTGGAGTGAAACGCAGTTTTTCTAATCACATGAACAATACGTCTTATTCTTATATTTGAAAACGGAATATTGAAACAGAGAAAGAATCCTTAATAATAAAGCTGCCGTAGTAATACTAATTTACAGTCACGTGCAGTATTATCATATAAATTGATTTCTTCTGAAGTAATATAAGAAGTTTGTTCCTGTAAGTCATAATAAAAAACAAATCCTCATTTTTGCAAGTCTCCGGTAACACTATGTCAATGCTGTTCGTAGTTTTAAGTAAATTATAAAATATATTTCGACAATTTATTGTTGCCTACAGCTTTACTTTCTTATGATGGAAAAGAACCATGTTAATAAATACAATGTATACGTGTTACACTCGTAAAAATTTACCGAACTGTCATGGGCTGCATTTGACATTCGAAGCTTTTGCCGTGCAACATGACTCCCTGTACGGCCTCACCTCCGCCTATTGGGAAAGCGTGGAGTCAGCCATCTAGTGGAATTTATATACATCATTGGCTATTGTTCCTTGTGGAGAAAAGTTAAACAACTGAAGTAAATGCCATCTTGAATTCACGCCCACACCCGTGAAGTCAACGTCGTTTTCCTTTCCAGAGGGCGTTGCTATAGTACACTGATTTTTTTCTGAAGTGGCATTTTTAAGAATTGGTAAAGCATTTTAAAAATAATTCCTGTTGTTTCTTGATATTTTCCTGATCTGAAATCCAGAACTCCTGAAAATGAAATATCTGCCTCACAATTAGTGAAAACAATTGCTCTAGCAGAAGTACGTGTGGGGGAGTTAAATATAGATTAGCAGAAATGAATGCCAAGCACTATGTTTTGGGTTTTGTGTTAAAGTTAAGGAGTTGCATCCTGTGAAAAATGCAAAAACGTGTTGACTGCTAGCCTAGATGAAGGCATGGCAAAAAGTTTATTGCTTTGAAAAATTTCAAAATAACTTCAAATTTATGTGTGTTCTGCCAGTTTTAGTGAATGTGTATCATAGCAGTTTTATTGACAGAATATGTTAAATTATTCATTAGCAAAATATTACTAGTCAGCTTATTACACTCTATTTTGTGAGTAGTTGTGGTGAAGGAAGGTGCCCTCTACCTGCCTGCCAACAATAAGCGCAATCCGCTTTGACCTTCTGGGTGCAGCTTTTTTTATGACGATAAGAGTGCTTGTAAAATATATGTGTATATATATATATATATATATATATATATATATATATATATATATTGACCGTATGGTCAAAACACCAGCATTAGGCAAATCACAACATTTGAAAGTGGCGCGCAGACAATGAATCGACCGCGGGGTGAATCAAACCGGACCGGTGAATGAGTGCCCGGAACGAGGGATTCGTGGCGACACATCGAGCGGAAGGGAGTCGAGAGAGAATGGCGGACGGGTAACGAGTGGAGGAGACGACAGAGGAGCGATGTGAGGATGTTGTGGAAGAAATCGGGACTAATCGAGGTAATGTGTGGTCAAAGGAATGAGAAGTGTGACAAACTCAGTAAGGAAAGTGATTAAGGATTGTTATAAATGTGTTCGAAAAGATATAATCACGAAATTTAGTTATAGAAGTGCAACGTTGGATAGACACGTGGGCGATACTGCATTTGTGACAAGTCGGCGTAGCTGTGCGGGTGCGGAACCGAATTGTGGGGGGGGGGGGGCTGTAAGCCGAAACTGGAATTCCGACGTGTGGGAAGAGAAATTGGTGGCGGATACAACGCCGGTGTGCTAGAACGGACCGTTAGCGACACGTGTGCAGACGCAGAGCGACGGCGGCGCCAAGGCCACCTCGCGGCAGCGGCCACGGGCGAAAGCACGTGGCGTGGCTTCGCGAGGAAGGCAGCTAGTGGAAAGTTCAGATAAGTAACGATAGTTATAAATAAGAATGGATGGGGTCGGATATAGGGGACATGCCGGTTCAGGATGCTCATTGGAGTGATAAAGAAAAGTAACAGTGTCTGTGATGAGAGTGGAAAGCATGTAGTTTCAGAGATGGAAATATTATGAACGGGAATAATAAATGTAAACAATAGGAACAATCAGACATAATAAAAGTGTTTAATTAATGTTCATTAACGATCTACGATCAGTTTGGTAATGTTAATTGTGTTATTAATGTAAAATGTTAGTCTCAATAAATCCTTGCCTGTGTAATAATAGAATCATCGAATTCAGACATGCTGATTAAAGTATCCCCATAAAAGAATTCCTGTACCCTAATGAACCAAAAATTTTATGATATGTGCATCCCGAGAGACCGACAAAGGTAAGTACGGTCACAATATTGTTTTATCCTGCGCAGCTAATCTGCACATCGTGCCTGGTTACAGGCGGAGGAGCAAGTGGATTCTGGTAGTTCATTAAAGGATGTTGTGATTTTCACTTATTTTGTATTTAGATGCAAAACAATACAATGATCTTATGATTACCTTAATCTAAATGAAAAATGGATGAATAACTTGTAACTATGTACAATTTGTTTAACTTAGCAAAGTTATGCCCATGCAATGAATTGATTTGGAAGTTAAGTTACATATAAGCCGGAAAATGATAATTTGTGAGTGAAGTTGGTAACAGATAATTTCAAGTTAGGTTCTGATGAATTTAGATTTAAGTTGCCGTGAGGAATTTAGTCAGATAGTTATAGCAAATGCTTTCCTGAATTTGGACACTCATCTGTTAGCGGCTGCAGGCTGGAGTAGAACTATGTGTAGAGAGGTGTCAGGCAGCTAGTCTCCGTTGACTAGGTCGTCGTCACTAGTTGCGTTGGCAGTCCCGCTGGTGCACTCGGAAGTCTACAAGTTCCCTGGAGAAACTCGAAGCTCGTGCGCAGATACAACCTCTTCGACACTCCGCGACAGTCCTGACTGTTGCCCGCGCGGGAACGGTGCAGTTGATTCAATAGCTCAGGAAGTGCGTGCGACACAATTATGTTGCGGAATATTGCCGGCACCGCTCGTTCAAGATTTCGATACAGGCCGTTTGCACCACAAAGTTGGCTGCCGTATAGGAACGGCACAATATTGGAGTATAGCAGTTTACGAAGGCGTGTGCACCACAATTGTGCATTGCCAAGTGAGACCGACTCAACTGGTTGCAGCTATGTTGTCGACAATCAGCGGATCCGTTGGTTAAAAAGGTTTTTGAGAGTTCGTGCCTACACAGTTATTGTTCACACATACGAACGATACGAAGATTGTTTTAGCTGCACGAACGACATGTGCGCACCACGGCAGACAGAAGACGAGTGAGTGTTGTTGGCCGGCCGGCGAGGGCTGCAGCTGAGTGTGCCCTTGTGAATAGCGTGGGATCGAGCGAGTCGGTGGCCCTCCGCAGGCCGGCCGCGTCCCGACCGCGGGCAGGGGGGGCCGGAAGAGGGGAGGGAAGGCGGCGGAGGCTTCTGTCCTTCCTTGTAAGATTGACCAAATATATTAAACGAACGTGTAGGTCGGTTGTAGGGAATTCTCGTGGGAATGTAGTTCCTTTGAAAATTTTGAGAAAACAAAGTCGCGACCACAAAACTACATATAATTGAGTACTAACAGAAAACCAAACCACAAATTGCAGAATGACAACATCAAGAAATAAACAAAGAAAACATTTCATAACATTAGGGAAAAATCATCAGAGGGAAAATCAACTGCAAAATTAACTTAAATAACTTTTTTAAGTTGACACGACATATCACAGTCATATCTTCTGTGACTAAATGAAATTGAAATTCAACGAATTGAACAAATGAGAACTTTGATGAGATGAGGAGTGCAGATAATGTAATGTCATAGGGAGAAGCACATGCCTTTCACAAGACAGAGTGTCATACTGCTTTCTGTTCATGAGGATTGAGGTTAATTCGTCCCTCAACATACACTACATCAACACTCATATATCATTTCTTGCACGAAATTCTCTGGAATTACAAAAAAGATATCTTTTGCACAACTTCACTCAATACCAAAACACAAAATTTTTAAAATTGGCACAAATTTGAATCACATCAATATTCTCTGTGACAAAATTAAATTGAAATTCAAACAAATTGATGTCAAAAATCTCCAGTGAGATCAAATATGCCCATGAAGTACCAAAACATTGAATGTAACTGTCCCTCAACAAAACTTCATTAACATTCACATGTAATTTTCTTGCACACAAATCACTGAAATTACAAAGAAATCTTTTTCACAATTTCACTCAACACCAAAACACAAAATTATCATGAATCATTTTTAAAATTGGCACACATTAGAATCGCAATATTCTTTGTGACAAAATTAAATTGAAATTCAAACAAATTGAATAAAATAAATTTTTGAAAAGCACAGAAGTATTCAAGATACGTGGCATAAAACTACTATGGAAAATTAGCATTTATTATAGCATACACCTTTGGTTGAAATTGAAATTATGTCTTATTTCTTCGCCACAGGTGTTCGGGCCCACGGCAAAGCAGGAATAATTACTTTAATTTTCACAATGCAAGGCAGAATAGCTAAGATGCGTAATCGGCAGCATTAATATATTTGAGATGTTTAAGTTCACTCGGATTCTTCAACAGTTCATAGCAAATATAATTTTATAACTCTCTTAATGATCCATAAATAGCTTTAATGTATTTATGACTTCACCTAGAGTTAGCACAACCATCCATTATACTCCTTTTAAAAAAAGAAACTGCACTTACATCTTATTAACATGACAAAATTCTTTCAAAAATCAGTAAAAGCCTCCCATCATAAAAATGCTTAACTTCAAATATCTTCTGCATATGTTACAAAGTTACTATGAGAATACCCATAGACCGTATATACCAGTTCATGGGAGATTGATTTGCCATAAACATATGGCGAAACATTCTCCGAGAGTGAACTACGAGAGCCATACCTAAACGTGCATTCTGTAGTCAATGACTACAAAATTCTCATTTCTCTTTATGATATACGGGCGTCCACTATAGTCAATTCAAAATTATTTTCTCTTGAATACCGACCGTAGTTCGGGGGCCGTGGCGTTTGCCAAACGGCGCGGCACTCACAACGTAAAGAGGCGGCGGCCGGCGCTCTATCGTGCGCCTAAGCGCAACGCGAATTCCTTGTAACCACGTCGAGCTCCAGTGCTCCAAAACCAGACGCATCAACACCGTTGGCCGTGCCTCTAGCCACGGCAGTGCGAGAATGCGGCGAATCTCGCAAATAGTCTTTTCAATATATATATATATATATATATATATATATATATATATATATACACACAGATGACACCACATAATGACATTCGAAAATTCAGAAAATGAAATCTGTGCCATTTTTGTAATCGTACTTCGCTCCCAAAAAAGAAAAAAGGTGTCAGTTTTGAGAAAATTTCGAAAATATTTTTCTCTAAAAAAACTGTTTTCCGTTGGAGCATTAAAGATTTTTACTTTCCCTTACACTATACGTACGTATAGGGAGAGTTATGTATTGCTGCGAGAAAAAACGGCGGATTTTCGGCAGAAAAACTCTTATTCCAGTGCCCTGGTAACGACAAAGTGGATAAATTCAGTTGCTAAATTAAGAAAAACTCTCCTAAAACGTGGTACAGCCGGAATACCTGTTTTGTGGGTCCTTGATACCGAAAACCCAATTGTAAGCAAAACGTCTGTCCGTCCGTCCGTCCGTCTGTGAATAACGCTAGCAAGTAAACAGCTCAGCCGATTTTCTCCAAAATTGATACTTGACCCAATTGATCTGGCTGATCTCGTGGCCACTTCTGTGAATTACATGTTATTGTTGTGACTTGATATCGCTGTAAGGTATCAGGCGTCTTTTTGCAATTCAAGTTTACAAAAATGTTGTATTGTATTTTATGTAGTTGTAGAATTCACATAGTTTTGACAACATTGCAATGGAAAAAGTGAGTTGTTCGATTCTTAGTTGAATTGGACGTTTTCAAATAATAGCTAAGATGTTAATGGCCTAGAAAGTGCAATATTGTAATCCTAAGTTGCTGTTTCCAATTACACGGGAAAGTATTTGCTGTTATAGCACCACTAGTTCCTCTATACTATGTTAGTAGTATGCGGGAACATGAAAACAAGACTCCGTGCAGCAGAACGATTTTCGTGCTTCACGTTCACCCACATTCATTCTCTCCCAATTGTCACGCGGCCCCCACGTCGTATATCTCTGGGCCTTCCATATGATAAACACTCATGTTCGTGAAATAAAACGAAGATGTATCTGAAAAGATAATTTTTTTTCTGATAAATTAATAATCGTAAATATTCTTTGTAAATACGCTTCTGATAATCGTAAATATGGATCACCTAAAAGTTGCGATCAATGAACATACACAGTTATCGTTGATCATCTAAGTGCTCACGAAAAGGTCATTCAATATCGCATGCCACAAGTTTGCATGTCAGATACTAGCTGGACGTGCTGCTCCGTTGTACTTAAAAGATGCCACTTCAAGAGTACTTCAGAAAGGAAGTTTCTTGCATAAGCATCCTTATTCGTGTTAAGATCAGTCTGCATGTTAACTTCAGACAACAACATATTGTTGGTACAAATTTTTGATGAATATATTGTATTGTACAGAATGTACTGTCGTAATAATTTCCTTATATCCCTCTATTTTGGTTACCTAAAGCGTCGATTTACAGATACTCCGTGCGAGCAAACGCGACCCTATTGATTCCGTGAATATGGGAGTGTTAATCATTTAACAATGCCAATCATTTGTTCACGGTAGCATTTTTCAAGCATAATAAAGTGAAATTGGAGCGCCACCGCGAGGTAGGATGGCTGGAAAGTGCTATTCTCCCGATTTGGCCAGAGGCCCAAAAAGTAATCGTTTTTCAGCGCGCTCTAGCGTCTAAACCGTTATTTACAGATTTAAAGTTTATATATTCATTTTATAGAAAATTGTATTTACATTAATTTTGTAAATAACAATTGTCTTAATAGAACCCGAGCGGGGAATTAGTACTGAAATGGCGATGTAATGCTGCGTCGAAATGTGACTACAGTCCAGTCAAATGGTATCTGACCCAGGAAAAAATACCGGAAGTTTTTTCTCAACAGTTCGTATGTTTTTGAGAGTGCTGAATTCGAATTTGATGTTTGTCACCTCAAAAAGGGTCGGTATCACATAGAAAATTGCAAATAACCCTAAACACTTCGCATTTTTTTTAGTTTTTCGCTTATATCTTCAAAACTATGCGTTATATTGAGACAATTGTTATTTACAAAATTAATGTAAATACAATTTTCTACAAAATGAATATATAAACTTTAAATCTGTAAATAACGGTTTAGACGCTAGAGCGCACTGAAAAACGATTACTTTTTGGCGCGAATAGCACTCTTTACTATTACGTAAAGTTCATTTTTGGTCATTCTTTTTGAAAATTATACAAATGTATTTTTTTGAAGGATCTCTCACACCCTTAATATGCACATTTCCATCAACTTCTAAACAGTATTGTATTTGTAACGTAAAGTATTTCAAATGACTTTTAATGATGTTTTTCGAAAACTAAATAATTTTCTGAGAAAACGAGCTTCAAATTTGAATTTACAGTAGCGCGTAGACGCCATTTTCTTAAAAACGGCTCCAAATTTGCAATTTCAAAACTTATAAACTTACGCTACCCTTCTCATATTTTAAAACAATTTTACATGATGTTTTAAAAACATTCTTGTTTAGAACAGATTTCATGTGACAAAAACATTTCCAACATGAATAGTTTATTTTTTGCAATTTTCTTTTTTTGTTTGAAAATTTCAAAAATACGACCGTGTGCAGTAAATGAGATCAGTATAATTTTATTTACCATCACTTGCTATAGACAAGGAAAAATTTAGAGTAAAAATGAAGTGTCGTTTTTTAGCAAAAATTATTAAAAATTGTTTTTCAAAAGTACGTATATTTCACGCAAAATTACACAATAAGTACTGAAATTTTCGAAAAATTGAACATGACCTTATTTAAAGATGTGTTTTTGATGAACACATTTTAACGAGGCAAAAAACCTCTATCTTCAATATTCTAGTTGTAGCAAAACGCTGAAAAACATTAATCTTTTGCAAATTTTCGGAAAATCAAGTATTTCAATGAAAATGAGACCTGCACCATTTTCTTAAACGTCCTTCACACTAACACTATTTAATCGAAAACGTTGCAGCCATTTCTCTGAAAATTTTGAACATGTTCCAGGGGTTTTGTTACGTCCCAATTTAAAACTATTTATTGAATTTTTTATTTCCTTGCACCCAGGGGACTCTTGCAGCACAATTCTTTATACTCAATTATTTGAACAACCAGTGTAGTGTGTTGAAAAATATGTGAGTGAAATCGGTCGGAGTGGCATCGTACGCAGGAATGCAGTCCTTGCCTCGCCCAGCTGGACCCCTGCACCCCTGCTGGACCACCCTCCGCGCGTCCCGCCCCCATTGGGGTGGCGACTGCGAACGTGCCGGAGGCTGTTATTCCAGGCGCATTTTTTTTGGCAACTTCCTGTCCGAGCCCCTCCGGCTCCAAGGGCATGCGTGCGCGCTGAGTGCGTGCACAAGCTTCGCCATCTCCCCAACAGCGCTAGCCCTCAGACACACACGCAAATTGACACTAGCGCCCCTGTGTGCCACGAAAGGACAACATTTCGACCGACCAGTCTTCAAAAACTTTTCATCCGACGAGATCAAGGACTCTTGTGGCAACCTCCGCAGAGGTCAGACGTACTTTCGTATGCGGTGCAAAATCTATTTTGCCTACCGCAATCTGTTGCAAGAAGCGGCTCTCTAGCATTTACTTACAATATGCGGTGCAACGCCTAGTTGCCTACTGCAATCTGCTAGAAGACGCTGCTCTGCACAACATTTTAATTTGGGGTCGCAACTCTGCGCCATCCCCGTCAACAATCTCCTGCTGCTGCAACATCTCTCGACCGACATCTGCTGCAAGAAACACCCACCAGAGCTCCAACGGATAAGTGACTACTTATTTCAAACTTCTTTCTGATGCATCAGAAATCTACTTGAGTGCACTCTTTAAATCTATTTAAATTTAACGCAAGAAAGGACTTTAATTTTTTGGCAACTTCTGACTTCAAGATTACTGTTTTTCAATTACTTTTGTTCATTTCTTTTTCATTACTTTTTTCACATCAATTTTTTATCTTCCTGTTTTTTAATATTTTTTTTGTTTGTTTACTAACCTTTTAACTCAAATTTTTTAGTAATTAAATATTTGTTATTTTTTATTACAGCTAATGTTGTTCTTTTTTGCCCTATCATATTCCATCCATCTATGCAATACCATACAGCTCAATTAATTTTATGTGTTATGTGTATCATTTAATTTACAGTCTGCTGGTCCTCCAAATATATAAATATAAAGCTATCAGAGATTCCTCCATATTCTACTTTTCTTTTTTATACTGCCAAATCACATTTTGCAGACGATACACGTAACATATTTGGTCCTCCGGGCCGGATATTTATTTCCAGTTATTAGACAATACGTTGTATTGTATTGCATTTGGATGTGTTTGTAGGGCAAACAAAATTGTATTCGTGTGTAGTGATAAGTGTTCATTTTCACATAATTGTTATTACGCATCGTAACAGTGAATTGTGTCTGCAAGTCTCCCCTTGACGTGCAGGGCTATCGTGGCAAGACATTATTTTTGTTTTGGGTGATAGAAGGTTTTATTTCAACCTCTTAAATTTTTTTTTGTAAATTTTAATAAATCAAAATGGGTCCAAAGAAAAATAGGCAGTTAGACCCCCACGCAGGCCATGAAACCACTCAACAAGAGCATCAAAGAAATAATTTCAAAAAATTATTAATTTCCTCAATGAACGCATTGCGTAGTTATGAAATTAAAGATAGGCTATCCTATAACGTGTTAATAGAAAAACAGGCACGTCTCACTAATCTTTATGAACAATTTGCTCAAGTATCAATGCAATCTGAATTTTCTGATTCTGACTTTAGGGAATACGAAAATATTGAGGACGAGTACGTCACTCTCTTAGCTCAGATTAAGATTATTCTCAGTGAGAACAATCACCACTCCGATCAAATTTCGGAGAATTCTGTTAACAACGAACAGCATGTGTGCTCATCTTTTGCAAATTCTCGAACACAACAATCAGTCAGGTTACCGGAAATCTCTATTCCTAAATTCAATGGAGATTTTGCGAATTGGACGAATTTCAAGGAAATCTTTACGGCCTTGATTATAAAAAATACCACTATAGAAGATGTCGCAAGGTTTCATCACCTAAATACTGCTCTTGAAGGGGAACCCCTTTCATTGCTACGTAGTCTACCGGCATCAGCCCTCAATTTTCAGGTAGCATGGAATCTTCTTTGTACTAGATATGATAACACCCGTTTGATAATATCTAGCTACCTGAAAAAGCTTCTAAAACCGCCCGAATTACAAGCAGGGTCGCCTCAGTCCTTGAGAGCTTTATTAGATCATTTTGTCACTAATTACAATGCGCTGAAGGTAATTCAAAATGAACTACCTCTTGATGAATTGCTCATTTCTCAGTTGTTGTTAGAGTCTCTAGACCTGGAAACTTTGCGTGAATGGGAAAGTTCATCTAACACAGATAAAATGCCCTCCCTTAACGATCTGACCACATTTCTTGAAAAAAGATGTAAAATCTTAGATCTCGTTAATATTAATAAAGTAAATGTCGAAGTACATCTAAAGCAAGGAGCATCGTCATCACGCCCCACTTCAAAACAGGGTACGAGCAATTGCGCTTGCTGTTCCGGCCCACATCCAATTTATTTGTGTGCTGATTTCAATAAAATGAGTCCGCAGAAAAGGATAGCCGTAGTAACTGACAAGAAGTTATGTCGAAATTGTTTAAAATATTATAGTCCTGGTCATACTTGTTCAAAGGGAACGTGTCGTCAGTGCGACAAACGTCATCATACGTTGCTACATTTAGGTGATAAAATTTCCAGTAAGCCTCAAACGCAATCAAACGTGATGTCAGCTAATGCTAACGCGTGTTCAGACATGAACACCACGAGTTCCGCGCCCTCAGCTGGAATCTCGGAACACATTGAAGCTCAGGTAAAGTCGCAGGATTCGTCTAAGATATCGTTTTGCACTTTGCCTGCAGTTCATACGTCACGATGCCTTCTCGCCACCGCGGCAGTGCAGATAAGGAAAAGGGACGGATCTTACGTGCAGTGCACGGCAATTATGGACTCCGGATCCAATTGTAATTTAATTACTGAATCTTTAGTTGAAAGACTTCAACTCAATACTTTTGATGCCTCTATAAATATCTGCGGCATAGCAGCTTCTCAGACACGAGCTACTCGCGGGGTATCACTTGAAGTTGGCGCCAGCGCCACGAATTGGCGCACTAACTTAGGTGCTTACGTTATACCACAGATTAGTTCTCAACTACCAACGGTAGATTTAGATCCATCTTCGTGGAATATTCCGAGTAACATGACTCTGGCGGACCCGCATTTCGCTAATGCTAAGTCCATCGATTTGTTGTTAGGTTCGGAAATATTTTACTCAATATTGGCTACGGGAAATGTTTCATTAGGACCTGAAAAACCTGTCATGCAGAACACCTTGTTAGGCTGGTTAATAGCTGGTCGTCTACCGTGTTTGCAGGAGTCAAAACAATCTACGAGTTATTACTCGGCATTTATATCATCTAATCACGAAAGTTTAGAGGAAACACAGTTTGAATTAAACAAGTTTTGGCAATTAGAGGAACTGCCCGCGGCTAAACAATCCTCTCCAGAAAATGAACATTGCGAAGATTTCTTTCGCGAATCTATCTCACTCGCGATCGCGACGGTAGATATATCATAAAACTCCCTCGCAAATTAAATGCACCGAATTTAGGCACAAATCAATCTCAGGCAAAACGGCGTTTCTTGTCATTGGAAACCAGGCTTCAGAAAGATCCGGAACTCAAGCATAACTATGTAGAGTTCATGAAGGAGTATGAAAACTTGGGCCACATGGTTGAAGTGACCTCCAGCTCCATGGATAATTTCGGCTATTACATCCCTCACCATCCAATTCTGAAACCATCTAGTTCAACCACGAAATTACGCGTAGTATATGTCGCTTCCAATTAATAAGTTAGCACCCTTACCTATTTCATAAGATAGAATAGTTTTCTTTATCATTGGGACTTCACATTGTTCTTATTAAAATTCTCTATTTTATTTCTTTTTTACAAATGACACTCCTGTGTCGTGCCATTTGGGCGGGCAGTATGTTACGTCCCAATTTAAAACTATTTATTGAATTTTTTATTTCCTTGCACCCAGGGGACTCTTGCAGCACAATTCTTTATACTCAATTATTTGAACAACCAGTGTAGTGTGTTGAAAAATATGTGAGTGAAATCGGTCGGAGTGGCATCGTACGCAGGAATGCAGTCCTTGCCTCGCCCAGCTGGACCCCTGCACCCCTGCTGGACCACCCTCCGCGCGTCCCGCCCCCATTGGGGTGGCGACTGCGAACGTGCCGGAGGCTGTTATTCCAGGCGCATTTTTTTTGGCAACTTCCTGTCCGAGCCCCTCCGGCTCCAAGGGCATGCGTGCGCGCTGAGTGCGTGCACAAGCTTCGCCATCTCCCCAACAGCGCTAGCCCTCAGACACACACGCAAATTGACACTAGCGCCCCTGTGTGCCACGAAAGGACAACATTTCGACCGACCAGTCTTCAAAAACTTTTCATCCGACGAGATCAAGGACTCTTGTGGCAACCTCCGCAGAGGTCAGACGTACTTTCGTATGCGGTGCAAAATCTATTTTGCCTACCGCAATCTGTTGCAAGAAGCGGCTCTCTAGCATTTACTTACAATATGCGGTGCAACGCCTAGTTGCCTACTGCAATCTGCTAGAAGACGCTGCTCTGCACAACATTTTAATTTGGGGTCGCAACTCTGCGCCATCCCCGTCAACAATCTCCTGCTGCTGCAACATCTCTCGACCGACATCTGCTGCAAGAAACACCCACCAGAGCTCCAACGGATAAGTGACTACTTATTTCAAACTTCTTTCTGATGCATCAGAAATCTACTTGAGTGCACTCTTTAAATCTATTTAAATTTAACGCAAGAAAGGACTTTAATTTTTTGGCAACTTCTGACTTCAAGATTACTGTTTTTCAATTACTTTTGTTCATTTCTTTTTCATTACTTTTTTCACATCAATTTTTTATCTTCCTGTTTTTTAATATTTTTTTTGTTTGTTTACTAACCTTTTAACTCAAATTTTTTAGTAATTAAATATTTGTTATTTTTTATTACAGCTAATGTTGTTCTTTTTTGCCCTATCATATTCCATCCATCTATGCAATACCATACAGCTCAATTAATTTTATGTGTTATGTGTATCATTTAATTTACAGTCTGCTGGTCCTCCAAATATATAAATATAAAGCTATCAGAGATTCCTCCATATTCTACTTTTCTTTTTTATACTGCCAAATCACATTTTGCAGACGATACACGTAACAGGTTTAATGTAAAGTATCCCCAAAAATTAAAATATCGATTTCAAATTTAAGGGCCCGCGACATCCGCCAGATCAATCGGGGATATACATTTTGGAGAAAATCGGCTGAACAGTTTAGCCGCTAGTACTGTTCATAGTAGGACAGGCGTTTTATTGTCACGTTTTTTCGGTATCAAGGACCCACAAAACATAGAATATGGATATACCACGTGTTATAGGATTTTTTTCTTCTAAATTTGGCTACTGGATTTATCCACTTTTTCGTTTCCAGGCCCCGACAATAAGAGATTTTCTGCCGAAAATTCGCCATTTGTTTTCGCACCTTTACAAAACTTTTTCGCTACTGCGTAAGCAGTAGCGAGAAAGTGTTAGCACATTTTGCTCGGCGCGGACAAGTTCCTGCGACTTCCGCCCACCTGGGCACTCTTTGGAGTGCTTCCCGCTAAATTATGGGAGTTCCATGCTAGACCAGGGTGTCATGGGGGCGCCAATTCCAAAATTCGCGCGTCCCACTTAAAAAAAATCCATCATCAATCAATCAATCAATCAATCAATGAAATGGAATGAAGACATTAATTAAATCATTGTTTCCCCGCGCCTTGATGCATGTGACAGTTCTTCCGCCGCCCTGCCAGGTTGCAATCAGCTACCCTCGCCGCCGACACCGGTGACGTCACTACATCACCACCGTCACCGCCGCCACCAACACCATCGCGCCGTCGCGCCCGTATCTCTCCCCCCGCCTACGTCCGCCCCCCGCCGCCAGCTAGCCGGCTGCCCGCCCCTCTGAGCCCTGCCCGGGGTCGAACCCGGGGCACCGCCAGAGCATGTGCGGACAGCGGGCGACACAGCTGGTGGAGTGTGGGCCAAGCGGATGGAGCTATGGTGGACCGGGAGCATGAAGCATCCACGGCGGTGAAGGGCATTTTTCACGATTTCTGCATTTGAGACCCTCTACTGGACAGCGGTGTGATTTGTAGGAGCGGTGGTGCTGTGACAGTGGTGTGGTTCGACAACCCGGCCATGTGTGCCTCGTAACCTTTCAATGTTACATTCATTTGGTTTTTTGCTTGCTGTGTTAGTCAGGTAGCATCACTTGGTCAGTGTGTGCCTTTAATTTTGTGTTTCGCAACACTGCAAGAGTTTTGTGAAATTGTTAAAGTTTTGTGAAATTGTTAAAGTTTTTTTGTATTCTTTGACATTTTATGGTGCCTTGAAACCCGGGAACGAATACTTCGTTGGTTCGTTGGTAACACTGACTACGCGAGGTTTTTGTTCACGCCACGCCGCGAAGTCGTGATGCGCACACGTAACGCGTGCCTTTGTGAATAAAAAAAACAAAATTACAGTAGAATCATTAGCAGTGCTGTTGTAACATTTACTTGTGTTATGTGCGCTTTGCTTTTGCGGTTTGTATGGTGCAAATTAAAAGCATGTTCTTGGTTACGCCTTTCCAATTCCTGGAAATCTTATGCAGCTTTCCTAACCTCATATTTCACGTTCCTGATCTTAGGTTCTCAAGTTTGTAGGGTTAAATGCATTTTGACGATAGTTACATAGCTCATTTTGCTTATGAAAGTGGTGTTGACTTCCAATTAACAAATACATGTCGGTGCTTAAATTTTTAGATGGTTTTTCGCGTATGAAACTTCATACCCTTTAAATGCTACCGTGAATTATTTCAGTTCTTTTCGTTAGTAAGCAAGCTTATTTAACCATGTCTCAGTCAAAGGTACGGGCTAAGGAGCCAGGTGCAGTTGAATTAAGATTATCACAAAGGTGGAGTCTCGCTATTTGGGAAATTTCACGAATTGAAAGTAATTTGAAAGCCTTGCAACCAGCAACGGTGGCAAGTCTCGCGTGCTTGCGAGATAGGTTATGCGAGGTCTGGAAGGATATCGAAGCTCTTAAAATGGATGCGATCAGCTCCACAGAGTTCTTTAGCACGATTCATGAACAAAATTTTTCGCAATGTGAAAATGCTTACTTGGCTGTAAAACAGCTATTGAATGAAAAATACGAGCCCTTTGAAAAGCCTCTTACTGTTGCCTCGGCGTGTCATCATGCCTCGCTACCGAGCATTAAAATTCCAAAATTTGATGGAAGGTATAGAAATTGGCAACGTTTTCGTGATTTGTTTACTCAATTAGTCATTAATCAGGTACAGATACCGGACTCGCAGAAGTTGGTGCATTTAATGAGTAGTCTCGAGGCCGAACCTCTGAAGTTGATTTCTGTGCTCACAGTATCAGACAGATCCTTTCAACAGGCCTGGGCTTTATTAAGAGATCGTTATGACGATAAATCGAAAATTTTAGAAGAGCACATTCATGCTCTCTTCTCCTTTCCTTCCCTCAAAATTGGTGATGCCTCCTCCTTAAGAGAATTGCACAATGTAGTAACTTCTCACTGGCTATCTATGTCAGCAGTTCCCACTACAGTCCCTATGGCTGAAATAATAGTACAATTTTTAGTACTCAGTAAATTGGATAACAAAACAAGGGAAGCATTTTTCCTTGCTAAAGCAAAAAATGATATTGTTCCATTGCAAAATGTTTTAGATTTTCTTTCACTCCGGGCAAGAGCCCTAGACATTGCCCCTCTTGCTAATCCTGATGTGAATTCTGTTTCAGTTAGTAAGTCTAAGCGCCCTACACAATCTTCACCTGCCAAACAGGTGTTTCAGCTGGAAGAGGGGTCATCAGCTCAAGCCTGCATTGCCTGCAGTTCTGGAGAGCACCCACTTTTCGCCTGCCCTCGTTTTCGTACCCTGGCTGTCCAGCAGAGATGGGATTTTGTCTCTTCTCATCAACTCTGCTACAACTGTCTTCGAAGGAAGGGTCCTTCTCATCATTGCTCACAGCGAAGTTGTAAAACTTGTGGTAAGAACCACCACTCAATGCTTCATAAATTTTCTACACAAAATGTCCATAATTTGGCATCACCTCATTGTTCTAGTGCTCCCAACACCTCTGCTGGACTAGCATCTGCCACCCAGATTACTGCAAAACAACCACACGATACTAAGGTTTCCACGTTATCACACTTGGTTCTTAGCCAGACATTTAATATTGGTTCTCTCCTTCCCACAGCCATTGTTAATGCAACAAATGAATTGGGCCAAACCCTGCCAGCCAGGGCATTACTTGATTCTGGTAGTGAAGTTTCCTTGATAACTGAATCACTGGTACAGGCCCTCCGTCTCAAAAGAATTAGGCATAATGCTACGATTCATTCTGTTAATGCTCTTACTTCTGGTTCAAATGCTAGAGTTCATGTGTTAATCTCCTCGCGGTGTTGTAGGTGGAAAAGGGCAATAGAATGTTTAGTGGTCCCTGCTATTTCCAAAGCCACCCCCCGGAGGAACATTAATTTAGCTGCCTTGAAGCTGCCTGCTGACCTAAAATTGGCTGATGACCAATTCTTTATTCCTAAAAAATTAGATATTTTATTAAGCTCTTCTTTATTTTTTCAGGTGCTTAACACTAAGAAGAGCAGCCATTGTTCAAAGCTTTTTATTCTTGATACTAAGTTTGGTAATGTCATTGCGGGGGATCGATTGCCCACACTGTTGCCAAGTGCGGCACCCCCAGATCAGTGCTTTTTCTTAACTGCACACTCTCCTTCCTTAGTCAATGATTATGAGAATGTTTGGAATTCTGAGAGGATTTCCTCTTCTCGTGATGAAAACTTCTCACACTTGGAGCATCCTTGTGAAAAACAATTTAATGATGACACCTTTAGGTTGGAGAATGGGCAATTTTGTGTATCTTTGCCTTTTAAACGTCCTCCACAATTATTGGGGAATTCACATTTTGTGGCCAAACAGTTTTTGCTTGCTTTAGAAAACAGATTTTCTAAAGATAGAGAATTAAGGCATAATTATGTCAAGTTCATGAGAGAATACATTGAATTGGGGCATGCAGTTGAATGTGTCAGTAAGATAGCACCTCCTTTCTATTTTATACCTCATTTTTGTGTGTTGAATCCACAATCCCATACTACACCACTGCGCGTAGTCTTCAATTGTAGTGCCAAATCTTCTTCCGGGTTAAGTTTAAACGACCTACTCTACGCTGGCCCTAACGTGCAATCAGAGCTCATTGACATCATGCTTAGATTTCGATTGTTTAATGTTTGTTTCACAGCAGACATTGAGAAAATGTATAGAATGGTTCGGGTGCATGATGCTGATACTAAATTTCAGAGAATTTTGTGGCGAGAGAACCCTCACGACCCCATTAAAATTTTTACTTTGCAAACCGTTACTTATGGTATGGCCCCCTCCGCATTTCTGAGTACAAGGTGTCTCAACAAGTTGGCTGAGGAAATAAATGAAAATGATCCTGAGGTGGCTTCAGCCATCAAGCAGGGATTTTATGTAGATGACTTACTGTTTGGGAGCGACTGTGCTGAGAAGGCAGCATCGTTATTTCAAAGGATTGTAAAAGTGCTAAAGGGAGCTCATTTTAATTTGAGAAAGGTTAATAGCAATTCTTCATCGTTTCTGGCCACTCTCAACACCACTCACACACAATACACTTCCACGCCTCTGGCCTCAGACAACACACATAGAATATTGGGTTTGACTTGGAACACTGATAAAGACACACTTTGCATTACATACAGCAAACACTCCGATCCAAACACTTTCAACCTCCCGTATATCACAAAAAGGGTTGTGTTGCACTTAATAGCCTCTATTTATGACCCATTAGGTTTTGTGAATCCTTTCTTGGTAAAGTTGAAGCTTTTTCTGCAAAAATTGTGGTCTTTACAGTTGGATTGGGATACTCCTCTTGATTCTGATCTTACTTGTTGTTGGCAGTCCTTGGTTAATGAGATTGTTTTACTGCCATCAATTATATTCCCACGCAAGGTGTTACCCCAGGGCCACCTTCCCTCTTGTCTAGTAGGATTCTGTGTTGCCTCTCATAAGGCGTACGGAGCTGCATTATACTTAGTTAATCATGATTCTGCATCCGTTGCGCATAGCCACTTGTTGTGCTCTAAATCAAGACTTGCTCCCCTGGCAGGGTCGACTATTCCTCGCTTGGAGTTGTGTAGGGCATTGTTATTGGTAGAATTGACCAAGGAGGTAATAAGAGCATTGAGAATTGTGTGTTCTATTAATCAAGTGTATCTTTCTTAGTTCTATTGTTTTGCACTGGTTGGTGAAAAGCAATCATAAATTGGATGCTTTCACTGCGCATAGAGTTTCAAAGATAGTGGCATCCTATCCACTATCTTGTTGGCGCCATGTAAGCTCGAGACAGAATCCCGCTGATCTGCTAACCCGTGGTGTCTCCCCCCAGGCACTGCAACACAGTACCCTCTGGTTTGTAGGACCGCCGTGGCTGAAGCAGCCAGTGTCAATGTGGGCCAAGCCGTTTGTCGATGCTGAGGTAGCGGATAATGGTAAGGTAGATGCTCTCTGTTGTATGTTCACTGCATACCAAACAAGTATGCCCTCGTCAGATGTAGGTGAAAACCAAAATTCATTTGTTCAAGTGCTGCTTAGCAGATATTCAAAATATCACAAATTGATAAGGGTGTTGGCGCAATGCTTAAGATTCATTAACAATATACGGGCTGCAATTGTTGCTCGCATTGACCCTGCTTCGGCTCAGATGCGGAGAAGGGGTTGGTTGGCACCGCTTGAATTGAGAGAAGCCACAGTGGTTATTATAAGGCTCATTCAACTAGACATGTACCCCCTTGAATATAAGGCACTTTCAAAAGAAAAGGGATTACCTCCCAAGTCATCGCTCCTTAGCTTGAATCCTTATCTAGGCCCTGATGGGCTTTTACGGGTGGGTGGCCGTTTAATGAATTCTCAGGTGGAGAGGTTAAACAAGCATCCTATTATACTTCCGCCTAACCACAAATTTACCGTCCTGTTCTTAGAAATGATACACCTCGCATTTCTACATGCAGGCTTAGCATTGATGTTGGGATGTGTGCGCCAGCAGTATTGGATTCCCTCCCTAAGACGGGTAGCAAAGAAAGTAATCAATGCTTGTCTGACTTGTAAGCGTTGGCGCGCAATTCCTCTTGGCCAGATTATGGGTTCATTGCCCCCTAGCCGCGTAAATCCTTCTCGGCCATGGGCTCACACATCCTTAGATTATTGTGGCCCAATTTTGACAAGGCCGTCTCTCACGAGATCAAAAATGTCTCAAAAGACTTGGATTGCTGTATTTATATGCCATTCCACGAAAGCTTTGCATTTAGAAATCGTCGAAAATCTATCCTCCTCTCAATTCATTGCGGCCTTTGAACGTTTTGGTTCGAGAAGAGGTTATCCTGTGCACATGTACAGTGATAACGCTAGTACATTCAAAAGTGCTAGTCGTATCCTAGCCGAGGCTAATCGCTTTGTTCTTTCCGCTCGGGATTTAGAGGTTATCACCAAATTTTTATCAGTGCAGGGCACCTCCTGGCACTTTTGTCCCACCTACTCTCCTCACCGAAACTCGTTAGCTGAGGCTTGTGTTAAGAGTCTTAAATTCCATTTGCGACGCGCTTTAGGGCAACAAGTTGTGCCCTTGCTTACATTGTACACCCTCTTAGCCAAAATAGAAGCTTGTTTAAACTCAAGATCGCTTGAAGTCACGTCTACAGATACGGATGTGAATTTGATTTTAACCCCGAATCACTTAGTCTACGGGCACGCGCTTAATACTCTTCCTATAGATACTGACTCGCCTCTTGTGCAGATTACTCCTGCACAACAGTTCCGCCATTTAAATAACAAATTAGCAATAATTTGGAAATATTGGTCGCGAAATTACCTCCACACCTTGCAACAAAGGGCGAAGTGGAAAAGGGAGTCACCACCACTAGCTGTAAATGATTTAGTACTTTTAATTGAGGAATCTCCGCCCTCTCACTGGAAATTAGGTGTAGTGGAGAAATTGTTCCCTGATCAAGCCGGAGTCGTGCGTACTGTTGAAGTACGAACTAGCCAGGGCAAGTTATTGCGACCAGTACAAAAGTTATGTGCACTGGCTAGATCCTCCCACGAGTAAGCCCCAATCCATGATATTTATCTCTACTTTCCCCCTCTGTCGACCAGAGATGCTCAGCTGATTTTTCTTTCGCTTCGCCGCCTGGTGATCAGGCGTACCACTATCATTTTATAGGTCATACTGCGTGGGCCTGCCACTTGGTTTTTTTTTTGGTGTTCTTTGACATTTTATGCGTTTTGTTAATTCCTTGTTGTACTAATTGGTATAATTTTTTGATTAAGCACTGCTACAAGTTCTATGTGATTTTGTTACTTCTAGGTTAGGGTAATTGTTACGAGGTACTCAGTAATGGTTCGAGGTGATTACAATATGTACGCTAGGCAAACGCCTATGCTTTCGTTTGTTGTATGCCCTCCTCACGTGTTTATAGTAGGAATGGAGTCTCTCAAGATAATGCAGAACTGTGGTGGACTTCTCAGTGCTTGTTGCTGAAAGAAGTGAGTGGGAGACGGACGGTGCCGAACTCGAGCATCGCCATGCGCCCGGCCCCAATAAATGTTAGCACATTTTGCTCGGCGCGGACAAGTTCCTGCGACTTCCGCCCACCTGGGCACTCTTTGGAGTGCTTCCCGCTAAATTATGGGAGTTCCATGCTAGACCAGGGTGTCATGGGGGCGCCAATTCCAAAATTCGCGCGTCCCACTTAAAAAAAATCCATCATCAATCAATCAATCAATCAATCAATGAAATGGAATGAAGACATTAATTAAATCATTGTTTCCCCGCGCCTTGATGCATGTGACAGTTCTTCCGCCGCCCTGCCAGGTTGCAATCAGCTACCCTCGCCGCCGACACCGGTGACGTCACTACATCACCACCGTCACCGCCGCCACCAACACCATCGCGCCGTCGCGCCCGTATCTCTCCCCCCGCCTACGTCCGCCCCCCGCCGCCAGCTAGCCGGCTGCCCGCCCCTCTGAGCCCTGCCCGGGGTCGAACCCGGGGCACCGCCAGAGCATGTGCGGACAGCGGGCGACACAGCTGGTGGAGTGTGGGCCAAGCGGATGGAGCTATGGTGGACCGGGAGCATGAAGCATCCACGGCGGTGAAGGGCATTTTTCACGATTTCTGCATTTGAGACCCTCTACTGGACAGCGGTGTGATTTGTAGGAGCGGTGGTGCTGTGACAGTGGTGTGGTTCGACAACCCGGCCATGTGTGCCTCGTAACCTTTCAATGTTACATTCATTTGGTTTTTTGCTTGCTGTGTTAGTCAGGTAGCATCGCTTGGTCAGTGTGTGCCTTTAATTTTGTGTTTCGCAACACTGCAAGAGTTTTGTGAAATTGTTAAAGTTTTGTGAAATTGTTAAAGTTTTTTTTGTATTCTTTGCCAGAAAGTGAACGTAAGGCATCACATATTATCTTCTTCGCTATAAACGATTTAACATGAAATTCTTTCTCAATAGTTCTGCAGCAACTCACAACCAAACGATGTCAGAGAAAAATTCATTCTATTAATTTTAAGAGATGATTAAAACTATAATTTACACTATAAATTGTGCTAATAAAAGCAAGAGATAACAAAAGTAGGACCAATTTATATTTTCATTTAAAGGAAAATCACAAAATTTGGTTGGGTAGAACGCCCTAATATATTTCTAAACGAAAATTCTTAAATATATTTTTTTTCAATTTTCAAAACAGAGGCTTTAATGAAAATCCATTGAAGTAAACCATTTGTACACAATTTTCCTCTATTTTCGAGAGTTCGATGTGTATCAAACAATTGGTGTCAATCGTTATCAGATAGAACAAACAAAAGTTAAGAGAATTTTGGAAGTCGATTAGCTCACGCAAGCCAAGCGAACATCGTTTACAGCACGAATTTTCAGCACGCAGCTCAGTATGTGTAGAAGCATCAAGAGGAAATAATGTTTCACAAAATACATTGCTTATGTTGCAGGCCGTCAAGAAAAAATATTCGTTTGAGAAGAAAAAGTTTTGTGGAAGAGATCCGTTCATATGTTCAGGAATTTGGAAGAGAGACAAGTTTCCATGGTGTGGGACACATTCTTTCGGACGACCGTCATCCCATAGAAAGGAAAGTATTATTTAAGCTGCAGAGTCTCTTATCATTAGACCGCGGAACGTCATTCAATTGCATATTTTTCCTGATTGCGGATATCACAAGGAAACGAAACAAATATAACTTTACCTATCACCAAAAATCAAACAAATGTAGCCCATTTTTATTTTGCAAAATTGCATATATTTAGGATTCTTTCTTCGCTTGCTTATTTTATTGTATGCGGCATATTTAAGTGCATGTACTGTAGGTTTTTGTGCAGAAATTGGTCGAATCTAGATATTTTATTGTTTTATAGTCTCATGGTAAGATTGTTTTCGCCAGAATCGATATACTTCCTGTAATTTGATTCGTAGGCATAAACATAGTGAACTGATCTGAATGTTACGGTTCTTTCTTTAAAGTCGTGAATATTTTTTTGAAAATTTTAGTACATTACGCGCAATGTTGCTTGCAACAAGTGCCATTTTAAAAAATGGCAAAAACAAGATTTTCTCAAAAACGACAGCAATTTTTTTCTTCATACTTTTTATACGGATAGTGCTAAATGTGCTCTATGAGATGATATTAACGCCATATTCTTTATTCTTTTGTTTTTTCCAAAGTTACTAAACTATATTTTTTTACTTGTATCTCACGTCGTTAATATTTACATTAGCGGCGATTTTTTCATATTATATATATATATATATATATATATATATATATATATATATGAGTAGATGTGCTTTAAATAATATCAAGTGAAGGTTTTCGAAAACCTAAACATTTTCTGTGAAAACTAGCTCCAAATTCCTCATTTTCAGAAACGCTCAAACGCCATTTTTCTGGAAAATGGCTTCAAGTTTTTTCTTCAAATATTCGGAACGGACAATGCTAATTACACTCTTTAATATGACATCAACTTTATTTTGGGGGTATTTATTTGTTTTTTTCAAAAATTACAAAAATGTAATTTTTTGAAAGATTTCTCACACCGTTAATATACAACTTTTCTACAATTTCTATTTCTATTTGTGAGTTAAAGCGCTTTAAATGACCTCAAATAAAGTTTTTCGAAAACACAAAAGATTCCTGTGAAAAAGAGCTTCAAATTTCGCATTTACAGTAGCGATGACTTTGCCATTTCGGACGAGATTTCACTGTTCTTTAGTATTCTTAAAATAATAATTCCGTTCTACTATTAAGAAAACGAAAAATTAAGAAAATGTTTAAAAAAGGTTATTTGGCTGGCGATAGATGGCAGCTGGCTAGTGTGTGTGTCAAGTCCGAATTGCTAGCTGAGACCAAAGGAAATAGAAAACGTACGGGAAGGTGTGTGCCATTCTGTAGCACCACTACTTAATGTTAGTGTAATGCAAATATGTTAAAAATTGTTGGTTTGTAAGCTTTTACTTTCCCGTATACGTACGCATACACGACGTAACTAGTGGTGCTGCAGAATGGCAGACTTTCCCGTGTTAGGTTTCTTCTTCGTTTAGTCCCGGCTAGCCATTCGGACTTGCCAATACTCTTGACAGCTACCATCTATCGCCGCCCAAACATGTATTTGACATTTTATTAATTGTTCAGATTCCTAATAGTTGAACAAAAATATTATTTTAAGAATATTTAAAAAACAGTAAACCCTTGCACTAAATGGCAATATTCGTTGAAAGATTTGGAGCTGTCTTCAAGAAAATGGCGTTTAGCGCTACTGTAACTGCGAAATTAGTTCTTTTTCACAGAGTTTTCGAAACACTTCGTTTGAAGTCATTTGAAGCATTACACTCACAAATTCAGTAGTATTTACAAGTAGCTGGAAATGTGCATTTTAACGATATGAGAGAACTTTTAAAAAATTACATTTGTGTAATTTTTGAATAAACAAAAAAATGAACTTAACGTCATATTAAAGAGTGCAATTAGCACTATCCATTCCAAAATTTTGAAAAATTGGTGCTATTTATGAGAAACTAGGTTTCTGAAAACGCGGAATTTTGAGCTAATTTTCACAAAAAATGGTTGAGTTTTCGGGAAACTCATACTAATTAATACTATAATATGAACAAATCGCCCCTAATGTAAATATTAACTACGTGAAAGACAAGTCAAAATCATATATTTTTGTAATTTTTGAAAAAAACAAAAAATAGAGCAATAAGCCGTTAATGTCATCTCGTAGAGCACAATTAGTATTATACCTACAAAAAGTTTAAAGAAAAAATTTGGAGCCGTTTTTGAGAAAATCTGCTTTTTAAATATTCTTTCAAAATTTCAAATATTGCGTGCAATATTTAACTAAAATTTTAAAAAAATATATATGACCTTAATGAAAGAACTCCCATTGGCCAACAAATTTTATTTCATAGAAAAATCTCCGTCTTCAATTTTGTAGTGCTAGAAAGGCGCCGAAAAAATGTCAAACTTTTGCAATTTTCGAAAATTCAGAGTTAACCGTGAAAATGGGACCTATGCTACCTTAATAAGAGTATATTACTCTATTCTGAGAAGAATTTTAAACAAAAAATATAGAGCCGATCTTGAGAAAATTCGAGGGGCTTCATGTAAAGTACCGCCAAATTTTGAAGAAAGTTTTTCAAAATCACGGCGCCATTGGAAGCAGATTCACCGGGGAATATCCATTTTGGAAGAAATCGCACGTATGATTTAATTCCTAATGTTGTTCACAGACGGACGGACAGACAGACAGACACATGGACGAACGTTTTGAAAAAAACAAACACTTTTTCGGTATCAGGGGACCTCAAAACCTGTATTTCCGTTGAAATCTCGAAATCGATTTTCCATAGCAATACGTAACTTTGCCTATTCTACGTATATTACTCCGTATATACGTACGTATACGAGAAAGTAACTAGTTATTCATGTAAACGCAGCCCGCTACACAATTCGACTCTATATCGTTAAATAACTCTTAAACGAAGCGTTCTAGGGTCTTTATACCAAACTTTGAGGCCAAAGGCCTCAAAGAAACATTTTTCATCCCGTATTTTAAAAGATGAGATCTTTATGAACATTGTATTACATTTTTGCTGGTCCGGCGCTTCTGAATAATACTCCACCTATACAAAGACGTGCAGATCTAAGTAAATAAAATAATGTCGGGTTAATTAAACCATTTATAGCTCGAGAACGCCTGGACCAATTTTAATTATCTCCGATTTGTTGGATTCATCTCCGCCCAGAAGAGCAGAATAACTATTAAAAGCCCGGAAAACTTCAAGAAAAATAATTATACAGAAAAAATATATAATAGTACTAGCTGACCCGGCAAACGATGTTTTGCCATATAAAATATTCCTAGGATTATTTTAGTTGAAAAAATGACTAACGTATTGTCAGTGTTTGAGGATGTGATATTTATGAGTTAAAGAGGCATGGAGCGCTGTGAACGATGATAGGAATATAAAAATAACACAATACCAAACATCTATATTTTTAATTTATTGTAATTTATTTTTTGAAATGATATACATTGCTCATTATAATAATTTTACCAAGAAAACATATCAATCCCACAACGCAATAGAGTGTTCAATATTTTTTGTTATCCCATTTTTAGCTAACACTAATAAACTGGATGGTTTGCCCACTCGAGAGCATGCCACGTATAATTGACCGTGTGAGAACCATGGTTTGCTAAAAAATAAGCCACAAACAGACATAGTTTGGCCTTGAGACTTATTGATAGTCATCGCAAATGCCAATCTTAACGGAAATTGAAGACGTTTAAATTGAATTGGAACATCTGTGGTTATAATAGGGATCCGTGGCAGTAATATATTCTCACCTCGAAATTTGCCATTTAAAATGATGGCTTTCACGTTTTTCATTACAGCCCTGCAAATTAATCATAAATTATTTAAAAATTACATCGAAATAGAAGAGTGATAATTGTAAAATTACGATAAACGCCCAAACAATAAAAATAATGGCCGAAAACTGTAGTGAGTGAGAAACGGCTTATTGTGTGAGAGATCTCATCCCTATTCCGTGCTGCTTTTTGGGTCAGAAGCAATGTTGCCAGATGTGAAACTTCCGATTGCAAAGTTTTAAGTTCGAAAATGTGGATTTCTTCCAATGAATGCGGATTTCCTAACATAATTTAAAAATAGCGGAAAACATCAATAAATCATACATCGACGTAGAATTCCTTTATAACTGCGATATTGTCTCACTATATTTGTTCTGTTTGTTCTCCCTATACAGGATGTCCCACCACCTACGGACCACCCCCATAACTTTTAAACGGTTCATGATATCGAAATGCAGTTTTCGTTCAATAATGCAGAATCATGGGGCAAGTAACATACTGTAGAGAAATTGTCAATATTATCTTTCTTAGTTTTCGAGAAATTTAATCATCTTTGATTTTTTAAATCGAACTATATATTTTTCTTACCAGCAATGGAAAGATCATGAAAATACGTAAAAATGATGTATCATATGCTAGTATTTTGATAGTAATTTGCGTATAAAATTAGACTTTCCGATACGTGATTTTGAATGAAACGGACAATATTTCGTGTAACAGCGCTTGCAACAGTCGCCGCTGGTGAACGGTTGATGAAAGACCTTCGCGTCAAGACTGTTTCGTGGAGACGAGGAGTGTGAGAGGGGTGGCCGTGGGGGATAGAGGCGTAACTACAGCAATTCATGGTCTTGACACGAAGTTCATATGAACAAAAACATGAATATTACTGATCAGAAAGAGGTTTCTTCCCCATTTGTTCATCTGAATTGAACTTTTCTTCTAATGAAATTCCAAAGCAACGTTCATAAAAAAATAAATAAAAATAATGTGTAGCGGAAGGACGATAATAATAAAGGTCCTTTTCAAACTTACATGAATCGATCTGAGTGTGTTATGGCAGAAACCACCTATCATTTTAAAACAAGGGAAGGGAATGAATGCTTAATGATTTTTATTGTAATATCTTGATTAATTCATCAAATAATAGAGAGATAGACATTTTCTCTTTTCATTTACCCTTCATAAACGTCTTATTTAAAAACGAAGCAATAAAAATTTTGAAACACTTTCAACAGACTATCAGTGTAAATTTCTTAAACTTTAACACAAATGTACACCTGTAGTCTCGACTGCTAATATTGATTGGAGAGTTTCTCACTTTATGATGGCACGTGCTGCCTCAAACTTGAAAATGAACGACAGACGATGGAAGTGTCCTTTTTTCTTTTCCATTGATGAAGAGCAGTAGAGTTATGGTGTCGAAGTGGACGAATGATCATCTTAATTAAAAATGAAATGTACTGTCAACGAGACGGTAGTTCCATTCTTGTCAAGTTTGAAAATAATATTTCTCTTTTCTTGATCTATCCATTGCTGGTGAGAAAAGTATAAAGTTCTTTTTAAAAAAAATCAAAGATGATTAAATTTCTCGGAAACTAAAAATATTACATACAATTTCTCTACGGCATGTTACTTGCCCCATGATTCCGCATTATTCAGCGAAAACTGTATTTCGATATTCTGAACCGTTTAGAAGTTATGGGGGTGGTCCATAGTTGGTGGGACACCTGTATATAATGTTCTCTATTCACCTAAGAAATTAAAAATATTGAAACGCACCGCGCCTCTAAATAGAAACGCGATACATTTCAACTTAAACAACCAGAGAACATACAAACGGCGCGAGCATAACTAGGCAGCATGGCAACACGGAGGGGAAGGGGGGCGTCACGTGGAGCGTGAGACACGAGGAGAGGACAGCGAGAAGTCGGTTGAGAAGGGGAGACGAGCGGAAGCCACGCTAGCGGACGGAGGTGGTGCGCGAGCGGTGCGAGTTATTTGGGGAAAAGTACCCCTAAGTGCTGAATAACTTAATAGACTTGCATAGTATTACATTTTGGACCGTTAAAGAAGTGTGATGCAGACCGAACAGCATTGGGAAGTCAACGGATAGAGTGTATGGTAAACCGAAGAGTGTGAAACCCGCCTGTAGCGTGAGCACATGCATCGCGAACGTAGGTGTTGGGGAAAGATAGAAAGTGTAGTGCACAAGACAGTGACTGAACCAGTGATCATTTGCGAGACCGATCAAGCAGTGTCTGACGGGTTTTCAGTGTATAGGAACTTTCCATAATGAAACTGTATGATGACGCGTGAGGAGAACAAGAACACGTGGGTATAGGTTACCGATATTTCACCGGTGATTCAGAGAGTAATATAGTGTAAAGTGTTTAGCATAATCAGTTACAACCCAAATCTGGAGTTCAGACTATCAGGACAAGCATAAGTTAATTAGATGCACTAGTGTAGAAGATACGCGTGGAGCAGCGTGAGGGGCGAACACTTTGCCTACTCATCTCCGGCTGGGGGCCGAACGGCTCCGGGACCACGCGACGGGAGCCGAAGCCGCCGCCACCATCGGCGCCGGGCCCCAACGAAGCGACGTGACTCAGGTGGTAACAGGTATGATGCTAGCATTGAAGGTATTAAGTTTTGGTACCAAAACATAGTAATCATTGCATAGGGGATCAGTGTTCGAAAGTGTAATAGTGATATTAGATGAATAAACATCAAACTGTCGTTGTATAATAAACTGTATGTATTTATTGTACCCCGAACATCCCAGGGTCCACATTCGCGAAAAAGATCCCGAGCCCTGCCTGAAACAAACAAATTTATTGTACCGTGCCACTTCACGGGTAAGTCACGATTGACCCCGAGCAGTCGGTACGTCACAATATAAAGTATCAGTATTTTTGTTATAAATGCACTTTCAATTTATTTTGAATCTCAGTTTAATATGAAGCCGAGTGACGTAATTTCAACATTTTTAATTTCAATATCCCGCGAAGTGCATCATTTCTCCGGCTTGAATAAACGCAGAAAGAATCTGAATGACGATCCGTATTCTTATTTGGAGTATTCGAAAACGACTAACCAACATGTTGTCACCTATTTGTCCCCTAAAAGAACGACAATAAAGGACGGAGTTCACGACAACACCTTGGTGCTTGGTCTTCAATTTTCGAATACAGCAATTGGATAAAGCCCTAATGATTGGTATATTATTGGTGTTTTATTGCTTTCTACTTTAATCGAATAGAGAGAGACAGTATTGTGAACATTCAAACTTTGTCAACCATAGTTAGCGGGACATTAACGATCGTTGTAATAACGGAGGAAATGAAAAAAATGGATTTTAATCCACTATCATGGAAATGCAGATTTTTTTGGCATCCTCATCGCTTAATGTGGATTAGGTGGTAATAATGCGGTATAAAATTAGGAAATGCGGTACATCTGGCAAGAAGTGACGCCGGTAGACGCCTTGCGGGGATACTGATCAAGTGATAATTACATCATTACATCGTGTAAATCAATCAGGGTTTGCTTTACCTATTGTTGCACTAAATGGCAGTAAAAACGAAAATCTATATATTAAAAGACGGCAGGAGAAAATAATTATCGATAATAAATAAATCTCTTCTAAAGAACAATCATTTAAAAAATTGTTATAAAATACTTGTCACATTTTTAACTGTTCAACAATGAATCTGTTCCCCATTTTTTTACATTCGAGAATTTAATATCAACTTCTGAAGGCTAACTAAAAATTAAATAATTAAGGCTAATTAAACATTTCGCAGCAACAAACATCACAAATTATTAAAACAAAGTTCCTAGTCCCAAATTCATATCTACCTCTAATCAAATAGTAATTGCTGTGCTTTTTTCCTGTTAATTATAGTATTAATGATATATTAGTCTCTAATATGCTTAAGACTCCTCAAACCTAACGCAACAATGTATCGCGAAGACAAAAATTTTTCTAGCTGAGTCAGGCGGACGTTGTTCTGCCCCTATATCTCTCGTTCTCCTTCCCTCTCTCTATTTCACCGTCTCTCTCCGTGTTATTCACATTTAATAGCAGATTCTGCACATCGCTGAGAAAGTGCGTAATATGGAGATACACCGTGTAGCGGGTGAAATACCGCCGTGTGAAATACCTACCGTGTGTAGCGGGTTGCCTAAATGTTTTGTGCGAAAAATAAAAAAATGGAGTGGACCCTCCGTATCACTAAAAATAGATAACATCCTATTCTCAGACCTACCGAATAATACACACAAAATTTCATCAAAATCTGTCAAGCCGTTTCGGAGAAGTATGGTAACTAAAACTGTGACACGAGAATTTTTATATATATATATATATATATATATATATATATATATATATATATATATAATACAGATGGATAGATATAAATAAATGTTTGTTGGTTCGTACTTAATGCGCTACCGCAGCATCCACTTGCGATAAAAATGTGTCAACTTATTGCTTGCACTTGCGGGAAGAACATAGACATAGTATAATTATTGTAACATAGACATAGTATATAATTATTATACTAGATGGCGCTAAATCACATGATGGCGTTTTCAGTTAAATGCAATTCCCGATTCACTTGAGCTTTATTGCTGGGCGTTGCCGTGTGCCTTGGGGCAAGGTGGAGGAGAATACGAGGAGCAGGCGGCGCAAGTTGATGAGAAAAGAAGGAAAATGAGACGGGCAAAGAGAGAGGAAAAATAGAGGGAAATAGAGAAAGAGAGAGAAAATAGTAAAAGAGAAGGAAAATAGAGTGAGGGAGAAATAGAGGGGGAAATAGAGGGGAAAATGGAGAGAGGGGGAAATAGAGAGAAAGTCAAAGAGAGAGAGGGAAAAGAGAGTCGGAGAGCAGGAGAAAAGAGAAACAGAGGGGAAGACGGGACATAGAGGGGAAGGAGACACAGAAGGTAAGAAGAGATACAGAGGGGGGGAGAGACAGAGGGGGAGGAGAGAGGCGCAGAGAGGGAAAAGAGACCCAGATGGAAAAAGAGACAGTTGGAAAAGAGATAGAGAGTTGGGAAAATTAGAGAGGAGGAGAAAGACAGGGGGAGGGAAAGAGGAGGAAAAAGAGAGAGGGGGAGAGGAATATTTTCTCAATTAATTCTTCTGCGACAGCAACGCGCAGGATACCAGCTAGTTTTATCATAAATGTATGAACATTTTTTCTTCAAACTTTTCGAACGGATAGAGCTAACTGCACTCTTTAATGTGACGTAAATTTCAATTTGGGGTATCATTGTGCTTTTTCAAACATTACACAATATACACACTTTAATATGGGCATTACCAGCAATTTGTAAACACTATTGAATTTGTAAACTTCAAATGACTTCTAATGTAGTGTTTCGAAAACTCAAAACTCTTCTGTGAAAATGAGCTTCAAATTTCGTATTTTTAATAGCCCTTAAACGCAATTTTCTTAAAAACGGTTACAAATTTTTCAATGAAAATTGCAATTTAGGACGCGATTTTACTGTTTTTTAACAGTCTAAGATAAATATTTCCATTCTACCATTAGGAAACCGGAAATTAAGAAACTGTCAAAAAAATGTATTTTGGACAGCGATAGATGGCAACTGGCTCGAGTGTGTGGCAATTCCGAATAGCTAGCCCTGGGTCTGGGTCTATTCTTAAAGTAATATTTACGTTGTACTATTAGAAAACCGAGAAATTAAGAAATTGTCAACAAGAATGGAATTTGGGCGGCGATAGATGGAAGCTAACAAGTGTATTTGTCTACTCCGAATAACGAGCCGAGACCAAAGGAAATACAAAACTAATACGGAAAAGTCTGTGCCACTCGGTAGAACCACTATTTGTATACATCAGGAGGGACATAAAACATACAAACCTTTTTTTAACAGCTTTATTTTCTATCTGTTCAATCCATTGATTTTACAGAGATTTGAATTACTTAACACTAGAACAGGGTTAGGACATAGGCAGGCGGGGAGTTCATTTAGTTGAAGCTCCCTCTCACTTTGTTACGATTCCGTTATTTAGTGTTTGAATTTTTTTTTACTTCATTTTGAATTTTAGCATTCTATCATTGAATGTTATGTCTGTAAGTTTAATACATTTTTTATTCAATTTGCTTTCTTATTTGAACGTTTACGGCGGGCGTAGTTTCTCCTATGTCTTCTGCTGATCGTCCTAGATTGAAGTTTTTAACGCATTCTGCTTTTGGTAGTGCTTCAAAAAATTTTACTGATAGTTTACTAATGTAAGTAGTTATATTTTCTATGGAACACTTTATATCAATAAAGAAGAACTCCGTAGAAAATCGTCACGGTTTCAAATAATGAGGAAAATTTTGTACTGTTGTAGCAACACTTGTTTATCGAGCGTACATATTTGTTTACTGCACTCAATTTTGGCTAGTTACGATCATTGGAACGATTCCATTTCATGAGCCTATTATCTCTTGCAGAATTGTATGGCTTATCATCTTTGTCTCCGCAACGGTGTGCGCTGCGACGCTGATCATAAGCAGTGCAAATCGCTATTACACAAATCCTACGGTGGTGGCCCTAGAGAAGAATCATCTGGAATGGAATGTAACTTTTCCGTCATTTACATTTTTCTTTCTAGATCGCGTGAACAACTCTGCCGTAAAAGAATTTGTGCGAAAGTAAGTTTAAATTTTACCAAAATATTTTTTCTTATTACTGATCATTTTCTACGTCAACAAAAATATGAAAAAAAAGAAAACTAATTTCAAAATTTTCAAATGATGCTGATCTCACTTTGTTGGTATTTTTAACTATGTCCATCTACTATGTAAGTATTTGGTCATTGAACTATAAATAAATGAGAAGGGATTTTGATACTCAAGAAAACGTGCGCATTTTATACTATTTCTCTCGCATGTCTCACTGTTTTGTTATTTGATGAAGTAAATCAAATCAAAATTTGTTATAAATGACATTAGGTAAAAGCTAGGGCTCTGGATAACGCATATTGATTATGTAGCCTGAAATTTCCAGTAGTGAAAAAAAAACTTTTAAATGTAAAATAAATTACTTATAAACCTGTAAATATGTTAATATAAGTTTAAATTTCTTTACTCCTTGTGATTATTTTCAAAGGAACATGTCAGTAGAAGATCTCGAAAAGGCTGCGCTACACGAGAGATTCGTTGCAGCTGTGGGGAATCTTTCTTACGACAACCTGCACTTATTTCAAGAATTTGAGAATGAAAATGGCTTAGACCACATTACTTCGGAGATGGAAGACATCGCAGTACAGGCAAGTTGTGTCGGTCTTGAATATAACTAAACAAATATGTACATTGAAATATTTACACTTTACACACCAGCTCTAATAGCCTACTATCCCCTGATCGCGGGAACGATCCAAATCCGATTGATGATCGGTTTAATTTGTGGCTCTCGCCACTCCTAAATTTGAAGCGCACAAACCCAAGCCTCCGTGACCGGATGTCACACTCGGACACAAAGTCCTTACAGGCGCATCAACCAATGATGTGCCTTGATCGCAGAAGCGATCTCAACCGATTGATGATCGGTGTGAGTCGTCGATCTCAACCACTCGTCACCTCCGAGCTCGCACACAGCGTCACTCCCACGCGACCGCAGTCACACCTGGGACACAAAGTCCCCACAGGCGTGTCAACACTCGCGAGCCGTGCTTGCGCGTGACTTGTCTCGCGAGCCCTGCTCGCGTGTGACTTGCGTCGCGAACCCTGCTCGCCGCTGCACAGCCCTGGTGCAAGTTCTGTACACTCCCTTATATGCCTGTCTCTCACGTGACATTCGTCACGCCGCCTCCACAGCTGCAACCGATCCTCCATCACCGCCTCCGATATTTTAGTCTCCCTTTGCCGCGTGCTTGCTGTAGGGAGAGCCTTTCTCTCCCTCCTGTGGCGATGCGATTTCCTGTTGCTAATCGCTTTCCGCTCGCTCCCAAATAGCTAACACGAGATGCGCTCGCTTGTACGTTTGTAACGTTTCGCACAATTTCAATGTTTGTTTACATTTTTTACATTGTTATGCTATAAATAAGAAACATATGATGTACCCAGGTTATTAGAGAATGAGGTTAGCAACGGATATATTGCTAAGATATAGAGAAAGAATTGAACGAAAACGTGTTCTAAAGAAATGTGTGAAATCTATTTGTACAAAGTGAGAAGGTACAGTATTGAAGTACATTGTACAAAAAAATGTAAATAAAAACTAAAATAAAAAAGAATTGAAGTGTTACTACTTAAAAAAATAAGTAGTAAAAGTAATTGTAACGGAAGATTCTACAAAAAAAGTGTTGGCAGAGTCTGACGTTACAACTTTACAATATAGTAGTGAAACCCCGACAGACGTTATTCTGCCCTTCATCTCCGTTTCTCCTTCCCTCTCCGTCTCACACTGTCTCTCTCGTCGTCTCTCTGTCTCTTACACTGTCTCTCTCTTCGTCTCTCTGTCTCTCTCTCTCTCTTTGACTGTCTCTGTATGCGTCTCTCTGTCTCTGCGCCCCTCTCACTCACATTTAGTTGCAGATTCTCCACGTCTTCGGGCAGGTAGGGTAATATTGAGAAGCGCCAAAACAGCAAAGATGAAATAGGATGTTCAAGAAGATCTCATCCTGTAGATCACGGTGTGAGGAACGTTTATTTGAGGCCTGCGGCCTCAGTATTTTAGTTATTAATGCCCTAGAACTCTTGATTTAAGAGTTATTTAAGGATATAGATTCAAAAAATGCCACCGGGTGCAGAGGCAGCGAAATAGAACTTCGAATGATGTACTGGGAGAGCTAGTAATTGCGGATGTGATACGTACATTCTGCAAATAATTATTTTGCTGATCTCTGCAAAAACACAATGGATCCCTCTTGTTAGGAGATTTATAAGAAAGAATCAGTGATCATTGAATAAATAGTTAAACGTTACCTGTATTGGGCGCGGGGAGAAACAGTTTGGCATTAATTTCGGCTAGCAAAATAGTGGTTAATATTTCAACACCATTTTTAAGCGAGAGAATCTTCAGAATTAACGCGGGAATTTGGGGACATTTTTTCTATCTCGAAGGCGCGACGTTCAAAATGTATGTTCTGAGCTAGTAATTAATGCCAAATGATTGTTATAATATTTGATTTACTCGGACGGCGCAAAATTTGAATAATTTTTGACCGCTCATGTGCCAACACTGGTGTTGCGGATTGCATTTGACATGAATATGTAGTTTTGTCCTAAAGCGCCATGTAGTGGAGTCACAGGAAAATAAACCCATTAAGTACCAGCTTCCTTATTTAAGGACAGTGAATTTTTTATTATTTCATTACATTATAAATTGTGTTCACCATCACATTGTTGTTTGGCAACATCGCAAAGGTTCATTTAACAGATATGAATGTTTGTTATTGCTCAGATTTACATTCTTGTAGTTTTTCTAGCTTCCTAAGTTAGTGCATGTTATTCTTTGTTTGTGTTGATAAAGAAATTGATTATATCTACTTTTCTAAATTTCGGTGAGTTGCTAAACTCAATACGAAGTGTTAGTTTGTGCTCATACTTTACGAAGAATATAAAATTGTGCAGTTATATAATTCAATGTTTTCGAGATGTTGATATTTTAGTGCCGTCCTCATATGAGGACGCTGGGACTTCATGCTATAAAATTTTATCGTGAGGTGAAAAACTTGTAAAAGGGTTGGAATTTCATTTCATGTTGGTTTTTTCGAGGAATGATCGTGCCGCTAGATGTCGCATGATTGATCATACGATTGCTTGATCATGCACTGCTTGGTCATGCGACATCTACCGGCACGACAGAGAAAGACGCGATTTTTATAAAGCTGCCTCTCCAGGCCCGTCTTCACGATGGAATACATCGCGGCATTTTGTGGCTTCCTCGGTCATTCCGCTAGATGTCGCATGATCGCGACCGTATCAAGCACTGCTTGATCATGCAACATCTAGCAGCTCGACCGAGAAAGACGCGAAATACCGGGATAGTTTTCATCGTGAAGACGGGCCTTGAGAGGCAGCTTTATAAAAATCGCACTATAAAATTTCCAAGAATCTGCAAGAAAGAAAGTATCAGTTTTGTCTTCCCCAGCAAGCGTGCTGCCTAACGTAAGATTCGATAGAAAAAGACTCATTATCACGAGGATAGCTTATGCACAATATCAGCAACCATAATGCATGAGCAAGCCTTGCAAATATTTTGCTAAATGCAATATTACTCTCTGTGTGGAATGTTTTGGTCTATTCCACTTCAGAAAGTAAAGTAGATTTTTCTGAAAATGCTTTTGTACTATAATCTTAGCTGAGTGCAAGATCATTTTCGCAAATATGTTAGTAGTAGAAGTCTGTTCAATTATTACCATCAAGTTCTTTTTTGAAAATATTCTTCTAGTGCAATCGTATTTGCTTTGTTGATACATTACAATAACTAATGTAATTATTTTGTTTAATTTTTTAAATTTTATTTTAGCTTTAATTTTCAAACAGTATTTACTAAAATTCGAATCCAGTGGGCATAAACATTCGTTATGAAGACTTATTTTTATTATTGCGGAAAACTTCATGCCAAGTTCCAGCGTCCTCATATGAGCACAGTCCTCCACACCTACCCAAATGAATAATTTGAATTAATTTCGATAAAATTAAATAACTAGCACTTAATTATGATGATTTTATGAATTTCACTAAAAAACTGCAGTAAAAATAATTTGGGACTTAATGAGTTAACAGCGCACAAACCTTCTGCGTGAAAAACACATAGATGTGCCAACAGTCATGAAGATCGGTCACACGGTGTCGGGGTTTACCCGATGGCCAACCCGAGAGTTGCCTGCAATATTGGCCTCTATATATTTAGCGAGAAATAAGAATAATCTGCGTTGCATACGACTGCGTCAGCACTATTGGTTGCCCTCGTCTACATGACATTCATCAAGGCTCGTGGCACGTGCGTGCGGCTGCATCGGCCCTGCTCTGCTCACCCTCTATACTTTTTTTTCTTGGCGTACAGGGGGATGTCAATAAAATGGAATATCTCACGGTATTTCGCGTCGTTCTCTGTTGTGCCGCTAGGAGTCGCATGATCGCCAGCACTGCTCGATATAGTCGCGATCATGCGACCCCTGGCGGCACAACGACGCGAAATACCGTGAGATATTCCATTTTATTGGCCCACCCCCTTGCGCCAACAAAGAAAAACTGAAGTTTACTTGCGCAACTTGCGCGCCGAAGGCGTGCTCGATGTCTGCAGTTCTCATCGATTCCTTAATAGAGCCGAGAAGATTGTGGTTGTGAAATTGGTTGAATAAAATACGTGAACAGTCAATACCTTATGTTAAAGATTTTAAACGCAATGACCAATTGTGATTACCTGTAATGTAATTCATAATCATCCGCTGTGTTCAGGATAATGCATTCAATATGTGAAATATTAATAAATACTAGGAAAACCCGGCAGATGTTGTTCTGCCCTTCATCTCCCTCTTTCCCTTCACATCTCCCTTTCTCACTGTCTCTCCCTCCCTCACCCTGTCCCTGTCTGTCTCTGCCGCTCTCTGTCCCTCTCATTCACATTTACTTGCAGTGTAGTAGATGCAACACGGTGAGAGGTTCCGTGCTGCGAATGCAACTACATATAGGAGCAGTACGGGTTATAGGGGATTGTTTCTTTAGAGGCAAATGAAAGGCAATGCACTTGTGAATGAATTTAAATTTAATCCTTGATGATACATAGTTAATTGTACAAATTAGTAATTCAGCAATAAGCCGGAGGACCAATCAATGTTTACACAGTTAAAGTTTCTTCTTTCTTGAAGTTCACTGTTACTTACAGATTGATGATATTGTACAGCAAACACCAACCCAGGTCAGACGGCTGAGTGTGTATGTCGTCGGCTGGGATTGGCTGCAGAGGATACAGCTGGCGGCCTGGATGCCGCCACGGCACGTACTCGGCCAACTGGAGCGGCCCGTTAATGTATACTTGGCCAGGTGAAGGTAGATTCACGTGTGGCCCGAATGTAGATCGCGGCCTCCTGGCCGCGCTGATTGATTGCCGGAGCCTTGATAGGCGTCCGGTGTATTGACAAATGTGTTAATGATAGTTGATTGTTTCGTAGAAGTTGACGGTGATAGTTTGACCGTGATAGTTATCTGTAGTAGTTTCGAAGTGACTGTAGAAGTTTCAGTAGTAGCGTAGAAACGACTGATATAAGTGATTGATTGAAACAGTTGATTGAGAGTTTGACTTAATAGTTTGTAGTAGTTGAGTGACAGATAGTCTGATTGAAGAGTTTGTAGTAGTGACCGGATAGTTTTCAGTTGCAGCGTAGAAACGACTGTAGAAGTGTTTGATTGAAACAGTTGGCTGAGAGTTTTAAAGTAGTGGCGCATGTAGTGGAGCAAAGTTGCCGTATTTATTGAAGGTATGTTTCCGAGTGCAGGGGGGGAGTCATGTGACATTAGCAGCTAGCCTATGACATGCGGTGAGACGCAGGGTGCCGCGAGAGTTGCTCGCTATTTGCTGTTAGTGTTTGTGTCACGTGACTTTGGCATCACGACACTTGAGGTGCCAGCGATGGCTGCATCTCATTAGCAATGTATGGGTGAGTTTCCCACGGGAACCGCGGTGCGCCGGTAGAGAGACGGGGGTGGAAAGACGGAGGTGGCCGCGCGGGCGGCCTTCCCCGGCCTACAGTACACGGTGTAAGATATATAGGTGTGTTCACTCCCGGTCTAAAATTGAAGCTAATGTGAGGCTAGTACTCACAGTTCTCGCTATGTAAGCGCTGCGAACGACTTGGGCATTTTTGGGACAAGATGGTGATCCATTTAATAGCTTTGTAACCTCTGGTGGAAGCCACTAAATCGCGAGACGCCATCATAAATGCCCAACTCGATCGTGCGCACCATACGGATAAGCGAGGAACTAGCCTCAAACTGGCTTCAAAAATGTTGTCCAAAAGGCGGCTAGTTGACACACCTATATATCTTACACCGTGTACAGTACAATGAGTAGAGGCGGTTCGGCGCTGGCGGCTGAGAGGGCTCAACGAGAATTGTTTTATTGCCTGTACATCTGTGTTTTACTTTTATATTTTTGTATGGACGTGCTAGACTGCCATGAGAGGCTTTGAGGGTGGGGCAGCCGAAGAATGCTGAGAGCGCGGGTGAAAGACAATTTGTTGCTGCGCCCTGCTAGCGAATTTCCCCGTGATTGTTCGCGAGATTAAACATGCAGATTATGAACATCTCTGAGCAGGTGAAGTAATATCGGGAAGCGTCGGACTAGCAAACAAGTAATAAATGTACAAGTAGAGCTCATTCTTTGGATTACGGTGTGCGAAACGTTTCTTTGGCCTCAAAACGTTAGTTTTTAAGGCCCTAAAATGCATTTTATGCCCTCGTTTAGGAGTTATTTAACGATATAGTTTCAAAATGCAAGTTTTCTGAAAAATATAAATATTTGCTTTTTAGGGTAAAATATTATGTTCTTCTATTAGAAAAAAGTCAAAGGTTTCTGTTCTGCAAACTTTAAAGGCCGTACGGTCATCAAAAAGACCTGGCCAATTTAAAGCTATAAACGTATCTTGATAACTTTAAATCCTCTTTTCTGAGATGCCAGTTTTGGTGCACCATTTTGTATGTAAATAGCTCCTCACAGTACAATTTTTACTATATTTTAATGAAACTTTTAAGAATTGCAGTAAAATAAAGAAGTAGAGAGTATATTGCAAAACGATTTTGTCATTAGTGTGAAAATAAACTTATTGTGAGTTGAACTGATGAACATGTTCCAGGTTATTGAGCATTTTACTTGTAGGGTAAATTAAACAAAATTTAACACTATTAATAACAAAGAAACTTGAGCTACTAACTAAACAAGCTAACAACTAAAACTTGAATAACAATTGGTTTATAGATGGATAAAAATTATAAGTTGAAAAATTAGTCATTGCTCCCCTTAACATTTTACTCCATTATTGGGGTTCTATGCCCTTTCTTTACTAATTTCGTTTTCGAAGAATCGAAATACCACGTCTATCACGTAATATTGATTTTGATGATTTCAGGTTCAGAAGAACTTTAGTCTTCCAGTTTCTTCCTCTGTTGGAAATCAATCTGTTAAAACAACACCGATTTTAGGAGAATTTGGAATAGCCTACACTTGTGCGAGTCCTATAGCGCATTACGTATCACCGAGGTAAGTTTAGTGCATAGTGAAGACATAACTGACTTGATTGGAATCGAGTCCTGGAAAATAAACGGGAGTTGTGAGAATCGCTTCCTTCCCTCATCTCTACACTCCTCTCCCCCTTTGTAGGGACAGCGATGAAATCGCATCGGTTCACTGTTAGAGGAGAGTTTCCATGAGTTCTAGACAATAAGCCGAAGTGTGTTTTTCTGAAAATCCTAAACTTTTTTCGAAGACTTCCTACAACTAAAATATTGAACATAAAGATTTTTTTATTAATGAAATGTGTTCCTTAAAGCTAGATTTTGAAATAAGGTTGGGTACAATTATTGGAAAATAGGTTATTTATCGCGTAATTTGCGTGAAAATACGGTTACGAAACTACGTGCTATTTTAGCACCACTAGCTTTGTATAAACTCATTTAACAACTTTTGCAAATCGATTTTGTCTGTTATGCCGCTATAATCATATAAAATTGCATTAATATTGATCTTGCAACAAACGTGACAAACACATTCATCATCAAACACATCTGTTTCAGAATCATCCACGATTGTGAATGAAAATAAAGAAGTTCCTTCAACATTTAATTTTAAAAAGTGCGTGTTTAATACATGTATTTTCAACTGAAAGAATATGTTTGGTACTTTAAATGTTAATGTTTATTACATCAAAAGCTTGTTATTCTAAAGCAAAATAAACATACATTTCGTATCATCATCTGTATATACATTTGTTAATCTCGATTTTGATTACGTATCGACCGCACGGTTTAACCTTGCCCATCTGCTACATTAGCTAACGGCAATGGTAGAACTAGCAAAATATGAAAGGTAATTGAAGAAAGTATATTAATATAATATTAATATTTGGCACATTTTGGAACTCTGTTAGACGAAATTTCATTCGTAGAATAGTCCTATTAAATACCACACGTGTTTTGGAAATTTTCAGATATATTCCAAAGCACTCGTAGTATTGCCTATGAGAATTGTTCCAGACATGAACTGTAGTTGTGGCGGAGACCGTGGAAAATTCTTTTGGCGCCTGAAAATATTAGCCTAAAGAAGTAAGGCGAAACCAAACAACCAATCAACTAGAATGGCACAGACTTCCTCGCACAAACGTTTTCTAATTCCTTTGATGTGGACTTTATGTCATTGCCCCATCATCTTGCTAGCTGCCATCTATTGCGACGTTTCTCATTCCCATTGCCACCGCCGTGTGCCGTTACCCGTCCGATCTTGATGCCGGCTGTGGGTAGCGAAACGTGCCGTTCGCCCTGAGTTTTTCACAGACGACAGGCAGCAACAGGGAGACGCTCGCCTCGCCGGCGCCGAGTCCAGTTACACTCGGAACGCTGGCGTATACTGTATTTAAAGAGTACAGCTTGCTCCGTGGTAAGATCTTCGCTATTGTGAAGAATAGTAGTTTATGGGAATCAAAGAAGATCTTGGATATTACGTGATGGGGGGGCTCAATATTAGATTAGTGAGAGGATGCAACTGTAAAGAAACACAGCAATTGAGCACATAAAACAAAAAAAAAATATAATCTGTCCACAAGTCCGTTATAGGGAATACAGAACACAATATCGTGTGGTAGGCGTGTCCCTCAAAACAAGTTCGTTCATCATATACCTTTTAACACTTTTTAACATATACTCATGTTCTTCTTCTTCTTGTACTGAACTTGTGTCTAAAAAAAAACTAACAATGTTCACCATTATCTTTGCTGTAATAACTGTTTGATAAAAAATAAAGTAATTAACACCAGGCTGATTTACACCCACGTTTTCACTGTTCTTTAACCAGATTCTAACTTTCACTGGTATTTTTTTTTACTTTTTACTGCTCCAGTCAAATAAAAGAAAGAGAAAAAAACAAAGAAAGAAAAGAAAACTCACAGCTGGAATATTCTCCCGCAGTTCTTTCTTTTGATACCCGTGATCTCCCCGGCGACGAGTCTCCTTCTTCGCCACGTGTTTGGTTCCGAGCATCGACCGCCGTAGTCGCGACCACCACCTTCCTTCTTCCGAATCTGCAATCGAAGTGCCCCACCGGCGTCGCTCCGGGGCGGGATGACGTATTCCACGCCCCATGGCTCTTCAGCGCGCTCTACGCGGGTTGTTTGGACTTCAGCGATTATGTGATTGGTCACACTATCGACGCTCGAAATACATCATTTTTTAAAATTTTCTCAATTTTTTCGTTTTCATAACGGAAAAGCGACATTTTCCTCTAAGAATATTAAAGAATAATAAAACCTAGTCGAATATGAAAATTTTCGTCCAAAAATTTGGAGCCGTTTTTCCGGAAATGTTATTTTAGCGTTACTGGAGGGGCGAAATTTTCAGTTCATTTATACAAAAAATAAACAACTTTTTCGGTATCAACGACCCACAATTTCTGAAACTTGGCTACATCGTTACTACAAGCGTTAGTATAAACACGAAATTTGAACATCTTATTCATAGAAAACTTTTGAGTTTTTGCAATACTTTATTTAAGGTGACCAGATTTCTTTTACCTCTAAGCGGGACACGATTCCAATTTTTAACAAACTAACATCATGTTTTACGTACAGGTAATAAATTCTTTCCAGTAGTTATTTATTTATTTATAATGAACAATTAACAAATATAGAAACAAAACTTCAAACTTATTACATTGAATTATGTTTTACTTCTTACAAATATTTCTCAGATGAATGAATCTGCCTTAGTAAACTAAATTTCTGAAGGAGGAGCTCATGAAATTTGTCGCACCCTAGCTGAAAATTACATTTGAACAAATTCCGCAATGTATATACTTTAAACTGATTATTTTCTAAAGTCCAAATGCTGTACCCTTCCAATGGACACATTTGTGCCAGGTAAACATAAGGCAAACTCAACAAGAATGCCTACGTTCTTAAATGGGACACTGTTTTTCTTAAAATTTCCAAAATTTTGTATCATTTTCAAAATTCATATTCATATCATTTCCAAAATTCTGATCAGGTGTCACTTTTGGTGTGTTCCAATTAATAATTTGTTTCTTCCGTTACAAATTCCTATACATTTACAATCTTATCAAAAAACTCTGAGTCATTAAGATTTTTAGATAATGTAATACTATTGATAAACTCCAGAAATTTTTGTACGTCTACCCATTTTAATGGTGCTTTAAGCAAAACAAACTGGAAAACTTCAACATCATAAAATGCCGACTCCTGGTGTCAAGATATTTAACACATGTCCAATAAAATTGAAATATATTAGTAAGGAAACGTCAACAGATTTTCTACCAAGCACACCCTATTTTTCTAACTTGAGAAGGGAAGCTTTCATATTCAGAGAAACGAAATGCTGTTTCAACCTTTCTTGAAACATGGTTTTAAGCTTCTTGAGAGATTCTGCAACCTGAACAACAGATAAATTTTGTCCTTCAATTTGTTGAACAGTTGAATGGAAAATTGTAGCTTGGCTGTGAATAAAAGAAAACTATGTATTTGCACAAGGATTTTCAAAATAACTGTTTAAAAAGAAGAGGACATTTGTCAGTGGAAAGAAAATACTTTTGAATTAACACACTGGCACAGTCCATTGATCGGAAACTTTGATTATGATTTACAATATGAAACGTAAGCGTCTGCAGCTGCCAACTGTTCGTCTGCCTTTCCAAGATTTGAGTGTTTAAAAACTGTAATGTTTTTGGACGAAGCTGCTGCAAGCACTGCACGTTTATGTCTGTGAGAAGCAATGTGTTTCGCAATTTCCGTTGTTCCACCGTGAGCTACAGAAAACTCGATTTGACAAACGTGCACTTCGCATCAAAATAAGAGCCAGAGCATTATTTCTTAATGAAACTATTTTCTGTCTGTGCTCTGTCATTAAATTTACAACGTCTTTTCGGCATTTCAATGTGAAAACACAACAGTACAGTGACAAAACCTAGCAGTATGTATTCTTTGATTAATCGTTCACTTTAAATCTGCCGACGGCAAAATAGGAAGGCACTGTTAATATCTATAATACTGCAGTTTACATCAGGTCTCCGCCATCTAAATCCTCGCGACTCATACACGCCTGTAGGCAGAGTTGGAAGCAACTACGAAACGAACTATTGTTTTAGAATCACACTGCCCAATCATACATAAATTCAAAATATTATTTTTGCTAATTAATTTAATTTTCTCACAGTTGCTTTTACATTTGTTTCTTCCTTAGTTCACTGACATACTGCCTACTTTCAAGTGCGAATCAAATGCGAGGATCTCGAGAAATTTAAGTCTGTAGCGGTCCTATGAACATCTGCAAATTTGAAATTAACAAGTAATACTTACTTATTTGGTACAGGGGCGTTACAAGCGCACTCAATCCCTTCAATGTCTTTAATTAACCAAGAGGAGCCTAACTGAAACTTTGTACACATTGTGTTATGTATTTAATTTTTATGCAACATGGACAATTCCACGGACGACTAAAATACTACGTCAAATGCTAATTACTGTCGCAGCACTTGATCCACGCAGTTGGTCACAAACAGGTTTACGAGTTCAAATTCTAAAAGTGGGACTTTTAAGTGTCCCCAGAGTAATTAAAAGGACGTCAGGACAGTTTACTTCAAAGCGGAACTGCCTCGCCGAAAGCGTCCGGTCACCTTAACTTCATTGGAAGTAATTTGAAGCCCTTCCACTCACAAAAGCAATACTGTATACCAATCGCTGGAAATCAGCATATTAAAGGCACGAGAGAGATTTCAAGAAAATTGTGCCGTTTTTGAGGAAATATAGTTTTTGTAATTTTTTTAATATTGCACGTATTGCAAGCAACAGTGGGCGAAAATTACTGAAATGTTCAAAAAAACATTACCTTACCTTAAAGAAAGAACTAATTATTGACAACAAATTTCTCACGGTCACTATTTCTCTCTTTTTCACAGAGAACTTTTGTGATTTCAAGGAACTTCATTGGAAGTCATTTAAAGCACTTCTATTCATAGATGCAAAATGTTTACAAATCGCTGGAAATGTGTGCATTAACGGAGTGAGAGATATTGCAAAAAACCTTTGTTCTTGAAAAAACAAAAGAATACACAGAAATAAATTTTGTGCCGTCTTAATCAGTACAATTAGCACTATCCGTGTGAGAATTTTGAAGAAAAAATTTGGAACCGTTCTTCAGAAAATGACTTTTGAGCGTTTCTGAAAATGCGGAATTTTAAGCTAATTTTCACAGAAAAGTTTTGAGTTTTCGAGAAACTTTACAATACGTCATTTCAAGCACACGTACTCATAAATGCAATAATGTGAAAAAATGCCGCTAATGTACACATTAACGGCGTGAAGGAAAGTCAAAAAATTAAATTTTTGTAATTTTTGAAGCAAAATAACAGAGCAATATGGCATTGTCATCTCGTAGAGTACATTTAGCATTATCCTTACCAAAATTTTAAAGAAAAAAATTGGAGCCGCTTTAGAAAAAATCTTGTTTGTGTAATTTTGTAATATTGCACTTAATATTGTGCGAAAACTACTTCAATTTTCAAAAAAATGTGCAGAACCTTACTGAAAGAACTGAATATGAAGAATAAATTAATTTGTAGCAAATATCTCTATCTTCAATTTTGTAGTTGTAGGAAGACGCGGGAAAATTTCGAACTTTTGAAATTTTCAAAAATTTAGAGTTAATAGTGAAAAACGGATCAATGTCATCTTTATAAGTTCATTTTACTCTATTTTTTCAAAACACTGAAGAAAAAATTTTGGGTCATTTTCCCCTCTAGCCATTACTTCATGAGGCGGGTGTAGCTCTACAGGTAAAACAGTTTTGCGAAGCGAGAGCGTAGGCTTCCGCGGCCGGAGTCAATATTAAGTTGGCTGTCCGGGTGACGCCCTGCATTACGCCCTGAGGAAGGTCGCAGAATGGCGACCGAAACGTCGGCACCTTTGCCATGGACGCGGCGTCACCCGGACAGCCAACTTAATATAGTTTTGCGAAGCGTTATGCAACAAAATTGAAATAAGAATATTATCTCGTTTCGTTATAATTGAATTACTCCTATACGTCTTCCAACTATTCGTAATTTAAGCTAACGTTTTCAGGACTTCATCTTTTACTACATTAATACTGTATATTGAAATTTTATTTTCTGTTCCAGACCATTAAGAGACAATCCTAAGTTGAGAGATAAATGGAAAGCAAATGTTGTGTATTGCCAAGAACTTGGTTTTAGCTGCGACTCCTTTATAAGTTTTCCATCGAAAACGAGAGTTAAGGTATGCCCTGTTAAAGTTAAATCTTTGCATTAAAAATTATTAGAGTATTCTTTTTGTAATTGAAGATCTTATTTATAAAGTGACAGTTTCTCAATTTTCATTTTTTACATTATCATCGTATCAATACTCTCGTAAGGCGTTCATCCGTTATACAGCTAAATATTGTTTTCAAAACTTGCGTTTCTACCATGATAAACGGTTTCCTCTCTTCAACAACGTAAATACTTGCCCTGACTAAAAAATCGTTTCATGGAAATACTTTCAAAATAAGCTCTTCAATTCTCACAATATATACTTGGGTTTTCATTTCTTGGCTCGTGAGGTCTTGTCTTCAGGATGGAATATCTCATAGTATTTCGTGTCGTTTTCGTTCACATCACTACGAATTGCATGATCGCGAATGTATCGAGCAGTGCTGGCCATCGTGCGATCCTAGCAGAACGGTCGAGAACGACGCGAATTACCGTGAGATATTCCGTCGTGAAGACAAGGTCTCACGCGCCAAAAAATAAAAGCCCATGTATATAGAAATTACAATGAAGACAGCTCGTAAAGTTTATACACATGCATTTTTCAGTTCGTCCAAACCAGGAGGAATGTTCAAGCAAGCTAGTGTACAAGTTTAATTACACAGGGCTGCGACGATTTGCCTCTTTTGAGGGAAATGAGTGATTATGAACCAGTTTTCATCTTGATTACAAACAATTTTTATTCATCACGTACAGTTTTTGCAAAATATTTGGTTTTTCGTACTTCAAATTATCACGCGCTACGATATGTCAAACAAATATATAAACGCAGGACTGCGACAATTCGCTGCTTCTGATTAAAGCAGGGTGACAATGCATCGGTGTTGCAAGCTGTTTAAATATGGGGATTCAGTTTCTTTACATCGCCCACATTTTCTGCGAAATTTACGATTGATTAAATTTCAAATGACCGTTGGCAATGTATTACAATAACCTACGGCAGCCTTAGACCCGTACCACATGGTCCTGACTGACATTCCTATTCCAAATCCACCACATGACCTACCATCTACTTCAGCTTCAGATTATTCAGACTGCTATGGTAGTGAAATGGACGTTACTGATTTCCTCAAGGAAGAGAAAAGACCTTAATTGTTTAATCAAGAATAACATAATGATTTGCTGCGAGATTTTGGCCTATCAAAGGCTTCGGCGGAGGTTTTAGGCTCACGGTTGAAAGAGAAAAATATGCTCGCTCCAGGCACAACTTTACTGGCACACTTTACTGGTATCGAAAGAGAGAAGAAGACTTCCTTGATTGTTGCACGAAAGAGGGTCAATTTGTATACTTCAATAACATTCGTGATGAACTTTCAGCATTTGGAATAAGATGTGCCAGAGATCAATGGAGGTTGCCTGTAGATTCTTCGAAACGCAGCCTCAAAGCTGTTGTTCCATAAAGTATTGTCAATCATTACGCCTCAGTGGCAGTAGCTCATTAGGTTCATTCAAAAGAAACGTACGAAAATATGGAACAACTTAAAAAAATTATGAATAAGACCGATGGATTGTCTGCGAAGACTTGAAAGTTGTTGGAATGTTGTTTTCAACCTTTGGACCCACTGGGTCAAAAGGCATTGGTCAATCAGAAATACTTTGAATATCAGAGATAAAATTGAAATAAGAAGTTTGGTAAATCGTGAAAATGTTATTTTCCCTCCATTCCATATCACGCTTGGTTATTAAAAATTGTCAAAGCTCTTAATAAGAATGGAGATTGCTTTAAATATATTTGTTCAAAATTTCCTTTTCTTTCAGAGGTCAAGCTTAGAAAGAATTTTTGTTAGACCTTAAATTAGAAATCGGATGAAAGATGAACAATTTGAAACTTCATTGAGTGATGAACAAAGGCTGTCCTGGTCAGCTTTCAAAACTGTCTTTGTCAATTTTAGGGAAATAAAAAAAACAATCAAAATTTCAAATCAACGGCGGATGAAGTTCTAATTTCTATCAAGAAATTAGGATGTAACATGAGCAGCAAACTTCATTTTCTACACAAACACCTTGATTTATTCTATTATAATGTAATCTACCGGTGTTTGGATGCGGGAAAACAGGGTCAATACAAACAAAAGCGAATTCATATAACACATTTAATTAAATTTAAAATGATGATGATGCGCACGTGAATGAATTATTATTTTACAAAAATTCTTACGATTTCGAGCTTTATTTCGTGCGGCTTATTACTCTAACTGAAATGGTTAAAAAACACCAATTAATTTGCCGCTACAAATAATATACCATTCGTGGCATCTACTTTCTCCGCTTCCTTCGTTGGACAGGCTTAGCGCATCTCAGAGTGCAAAAGGAGCTGATAAGAACCCGATGAAGGGTCATCTATAAAGTTCTTACGGTTATAGCGGCGTGTTGACCTTCCTGCGCGGCTAGACGCCTGCGTGGTTTGCGGCGCAAGGGGCAGGCGGGCACGCCCCACGCAATTTCGGCTCGATCCCTTCCGCCCGTGGCGGCCATTGCGTCATGACAGCAGCCAACGACTAGAGCTCTGCAATCAGGCGAAAACAACCGCTCGAGACTCTCGGGCTCCGCGCCGACGCTCGGCGAAGGGTGGGGGACCTTGCTTGGGGGGGAAGAGATAGCTATTTAACGGACATTTCGACCGGCCGCCTTGGGGCTCCCACCGAGACGCGGGAGTCGCCGAGCGCCCGGGCGCTCGAGCGCTCGAGCGCTCGAGCGCTCGGCCGCTCGGCCAAGCGCCGGACTGCACAGTAGCTTCGCCCCTCAATGCATGTACGGGATATAAAGTCGCCGCATGTAGTGATCGCAACACTTTCAATTCATTGTAATCGAAAGAAAATACAATTTCAATTAAACGATTAATTTGTTGAAAAGTAACAATTTATCGATTGACTGGAAATAATTTTATAGAGACAAACAATACATTTTTTTAAAGAATTAAGGCAAACAAAGACTCTGAAAATAAATTTTTATTGTTTTTCTATATTTATAGTGCTTGAGGGAAGATAATTCGTTGCGTACCAATTGTAATGTCATTGAAGTTTCTTACAAACCCAAATATAAGGCATATTTATTAAATACAATGAACATTTGGTCATAATTTCACGAGTATATAAGAAAAAAGCATATGCTAAACAAAAATGAGGTGGGTACTATTTTCCTTGCATCAAAACGTCTTGTCATTGGGCGTACTAATTTATTGTGAAATAATTTATGTAAGCCAACATGGCCTTTGTATCTGTCGACTCAGTCGGCGGCCAAACAACAGCGGTCACGGCACATCAGCCTATTCAACTCAATAATTCAAAATACATTATTTACTATTATATACACACGTTTAACATTATTTTAAATTCGTCAAAAGTATGTATACATGCAGGGGTGGGATTTCGGATCTTTTATTGGGGGGGGGCAAATTTGGGCGCTATTGTAAATATCAAAATATTCGTTTACATGCTTTTAGTTAATTAATTGTGCTGCAATTATACACATTGCTTTCAATTTTGTTAATTATTATTGAATGTTATTAATTATATTAGTTGCACAGAGCGGTGAGATTCCGCATTGTTACTTGAACGGTCCGAACTGTTAATTCAACGATACATTTTTTTCAATGAATCATTTCTCAACAAATATTGCTTACAACCATGTCTACTTAAAATAATGGCAGCATGCTTGTGGAGCTTAGGAAACAGTAAAAAGCAGTAAAACAGAAGAATGTTTTATTAAAAATGAAGTAGATCTTCCTGGTGTTGGAATTGGTCTTTCAATTCTGTATCATTTTGAAGATCCAATATTTTCAAATGTAAATCGTGATTTACGCTGTCAACATTGAAAATGGTAAAGCAAAAACTTTGTTATCTGAATCCAAATCAGAAATTTCATGAAATCTATTTTTAAAATATACGTTTATCAATTTACTTGTACTCAGCTGCATGATTCACCGTGTAGATTATACTCTTTAACATGGTTAAAAAATGTCTGAGAAACAAATCATTTTGTATTATCTCCTGTTTTTTTTAATTGTTCTTCCTATTTATTTTTAAAAATTATCGGACTATTGTTACGAGAGCCTCTTGCTTCCTTTTGCCATGACACATTTTGTATTGACGTCTTGCATGAAACAGAACTTTCCGACTTATCGCTTCTACCTCTCAACGTTCTACCCACTTCTAGACAAAAACTTGTGATATAGGTAGTTCTTAGCGATCTCGCACCGAAGGATCGCGGGTTCGACTCCCGCCTTGGGCATGGTTGCATTTCTATCGTCCTTTTACCCCCTATCATCACCATATCATTTCATCTTCACAGTTACCATAACGTCACAGGTAACAAATAACAAAAAACGACAAGCAATTCCATGTAATCCCGCGGTCTAGTTATTAGAATCGAATAAAGATACATAATTATTAATGTCAAATTTTGTGTGACGGTACACTTAAACTTTACTCATTAATACATTTTTTGAGAAAACATATGTAAAAATTTTGCTTTCTGTAATGGTTAATGCACCTTCATATAAGAGTATGTAAAGCATTGCGTAACAGAAGCATTGGATATTTCCTCATACATGTACCCGAGAGAAATATCGTTTCTTTACATTATCTAAACTGGGGTGGCGTCCGGACCGGGGGCTCGAAGGCTTATCTTTATCTTTAAGTATATTGATGAGAGGGGCCCAAAACCGCTGTCAGCGTTAATGAGGAGGCAGATTGTGGAAGCGGTGGTATAGCGAGACTTATGAGAAAGTGATGTCAAAAGGGCGAAAGCACTCGGACAGTAATGTTTGATTATTACATCCGAGACATGTACAATTCAGGCGGGGGTGGCGTAATGGCCCCATAAATTTCCCTGTTTTCTATAAAAGGATCCTCTAGCGCTGATAACGGGACAGACAGCCCAGATACACTGTTGTAGCAACTTCACGCTGCTCTGCAGCTCTATTTTTTATTAAACTTATTTTCATACTTCATCGGACTTGGCCTCTGTACTTGAAACCTCGCTCACCATCACGCTCCTCCAGGGAACTTAGCTTCCCTGCGAACTCAGTATTTGCATCCTGTATTGGAAGCATTTGTAATTGCCTGTAAGCACTGATGGTAGCACATCACACCTGCAGCGAAAGGCATTACATTTCACTATTTTGTTCTTGTTTAAATAATTGTATGAATGTAGCAATTTTTCACATATTAAGTATAAAATTGAATATTGAAATTAAATTATTTGAGGAAAGCGACGATCAAATAATTTTCTTTACAAATAATGATCAGTGTTAAGTATTAGAATTAAATGATTGAAGTATTTGAATTGTAATTAAAATTTACAGTTTTAATGACATACAAATTGCATGCATTGAAGTACATAAATATTAGCTACGCAATGCTAAATCGGCGAGATAAAAACATTCTACATCCTGGAAAGTGGTCAAAACTGTCAGTTTGCCGAACTTTACCATGCACCAACTTTAACAGATTCAAAGGAATCACAAACCTTTTTTTAAATTCTCGTAGTAAAAGTTGCTCTGTTGTCCAAAAAAGAACCAAAAACCTTTTTTGTTATATTAATACAACCGACATTAGATTAAAACAACAGATTCCCATTCATAATATCAGAGAAGGGAAGTTATTATCAGTGGCCTGGCGTGATCATCATTTTTCCTGAGTAGGTTGCAAAGCAGATTAACGTATTATTTGACACTCCTCTGTCGTCATTAACGAAGAGATGTTATTCTCTCGATTACCCAGGGGATACTAGAATAACGTGAGTCAATGGCCACCGACGTTTGCTATAACTTCTAGGAGAACAAAGTTTCTATGAGATTGTCGTCTGGTAAAGTCATATTTCCTTCAGTAAACAATAACACTTGTATTATTCATTAGCTATTGATTAAATTCTAATTTGAACTAAACACGATGAACATTAATTTCTCACCTGTCAGATACAAGAGCTGAAATCTTCTTACTTTCTTGATCTGGCTCGTTTCACTATAATAAAAGCTCGTGCGTTCGCCAGTACTGCAAGAACTCAACTGAGCTCTTATTCTTATGATGTCGCAGAGATGTCATCGTCACCTATACCGAAAGCCCTCTGACTGAGGACCAGGACAGTGGTCCGCATTCATGTTGGACAAACATTTATTTCACAGCCCGCAATAACAATTTAAAAATGAGAGAACCGAATGGGTGGACTGTTATGGTGGTGCGCGGCGAGTTGAATCACGCGCCGCACCACCAGCACTCGGCGTCAGCACAGCGAGCAACGGACCGTGGCGAGCCCGGGAGAAAGAGGAAGAGGCGGCCAGCTGGCGAAGCCCAGGAGTGGTTGCGAGGCTATGCCGCCGGCGAGAATAAAAGCGGGCCCCGCCGCCGAGCGGGCAGACAGTGTTATAGCAGAGTTCCGAGTGTAAAGTGACGTAGTGCGGCCCAAGTGATATATTATTAGACCAGGCAATTGTATTATTGGACATTCTTATTGGCTACTGGTGAAACTGCATTGTACTTTGGACATCTTTTGGTAAAACGGTAACCCAGCTTTGTTATTTGGTATTATTCTTTGGTTACCGGTTTGTTATAATTGATTTGCTGCATTTGTGGAATAAAAACGTTATTTACGAAACTTCTGTGTTTTCCTGGATAGAACAATTGGCGACGAGGAAAACGTGAACATGTGCAAGCAATTAGAAACCTACCAGCACCTAAGAACATCAAAGAATTGCAGGCATTAGTAGGTAAGATCAACTATTATAGCAAATTCATTAGGAACTTCTCGTCAATTGCAGCGCCGTTAAATGCATTAAAGAAGAAAGGTGTCAGGTTTGTGTGGTCACCGGAATGCGAAAGAGCCCTTAAGGAGCTGAAGAGTGCGATAATAGAAACTACGCAACTCAACCATTATGTGCCAGGAAGAGTGACATCAATAGCTACTGATGCATCCGACTATGGTGTTGGAGCCGTGCTGTCGCAAAAGGATGAAAATGGTGTGGAGCGCCCCATAGCCTTCGCGTCGAAATCTCTAAATAAATATCAGAGGAACTGGTCGCAAGTGGAAAAAGAAGCATTAGCGATTTTATTTGGTGTAAAAAAATTCAACGAGTATGTCTATGGATCAAAATTTCACATAATTACAGACCACAAGCCTTTGGTGCAATTGTTCCATATGGGGAAGAGGTTACCGGAAGGCACAGCGAAGAAACTCCAGAGATGGGCCTTATTTTTATCTGACTATCACTATCAGATCCATTACAGGCCGACTACGCAGCACGCCAATGCTGACGCGCTTTCCAGGCTGCCAGCGGGACCGGATTTGGATTTTGATGGGTCCGAGGAAGTGTGCCAGCAACTGGACCAAGAAGACTGGCAGGTATTACAAGAGTTCCCCATCACAGCAGCCACAATAGCAGCGGCGGTAGACGAGGATCCAGAATTGCGAGTAGTTAGGGAGTATGTGAGGAAAGGGTGGCCGAGGAAGTTGCTAAGAAGCAATGCATCCTGGTTCGAGAAGAAAGATAGGCTTTCAGTAAAAGCAGGGGTATTATTATTGGCAGGGGACCAGGGAACTAGGGTAGTAGTGCCGAAGGTCCTGAGAAAACAAATTTTAGAGTTGCTACATGAGGGACATTGGGGTATAGTGAATACTAAGCAGTTGGCTAGGCGGCATTGCTATTGGCGAGAAATGGCAAAATATATTCAGGACATGGTCAGGCGGTGCAACGCCTGTCAGATGAACCAGTCGGCACCGCGGCAAGAGTGGCACTCGTGGCCCAAGCCGGAAGCTCCGTGGGAACGAGTGCATGTAGATTTTGCGGGCCCTTTCTGGGGGAAGATGTGGTTAGTGGTGGTAGACGCACTGTCTAATTTCCCTTACGTAGTGGAGATGGGGGTTACAACGGCCGGAGCTACGATAGATGTGTTGGAGAAAATATTCGTGACGGAAGGGCTCCCGCAGACGTTAGTCTCAGATAACGGTCCACAATTTACATCTGAAGATTTTTTTCGGTTTTGTAAGGCAAACGGCATCAGACATGTTTGCGCGCCTCCTTTCCATCCCCAGTCCAATGGGGAAGTGGAAAGGTGCGTGCGCACTTTCAAGACGGCCATGAAGAAGGCGAGAGACGCAGGGACACCAAGGAGCCGCGCTTTGTTGCGCGTCTTGGCAACTTACAGGACGCTGCCAGGACCAGAGGGGAGGAGCCCAGCGGAGGTGCTACACGGCCGGCAGCACAGAACCCTGCTGTCATTGTTAAAGCCAGGTAACCACCGCAACGAAGAGGCGGTGGAACCGAAATATAAGGTAGGAGATAAAATATATTGTACCAGCTTTAAGAGAGATCCTGCTTGGTGGCCAGGCATTGTTATAAGCACAATGGGAAATAAGATGTATCAAATACAAGTTTTGGAAAAAGTAGTAGTTAGGCATCAGGGCCAGGTGCGCCCGAGATACACACTAGAACCAGTGGATGCAATAGGGAAGAGAGCAGAGAGAGAAAAAAGAGAAAAGTCAATGAGGGAATTAATTGATATGGACCGTTTGCAGGAGTGGCCAACACAGCAAGCAATGGAGCAGTCAGCCGAGCACCCAGTGGAGCAGCAACCGGCGCCGAGCCTGCAGTCGGAGGCGCCGATGAGGTCGACAAGACGTCGCGTACGGTTCGCACCGTACACGACGTTTTCGAGAGGGGAGGGTGTTATGGTGGTGCGCGGCGAGTTGAATCACGCGCCGCACCACCAGCACTCGGCGTCAGCACAGCGAGCAACGGACCGTGGCGAGACCGGGAGAAAGAGGAAGAGGCGGCCAGCTAGCGAAGCCCAGGAGTGGTGGCGAGGCTATGCCGCCGGCGAGAATAAAAGCGGGCCCCGCCGCCGAGCGGGCAGACAGTGTTATAGCAGAGTTCCGAGTGTAAAGTGACGTAGTGCGGCCCAAGTGATATATTATTAGACCAGGCAATTGTATTATTGGACATTCTTATTGGCTACTGGTGAAACTGCATTGTACTTTGGACATCTTTTGGTAAAACGGTAACCCAGCTTTGTTATTTGGTATTATTCTTTGGTTACCGGTTTGTTATAATTGATTTGCTGCATTTGTGGAATAAAAACGTTATTTACGAAACTTCTGTGTTTTCCTGGATATAACATGGACAATAGGCTTATTATAATAAACGACTGATTTATTTTGCTCTCTTTTGTCCCTGTCACTCACAGCTGTCGTTAAGACATTTTTAATTTTATTATTAATAGGAGAGTATTTATTTTGGTCTATGAGCAAATTACTAAGAATCAACTTTCCACATCATTTACAAGACATTTCTCTCCACAAGTGTGAATTAAACGAATTACGTGTGAATAGTACCGATTATAATGAATCGTACCGCAAGCTGCCCCCTGTTTCCTCACACCTCTTTCAGCGCCTGTGAGATTGGTCATTCCGATAAGCTGGGCTGATTTATGTGGTGTGTGTGTGTGTGTGTACGTGTGTGTGAGTGAGTTCGTGGTGTGAGAAAGCCCGCCACTGGCCCCACTGATCTACAGTGCCGAAAGGACACGTACTATGGATGTGTTGAGGGCTCCGAAAGAACAGAGACTTCGTTCTTTCTTCTTCGAAGTTCGAAACTGAGTAGGAAGTACAAGATGTCAAACCTACCATGATTTTACGCATGAAACTGTTCAATTTCTAAGTAAATATCATTTAAAAGTAAAATATAATTGAAGGATTTTTTTTCAATAGGGGATATTCACAGTAACGCTGAACATTATCCCGCGCCTTTTATACAATTGAACTAAAGTTTGCCAATTTATTTATGCAGTATGGTATTATCTTAGCTTAATAAAATTATTATTCCCTTAATTATTATTAAAATTCTTCTGAAAATACAGAAAAAAGTAAATCTTTTTTAACATAAACTTGAATGCAATGTCTAAATACATTTTTTAAATATGTCCCAACATTGGGGGGGGACAGTTGCCCCCCCTTGCCCCCCCCCGAATCCCGCCTCTGTATACATGAAATGATGCATATAAAGTTTTATATGTACGAGTACAATGTTTTTCAATTATTTCATTATTTTTCGTTTCAATACAAGATAAGCGATTAATTCTAATTAAAAAATCGTAAAAGCTGAAATTGTGAATCATTGACTTCTGTGGAGTAGTATCGAAGCTCCACGAGACTTTGGATGAACTACTGTGAACAGCGTGGCAGGAAGAGATAACAAAGGTTGTGCGAGGTGACTCGGTAGCTCCCACGCAGCGCGCCATCGCCGTTGCGACGAAATTTCCAGGAAAGGACAGGAAGCAGTTGAAAGAGAAGGGTCGAGATATGTGCACAAAGTTTTCCTCGAAAGATATTGAGAAGCTCGCAAGATTATCAATAAAACTAAAAGTACAATGAGCTCAACATACTGCTGAGGTGACTGAGGCACCCCGCACGCCTACTGCCGGGTTAAGAAACCAAGACCTGCGTTTCAGATGCCTGAAAATTACAACAACACCAACAACAAAAATATTTGGAAAAAGACGGCAAAAATACAAAATTGGAAGGGAAGGGTACTAATATATTTCATTGCACTTGCATTTAAATTTAGCAGAGCATTTGTATTTGCTCCATATTGCACCATGTAAAATGAAGGAAAATTAATAATTTTATGTTCATTAGAATAAACGAAGCATCCGATACCTAGTCATTACAAAGAACGGAATTTATCTCTAAAACTTTTGAGTGCCTTTTCTTTGAAGTCACAGGCAGAACTGCAACAGATACACTTGAGGTTCTCCCGTGCGTCCAAGGAGTCGATTTTTAAAGCTTTTTATTCTTTTTTTTATATTAAAATTTATTATTTGAAAAGTAATATTAAAATTCGTCTACATTTTAAATTTTGAAAAAACGAAATTATCAGTCATTTATTTTAAAAACCATTCAATACCCCTTCCTTTTCCTCAAACTTGGCATTAGATATTTACTCCGACGTGTCGGCCGATTGTTACGTGGCGCAATTCGCTTGAACGGGGTCCGCCGGTTGTCGAGTCTCGGCCGGTTGTCGAGACCGGCCGAGTCTCGGTCGGTCGCCGGCTCCCGGGAGTCCGCAACCGGCTGCGAAGGACAGTCGAGCGCGTGGTCTCGAGAGAAGAGAGGCGAGCGAGCGCTGGTCGGTAAAAATCGCGGAGAATGCAGACCTCTACCAACGACCCGCCTCGGTCGTCGCTCGTTCACCCAGGATGACAAAGCGCAACCATAGGACCCGCTGTGGCGTCGGCGATGTCACGTTAACAGGGCGATACCGCGAAATACCGGTCAGAGCACCAGTTACTGAACTGAAGAGATGGAGTTGGCAGCATGAGTCTGATGCCGAAAGTAAATACAAGTTCAGATCGAGACGTCAGTTACGTTAAGGAGTTCGAGACGCATCGCTCGTGCGAGCTCGAGACCAATTGCTTGCAAATGCGAAAATAAAATGGTAGTTCTAGGTCAAATGACAAAGTTAAAAGTGATTCCGGAGCCTCACGCGCGACAAAACGAAAGCTTCTCTCCCTCCCTCTGATCTGAGTGCCTCCGTGTGTCCCTTCGTCCGTCCGACTGTGAACATTACTAGCCCCTAAACCACACGTGTTTTTTTTTTTTCAAATTGAAGATAGCCCTGTCGATCTGGCTCGACTCGAAGCTTTTGGGATATTGAAGAAGATTCCGTAAAATTTGGGGGTAATTTACATGAAGCTCAGGGGACATTTTCAACATTTTCTCAAAACGGCTCCAAATTTTTTCTTTAAATTTCTTATTAGAACAGAGTAAAAATACACTTATTACGGTGGCATAGGTCCAATTTTCACAGTTAACTCTGAATTTTCGAGAGTTTCAAAAGTTTGAATTTTATTCGGCGTGTTCTTCCAACTACAAAATTGAAGATAGAGATTTTTCCTTCAAGTAAAATTTGTTCTTCATAGTGAGTTTTTACTTTAAGTTCATGTACATTTCTTTGAAAATTTTAATACTTTTCGCGCAATATTGCATGTAATGAGTGCAATTTAAAAAAAACAAAAACAAGATGTTCTGAAAAACAGCTCCATTTTTTTAACTTTTGGTAGTGATAATGCTGAATGTACCTTATGAGATGACAAACTCCATATCGCTCTATTCTTTTGTTTTTTCAAAAATTGCAAAAATGTAATTTTTTCACTTGTTTCTCTCGTCGTTAATATTTACATTAGTGGGGATTTATTTACTTTGTTATAGTTCAAGTGATTTAAATAATGTCGAGTAAAGTTTCTCGAAAACTCAACCATTTTCTGTCAAAACTAGCTCAAAATTACGCATTTCCAGAAATGCTCAAACTGCATTTTCTCATAAACTGTTCCAAATTTGTTCTTCAAAGTTTTGGAACGGATAGTGCTAATTGCACTCTTTATTATGACGTTAAGTCAGTTTGTTTTTGTTTCTTCAAAAATTACTCAAATGTAATATTTTTGAAAGATCTCTCACATCCTTAATATGTACATTACCAGCAATTTGTTAACACCTTGTATTTGGGAGTTGAAGTTCTGCAAAAGAATGCTAACGATGTTTTTCGAAATCTCAAAAATTGTCTGTGAAAAAGAGCTTTAAATTTGGCATTCACAGTAGCGCTTATACGCCATTTTCTTAAATACCGCTGGAAATGTTTCAAAGAAAATTGTCATTTAGAACAAGACTTTACTGTTATTTATTATTCTTAAAATAATTTTTCTGTTCTTCTCTTAGGAGACCTAAAAGTTAAGAAATGTCAGAGAAATGTACTTTTGCGCGGCGATAGATGGAAGCTGGCAAGAAAATGTGGCAAGTCCGAAGAGCTAGCCGAGATGAAAGGAATTAGAAAACTAATATAGGAAAGTTAGTGCCATTCTGTAGTACAACTAGATTTCAAATTGAAGAAACTCCTGTCGATCTGGCTCGAAACTTTGAGATTTAGAAAAAGATTCTATAAAATTTGGGGGTACTTTACATGAAGCCCCCCGGTCATTTTCAACATTTTCTCAAAACCGGCTCCAAATTTTCTCTTCAAATTTCTTGAAAGAATAGAGTAAAATACACTTATTAAGGTGGCTTAGATCCAAATTTCGTGGTTAACTTTGGATTTTCGAAAATTGCAAAAGTTTGAATTTTGTTCGCCTTCTTCCGATAACTACAAAATTAAAGATAGTGTAACCCGTAAATTCGTTTAATCTGTCCCCACGTTGTGGTGCCACTGTAACGGGTAATTCCATGTAATATACTCCTTACCCTCTCGCCAAAATCACTACAATTTATTTCAATTAATTACTTAGAAATGCCCGATATTTGTCAAAACATTATATTACGTGGTTACAGAAAATTTCTTTGGTCGCAGGTCGTGGCTGGCCCCTACGGGAATTACCGGTAAACTAACGTTCAATACTGCAGCATACCCAGGCTTCTATTTAATTCAAAATAATAACTCAGTTTCTGTGACAGAAAGGAGAACTTCTGAAAATTCCGTTCTCATTGGTTTATTTCTTTTCGAAAAATAAGTATTCACATGGAAATTCTCTTCGCTTTCGTAAAGCTCTTACCCAGTAACTAGACAACATGTAAATACAACAATACGAAGACACACACATACACACTCGCTTTGCAACATCAACGATACAATATGATACAATAACACTTAAAAATCCAAATGATAAAACCAACTGACTGACTATTTAATTTATGTAGGAATTCCTCTTTGTAAAAATATTTATCTATTTTTTTTCGTACGTACGTTGACCATTTGTTAATAAGAACTTTCTTATAATTATTGTGGGTTCAATGGGTTCATATGGTAATCTTTACTTAAAATGCACATATTTACATACTCTAGATTTTACTGATTTAAAATGCAATTTATTTCACATTATAAGACCTAATATATACAAATTATTAATTTAGTGTTTTTTTGTTGAGTTTTTTGTTGAGTGTGTGGTGTTTTATTATTATTGTTGTTATTGTTATTATTATTATTATTATTAGACCGCGGAACTTCATGCAATTGCATATTTTTACTGACTGTGCATATCGAAAGGAAACTTTAAATCAATAAAATCTAGAGTAAGTAAATATTGTGTATTTTAAGTACAGATTACCATATGAACCCATTGCAGTCCCATTTTTAAACTTGCACCATCTGTTTGGAAACATATAAGGATTATTTTAGAATTTTTTCAATTTTTTTCAAGATGAGCATTTTGAAAAAACTCAAAATTAAAATTTTAAATTCAAATTTGAAAAACGTTTTGAGCGCAACCCCCATTGAGTTGCATATCATATAAAAGCCCATAAAGAAAGTTGTACAATGACATCTGTTCCAGCTCCCTATCTTAATTTGGAGAGGTTCTACATCAATTTAAAAATTTTCGGGAACCCAATTTTGTAAAATTTTACATGGCTGTATTTCACAAACAGTTGGAAATATCTTACTCAAAATTTTTTTTCTTGTTCTTCATTCATACTATCTATGTGTCAAAATTTCATCTAAATCTAAAATGATGAGGTGAAGAACTGTGTTGATTTAATATGGAATGACCCTATACTAAAAAGTATCGGATAATTTTCTGCATTCTTACGTACCTCAAGAAAAGCAATTCCGAGCCAAAAAGTAATCAAATTAATATTTTCACCTTTGAGTACTTAATACCATTTGTTGCAATTAGAAACAATTTAGTAGGCTTAGACTTCACTTCGGTAATGGGAATGTTGCTCAAACGATGTTTGCATATTGAATATCTTAACGAACTGACACCTTGAGTTTAATATCAAACGGTGTATTATTTACATTATGAGTTTGCAGCTGGGCTGAGTTTGGACTGCGATCGTTGGCATTTGTCGAGTGACTTCCGCTATTCTTTCTATAATTTTAAATTTCGGTGTTTTTTTAATTAACTCACACAGTATTGTAGGCTGACGTGGTTTGGTTTATGTTTTCCATTTATTTCAAGCTATTTTACATTAGCTACTTTAGAAAGTTTGTTCCTTGTGTTGTGCCATAGCACATACCCGTGCGAGAACTCTGGCATATTAGACTCCACACTCATTCCTATTTTTCTATTTTCATTCTAAGAGTTAACGAAACGTGTTTATTTGTTTAAAAATCTATGAAGGTAACTTGCAATGTACTAACACAATAACAAATAAAAATAAAACTAGTGGTGCTTCCAACGCACATACTTTATCGCTCTGCTTCTATACGGTCCTTATTGCTATTCCACTACTTCGTTAACAAGCAAAAGTGTATTATACCAGCAAACGTTTTCCATACCGAGACCCGACATCCGAAACTCAAAGTCAACGAACCGGCACTTTTACCACTACGCACCACCAACACCGCCTGTGTCACACAGAGCCATGAAAGAAAAGAAACGACATATAAATTGGTAAATGCATGATTAAGAAACAATTGATTATTGATATATTGATTGATTGGTTATAATGTATTACAATTTAACGTTAAAACACACATAATTTTACTTGAATTGGTTCATACAGATATATACTACACAACGGTTGATTTGACATGTCATACGCTTCAGAAATCGAATAACAGAGTTGAAAAATGGTTTAAAAGATGCAGTTAGGGAAAACACAGACAAGTCCTGTCTATTTATCTGCATTGATTCTATTCGGGAGTAGAAGTACTTCAAATGATTTTCAATAAAGTATCTACACTCTTCAATGTTTTTTCCTGCAACATCACATTCATCAAATTAAAATCCCCTTCGGGGGATCGAACTCGGCACCTTCCTTATTGAAGATCTCAACCCGAAGGTGCTTTTAACCAACCGCACCACGGAACCCACATGCGGACCGTCTACTTATATTTTAGTCAAAACGTAATTGTATCAGTTCTATCATTAGGAAGCCGGTACTTGTCAACATGCGAAAAACATGATCAAGAAAGGCAACGGTGAAGGGCTTACTCCAAATAATTTATCCGCTGATCGGCATTTGAAAAATAACTACTGCGAGAAAGTATGTGCCATTCTATAGCACCACTAGTTTATTTATATATTTACCGTCCCTTATTACACACGTGCAGAAATTTTAAAGAAAAAATTTGGAGCGGTTTGGAGTTTTTTTTTGTAAATTTGAATCGCGATTTACGCAAAAACTACTCGTTTTTTCAAAAAAAGGTTCATAACCTTATTTGAAGTGCTAATTTTGTACAACCGACTTTGTCTGAGTCAAAAATCTCTATCTTCAATTTTGCAGTTTTTAAACAGTTTTTTGCAATTTTCGAAAAATTGGGCCTATCAACGAAAATGATATCTACGTCATTCCCTTCAACGTTCTTCGCACTATTCAACAACAAAATATAATCCAAAAATTTGGAGCCTTTTTCTTTCAACTTAAACTATCTCAAAATGGGTTTCATGTAAAGAACCCTCAAATACACAAATATCGGTTTCAAATTCAAGAGGCCTTGAGGCGAGTAAAAAAGATCGGGGAATATCAATTTTGAAGAAAATCGGCCGAACGATTTAGGCGCTAGCGTTGACCACAGACGGACAGACGGACGTTTTGCTGTCAATCGATATTGACGTATGAAGAAGCAACAAATCATGGATTTTGACTACACCACGAGATAGAGGATTTTTTTTCTAAATTTAGCAACAGGTTTTATCCACTTTTTTGTCACCAGACCCATGCTATAAGAGTTTTTCTGGCGAAAACACCTCGTTTTCCGCCGCACGATTACATAACTTTCTCTTCTTACGAAGTATTCGTAAGGCGAGAAAGTAAAAACAATGCAATTAATGTGTAAAAGAAATTTTCAATAAATATTTATTCAATATCATGGAGAATTTTCTTGGAACGATTCCCTACACTCATCTAAAGACATTTGAAGTAATTATTCAATATTCTTTGTCAGTTAGGTTTTAGCTTTTCGTGATAGTCACAATAATATTAGCTTTTTACTTTTGAGAAAGCTACGCGTCTGAACCCGCTGACTTGAATATTTCATCGAATAATAACGAAAATATTGGTACAGGTAAAACACAAACACAAGTCTTCACTCTTCATTGTTCACCCACATCCCTCCACAATTAGTACACAGCACTTACAGACCATGGCAAAACGTTAATTGAATAGTTTCACTACACGCATAAGAAACAATCTTCATAGCTATAGGTATCAAGCAACTATAATAGTACTTCTAGTTGTTGCTGGAGAGCAAATCTTGAATTAATGATTATGCAAATAAACCTAATCAGACTGCACAAACCACAGTGTATACAGAAAGCGTAAATATAAGATATGAGGAATCTAAGCCTTCTAAGCGTGTTGCCACAGAAATGGATACCAGAAAGGAGGGCATATTTAGGTGGCATTGGTGGTATTGTAGCGCCGAAACGAAAATTTTATTGAATAATGTCCAGAAGTATCTCATCTTGCAGATTAAAGTGTGCGAAACGTTTTTTTGAGGCCATTAGCCTCAAAATTTAGTTTTTAAGACCCTAGAATGCCTTGTTTAGGAGTTATCGATTAAAAACAGCTGACGTGTGTGGCGGGTTGCATTAGGAATTAAAATTTAGATGTCTTTTTTTTAAACGAATCCTTCATATTTTCAAAGTCAAAATAAAATTCGTCAAGTCTCCGTGAAATTCTCTTTCTTTAGAGACCTCATTTATAGAGATTGGTTGCGTGTGAGAACCGGAACGCAAAGGTATACTACTGAAATAATACAGGAGACGATATTTTCGTTCTACCATTAGGAAACAGAAAAGTTGAAAAAATGTCAAAAAAATATAATTTAGGCGGCAATAGATGACAGCTGGCAAGAGTATGTGGCAATTCCAAATAGCTAGCCCAGACCGAAGGAAATAGAAAGCTAATACGGGAAAATCTGTACCATTCTGTAGCACCACTAGTTTACATTGTCGCACTTAGTTCGTAAGAAGAGAAAGTAATGTAATTGTGCGTCGGAAAACGGCGAATTTTCGCCAGAAATTTGACGGGCTTGAAAACGCAAAAGCGGGTAAATCCTATTCCTATAAATATTAAATTACTTCTTCTAACAGGTGTGTGGCCAGAATGCATGTTTGAGGGGCCTTGTTAAAGATTGAAGGCAAAACGTCTGACCGTCTGTGGTCAACGCTAGCGCCTAAACCATTCAGCCAATCTTCTCCAAAATCGATATTCCTCGATTGATCTGAACGAACTCGAACGAACACTACGCTCTGCGAGATTTAACAGGATATTTTGATTTTTGGGGGTACTTTACATGAAAGGCCAAAAACATAAAAGCGGGGACTGACATGACCCTCCATAGTGTGTGATGTTTATTTTGACTTCCACAGCCATATGAACACATTTGGAAGTTATCAAAGTTGGACTTCGAGGTCCTTAGATATTCCATAGTAAATTTAGTCATCTCATTAGGCTCTTTAGGCGCCATTCCTTCATGACATACGAAGAATGTGGAAGAGTCATCCTTCAGTTAATGGACACAATTATTTACTGTTGGCGCAAGTTTTGAATTAGTATTGTAGGAAGGTTCAATTTTTGCGTCAATGCACACTGAAATTGCACCGTCCTGCAAAATTAAAATCGATCAGCTGTTTGAACTATAAAGAGAAACCGCTTCTCATGCTTTAACGTAGAAAGAACACAAGTCATTGACTTATGTTGTATCTGCATTAATTCCCATTTACGTGCTCTTCAAATACTACCTCTGGAATTGCTTGACATTCGTTCGTTATATCTGTCTGAAACGATTCATACACATACGAAAAATATGATTGCACGAAAAAGTTAAAATAGCAAAAAACTTGACTTATGTTGTTTCTGAAATAAACCATTCATATGTCATGTGACGTACGTTATGCATCATCACTCTGTATTTTTGTGTTTTGTTTTCAGTATTCAGTACATTCTCCGTATGAAGTTCAGCAGGCATCTGACAAGCTCGAATATGGACACCCTGGGCCCAACCTGCGCTTTTACACTCCTTACCAAATAATTTCCGACGTGGAAGTGTATGAACTAAAACCGTCTCAACGGCAGTGTTTCCTTCAATCGGAACCTTATGGCGATTTGCCATTTAGCAGTTTCAATATATGCCTCATGAACTGTCGACGTCGGCTAGCAATAAATCTGTGTGGCTGTGCGCCGTTCTTCTATAATTCTATTGGTGAGTTTTTCTTTTCGATTTTTAGCCATAATTGAATCATTTTTTTCAGAAAACAATTAAGTTCAAACTTTATTCATTTTAGGATAACGAAAAAAATCGGTCTAGCACCACACAATTTTTGGGTAGAAGTTTTAATTTTTTTGCAAGTAGTATTGTTTAAAAAAATAGTTTTACTGAAAACTGTACTCATACCTTTTTCAAAGTAATGGTGCTAAACCGGCAATTTTTCTTTCGGCGTTTAGGTAATACTATTTATTCTACAATTTCTCTCCGAATTAACACAGCTGTTAAAATCATTTTTACTTCCTCGCGTGTAAGAAGAGAGAGTTTTATCTAATGCTGCGCGAAAAACAAACGGGAATTTTCGGCAGAAAATCTCTTTTTACAGGGCCCTGGTAATGAAAAAGTGGGTAAATCTAGTAGCTAAATTTAGAAAGAAATTTCTCTATCACGTGGTGCAGGCAGAATCCATATTTTATGGCTCTTTGATACTGAAAAAATTGCCGGCGAAACGTCTGTCCGTCCGTCTGTGAACAACACTAATGAATTTTCGCACCAAATAAAATTTGAAACTAATTTTTTCACCAAATTTTCTACGACTTCAAATGAGTTTTCAAAACAATGATGATTAAGATGTGTTAATACGGAGAGAAATTGTGAAATAAATAGTATTACATAACCATTTCTAATGGCGAGAAAGTACGTGCTTTTTCAGCACCACTTAAACCTCATTACAAATCGTAGAACATTGAGTGTGGGCTCCTCGGTTCGGTCTGTTGTCTGCAAACTCACTAGTCTACCACGTCAATACGTAGGTGGGAAGCAAGCGACAAAGAACAATGCCCACGGCGGAACCCGAACCCGTGACCCTTCAGACCGAGGCGATCAGTCGGCACATGCTGTAGCCCCTCGGCCACACGTCGGCGACAATAGTAACTTTGTTTCATACAGCTAAATCATGTTCCAACAATGAGACGCAATTCACAGAACTTCAGCTACTGTCTCACGGGGCAGAATGCCATTGTCCTATTCCAATTTGATATTTCCTGAAGGCTAACAATATTGCTTTCATATTACATTTAAATCGTACTTTTAAGAGAGAAAACCTTGGACTAATTTAAATTAAGGTTTGCGGATTGCTTCAAATGAATGTCTTCAATACATTCAGAATGCACTTACATTCCTTGCAACGCGCACAAAAATATAGATCAAAGAGGTTTTAAATATTTTCTGAAAGATTAATTTGTAAACGTATAACGAAAGCTCGATATACAGGGTGCTATATATACAGGGTGTCCAGAAGCTCCCGTTACAAAAACATACCACAAATTCTTTGATGCCAGACATGAAGAATGGCAGGTCCAGTTTTTCCGAAAAAAAATTTGTCTTTGAGAAAACTGAGTTTAAAAATCACTTCCGGGGCGCGAAATTCAAACCGGCTGCAACGACACCAGACAGCGGCGTCACCTTCTGCGCGGAGCATTTCCTCGTTTCTCCGCGTAAACGGTGAAACAGTCGGGTAATATTCTGGAACGCATCGCGTTGCTTACACTAGAATACATAATAGTATCAGGTTTTTTAGGTTCTATTCAATAAATATTTTAAATGTACCTACAGAATATCGAGTTTTGTTCAAAATTATAGTCACGGTACACGGCGGCGTAAACATAAATGATGAACACGATGCAACATTTATGAAAAATATTGAATCTCCTGGAATGCTGGAATTGTTATTTTTAGCACATATTAATATGAACTAGTGCTTTGGGCTTAAGATTGCCACGTAAGTGATAGTCTCCTGAAGATTATTGACTTGACGAATTCAATTTTGACTTTAAAAATATGGATGATTTCTTTTAAAAGACGCATCGAAATATTCATGTAAAATGCCACCCGCACCACATGTCAACTTATATCGGCAAATAACACATAAACGAAGCGTTTTAGAGCCTTAAAATGTAAAATTTTGCCTCAAAGAAACTTTTTTCACACCATAATGTACAAGATGAGACATTCTTTGATCAATTCATTAACTTTTCGGTTCCACGCTTCAATACTATCAAAGCCACCTCAATATTTCAGTCCTTCCTGCTGGTAGCAATTTTTGTGGCGACACGCTTAGAAGGCTTAGATTCGACAATATTTACGCTTTCTGTTAACACCGTAGTTTTTGCAGTCTGACAAGGTTTATTTGCATAATCATTAATTGAAGATTTGCTCTTCAGCAACAACTAGAAGTACTATTATAGTTGCTTGATACCTATAGCTATGAATGTTTCTTATGCGTGTAGTGAAACTATTCAATTAACGTCTTTTCATGGTCTATAAATGCTGTGTACTTAATTGTGGAAGGATGTTCAGTGAAGAGTGAAGACTGTATTTGTGTTTTACCCGTACCAATATTTTCGTTATCATTCGATGAAATTTTCAAGTCAACGGGTTCAGACACGTAGCTTTCTGAAAAGTAAAAAGCGAATATTTTTGTGACCATCACGAAAAACTAAAACCTAATTGACAAAGAATATTAAATAATTACTTCAAATATCTTGAAGTAAGTGTTGGGAATTGTTCCAAGCAAATTCTCCATGATATTGAATAAATATTTATTGAAAATTTCTTTTACACATTAATTGCATTGATTATTTTTATTTGTAATTGTGTTAGTACACTGCAAGTTACCTTTATAGATACAAATAAAAGTATAGTAGTATAGATAGTAGAAAGTAGTATAGATACAAATAAACACGCTTCGTTAACTACTTTCCCTCTTAGAATGAAAACAGAAGGATAGGGCGGAATGTGGGGTCTAACATGCGAGAGTTCTCGCACGGGTACGCAGATGTGGTGGGGGAAATCTTCTGCTATGGCACAACACAAAGAACAAACTTTTTAAAGTAGCTAAAGTAAAATACCTTGAAATAAATGGAAAACAAAAATCAAAACGCGCTATCCTACAATACTACGTGAATCAATTAAAAAACAACTAAATTTAAAATTATAGAAAGAATAGTGCAAGTCACCCGACAACTGCCAACGATCGCAGTCCAAACGCACGATTTAAATGTTGGCGATATCTGGAAGTATGTACAGTAACGCCCAACTGCAAACTCATAATGTAAATAAAACACCGTTTCATATTAAATTCAAGGTGTCGGTTCGTCGTAGTTTGAGCAACATTGCCATGTACCGAAGTGGGCTTACTAATGCCTACTAAATTGTTTCTAATGCTAACAAATGGTATTTAGTACTCAAAGGTGAAAACTTTAGTTTGATTATTTTTTGGCTCGGAATTGTTTTTCTTGAGGTACGTAAGGACGCAGAAAATAATTCAATACTTTTTAGTAAACAAATAATTTTTCAATTTTCTCACCCCAGCAGGTTGGCACCCTGACTCTCCAAAACCCACTCGGTTCTTCATAACAAATCAAGGAAAGTTAAATATTATTGCAATGAGTAGGTTCTTGCCCGATCCGGTATTTTCGCACTAGTTTACTTGGCTTTCTCAAGAGTAAAAACCTTTTCTATTAGATGATTATCAAGGAAAGCGAAAAGCTAACTCTCAAGGAAGATTGAACAATTTCTTCAAATGTTGTTTTTAAAGAAGAATGAATTGTTCCAAGAACATCTCTCTATAATGTTGAATAAACTTTAATTGAAAATTTGTTTCAAACATCAATTGCATTGTTATTTGTTTGCTATTCTGTAAGTATAATAGTAGTTCCTCTCCTTTATGTAACGGAAAGACAAATGGATAGGGAAGGGGTGGGATTTAACATGCGAGAGTTCTCGCACGGGTACGCTAGTATATATATATATATATATATATATATATATATATATATATATATATATATATATATATTGTAACAAATCTGCTTTTTCTTTATACTACTGCTACTGAATATCAAATCTACCATTTGCTTACCAATTTACAATCTGGGCAACTCGACCCGCCCGCCATACGGGGGACGAGAAACCTCCGTGAAAGTTTTTCTGGCTATTGATTGCTGCGGATTTTTCGTTGCTTATGGCTAGTTTCTCACTTCTGGATCACCAAATTTCTGACTGATCGTAGCGGGCGTTGCACCTAAATAACTTAGATCACTTCCAGGCTGCACTCCACTCAGCAATTTTATATTTTTTTTTTACTTTAGTGAACGACTACAACTTCACAGCACATATGCTTACAACCATCACCTCCTTCAAACCAACCAACAGAACTTTTTTACCTCACCAAAAAGTCGACTTTCATCTTTTTTCAACAAAGCCCCCTAGCAACCATCTGCCATTTGTCTACTCTTTTCCTGAATACTTGGTATATCACAGCTTCCCTCCTCCTAAGCGTCATTTCATTCGCTTTAGCTTAATAAATGACAAGATCTAAAAAAAATCACTTATTACTTCGTACCTTCTTGCACTGGTACTTCACATGTTTTCACTAGCACTAGGTCCTCTTTCTTCCAGTCTTAAATCTAATACAATATTCTTTATTTTGCCAACATATTTCTATCATTTCATCTGGTTTGTATTTGTTCATATTCAGCTTTCATTTACACCATTTTCACAAATATTATACTTTTATTTAATACTATCTAATCTATGAACTATATCCTACTATTTACAGATACTTTTTCTTTCACACTTACTCGTGTGTATCGTCCCGCACGTATGGTTTAATGCTCCGAAAATTGTACGTCCCTATTTGGTTTCCCTCTTCATTTTTCAGCATAACGGCGTTTTTGTCCAACACCTTTTCTACTGTATACGGGCCTTTGTAGAGGATGAAAACTTTTGGAAAAGTTTCTTATCCACGGACGACGTTTGAGGCACCCTGATCAAAACTTCGTCCCCCGGCCTGTATGTTCCCACAAAGCATTGCTTCTGATTCTTGCCTCTCTTCGCGGCCGCTGTCTTCAAATGATCATAAATAATTCGTGTTTCGTTATTCACGTCCGGTACCCCGCTGATTTCCGAGGGTATCTTTATCCCTGCAAACGGGTCTTTCCCATCAAACCTATTCAGATGCACCTCTGCCGGTGTCCTTCGCGTGCTTCCATGGGGAACGTTATTCAGGACGTAATTTAGAATTGAAACAGCTTCCATCCATCTATTATGGTGTTCCGACACATCTACTCTAAACAGCCGCGAGATCTCTTTCATTACCCGTTCGCTTGGGTTAGCCTGCGGATTACGCACTGTGGTAAAACAAACATTGACTCCGAGATTATTCATTTCTGTTTTCCAGTTTTCGCTAGTAAACTGCGTTCCCAAATCGCTAAGAATTTTCTTAGGCACGCCTGCTTTTTCAAAGAACTTTCGACACTGCATGATGCAACTGCGTGTGTTTGCTTTTCTAATGGGGTATATTTGGACCAGTTTAGAAAACACGTCGATTATCACAAACAAATACTTATTGCCGAATGTAGATTTCGGTAGTGGCCCGTATAAATCGACAGCATATATTTCCCGGGGAGCTGTAGGGATTATTGGTTCTCTCCGTCCCTCATACTTTCTATTGGGCTGCTTCGTCTTCTGACACACGTCGCATCCACTGATTTGTTTCCGAATCTGTCGCCCCATTCCTCGCCAGTAACATTTTGACTTTAAAATACACTCAATCTTATTGCATCCGAAATGCCCAAAATGTTCATGGGTAGATTGTATTAGGTCCAGCCTACTCGCTTGCGGAATCCAAGGTCTAAACTGCGTTCCCTTCCTTTCGGTCCGGTACAACAACATTCCCTTATACAACTTCCACCGTGCAAATTCCGTGTCGCAGACTCTGCTGTTTGCCTCCTCCGTTGCGGCCAATGTCTGAAGCTGTTCCATTATTAATTTTCCCTTGAGATCCTCTCTCTGGATTTTAGCTATCTCAACCGTGGTCCACCTAGGGCATATCTTTACTATCTCAATAACATGCAATCCGGGTTCTAACTGTTGGTCATCCTCATATATTCTGACCCTGGATAAGAGGTCAGGCAAAACGTTGTCGCGGCCCTCACAGTAGCGTACGTCGAAGTCAAACTGTTGCAGCCACAGTGACCACCGCAGCAACCTCTCATTGTTTAAATGACTCCTCATAAGAAAAATCAATGCCTTATGATCTGTCAATACCGTGAATGGTCTTCCTATTAATAAAGATCTTAATTTTTGTGTGGCCCATACGATGCCCAAGGCCTCCCGTTCGCTAGTAGTGAAATGACGTTCACTTGATGTTAACACCCGGCTTTCCAACGCTACAAATTGCTGCTCGTTTCTTTCATTTAGCTGAAAGAGTACTGCACCTATAGCAAACCCACTGGCGTCAATTTGTAAAAACATCCTTTTATTAAAGTCCGGGTAACTCACCAAAAAGGTTTTCTCAAAAATCCTTTTTAAACTTACAAACGCTGCCTGGCATTCTTTAGTCCACTCCCATTTTCTCCCTTTTTTCAGCAACTCAATTATCGGGTGTATCGTTTCAGAATACCCCTTGCAAAACCGTGAGTAATAATTACAAACGCCAATTAATCTTCTGACTTCTCTGACGTTCCTCGGTCTCGGGAAGTTTTGGATTAATTCTCGTTTCCGATATTGCATGGACATTCCTCTATCTGACAATACATGTCCCATAAATTCAATTTCTCTCCTAGCGAATTGACATTTTCCAAGATTTAATTTCAAATTATACTGCCGAAAAATCTCTAATAGCTGTCTGAGATCATTTATATGCGTATTCATATTGCTAGAAAACAAAACTATGTCGTCTACATACATAACAAGAGTTCTCTTTAAGTTTTCTGGGATAACATCATCCAAATAGCTAATGAGAGCAGCGCCACTATTCTTCAAGCCGAAAGCCATCCTCTGGAAGCTATACGTGTTGCCTTCAAATGCAAAACTTATAAATTTTTGCGAATCTGGGTGCACACCAATCTGCCAATAAGATGCTGTAAAGTCAAGTCCTGTAAATATTTTTGCCCCTCTTATTTTACTTATCATCTCCTCTATTTTCGGCGGTTTCTCCCGACGAGCGACAGTCTTACTGTTCAGCTTCCTCGCATCTAAACAAAATCTAATCGTGTTGTTCTTTTTCTTGACAATTACAATCGGGCTGACATACGAGGTCATGGATTTCCTTATTATACCTTCCTCGAGCATCTCGTGTTTATTTGTTTTCTCACCTCCTTCCTAAATATTTGGGGAATCGGGTACTGTCTACAATTAAAGGGCTCCTCATCAGTCAGTTCTAATTGAAATTGATAACCTATAACTGGATCTGTCGAGCCCCCGAATACTTCACGATAATCATTTATTAACTTCTGCATTTTATGACTACAATCAATCCCGTTTTCATCGACGGCGTTTCCCACTGCTTCCTGGAATGTATCAGGAGTCTCTTCAACTAATTCCGACACGTCGCAAATATATAAGGTTTCGTCCGCCTGGCCCTTGATCCCTAAACAATGCTCGTGCCCTTTGTCGCTACGTAGCGATACACACATGCTACCAACGTCGACCCTGGCATGGTACATCTTTAGGCCATCCATGCCCAGAATAATCGGACGAATCAACCCTTTTATTACTATCGCCGGAAACTCCATTGTCACCCCCTGGACCTCTACTTCCACCCAAATTTGCCGACTCTTCGTTTCGATCCGTTTGCCATTAGCTACTCGAATATCCAGTTTCTTACTCGGTAATTCCTCAATTTCATGTCCGTTCTTCTTAACCCGTTCGTACAACTCTTGCGATACCGCACAAACGTTTGCCCCAGTATCAATTAAAATTTCTACTGCCACATCTTTAAATGTTCCCTTTAAAATTAAACACGTGCTCGTCCTTGCCCGTTTGTCTTCGTCGTCCCTCAATAAATCCTCCTCCGATACGTAGATGGATTCTACTGCTGTAATCTGTACTGTCTCGCCCTCCTCTTCGTCCGAAATATCCCGCCCATGTATTTCGAACGGCTTCAGTTTTCCTGAACAATTGCATTAATTTCGAGATGGTCCCGTTTCTTCTCCTCCTTCCCTTTCCACGTCGCATTCCCTCCTCCTTTCCTATTCTCACTCTTCACGTCCCTTCCTTCCGCGCCATAATTTCTTTGATTCCCGTTATTCTCCTTCATTGCTAACCCATTTAGGTTAACTTTATTATTACTCATCCCATTACTATCATTTCTGCCATTTTCCCCACTCAAGGTCTGATCGAACCGATTTAATCGTTCAATTAAATCTTCAGTACTTTCCGGCATTGAGTTCCACAATAAATTTTGAATACTATTAGGTAATTGGCGTATGATAATTCTCATAATTTCGCCCATGTCCGCTCTCTCCTCACATGAATTAAACGCAGCAATTTTGCGTGTGGCAAAATCGCACATAGATTCCGAGCCGCCCTTTCTAAATCTTTCACCCATTAACTTATATTTCAATTCAAACTTATGACTTTCGTTCCAATACCTTCTTAAATACTTTTCTTTCCATTCTGCGTAACACGATGGTTCAGGAACTAACGAGGTCCACCAGTGATGTGCCCTCGCGGACATTGCCTGCTCCACTACATGTAATTTCAGCCTTTCGGGAATGTTATTTATAGTAAAATAACTCTCCAGCTTTGCTAAAAACGACCATGGTTGTTCTTTAACATCCCCGTGGAATTTAAGATGGCTTGGCAAAACTAAAGATGCCGCGGATGTCATAGAATTGCCACTGCCGTTCGATGTCGCGATCTCTTTTTCCAATTCCGAAATTCTGTTCTTTAATTCCGCCGTTTCTGTCCTGATCCTATATTCTTCTAATTCTTTTACCGATTTAATACCTTGTTTAATTTTATTTTCAATTATATCATCCGAATTCTCAATTTTCGCTTCTACATTTCCAATTCTGACATTTTGTTGCTGAGAAATATGTGACATCTGTTCTATACGCGCTTCTAGGATTGTCATCTTTTCGCATTGTTGGCCTGCGACATGATCCAGTTTCGCGACATTTTGTTTAATGTCAACGAAATCTTCCTGGATTTTATTAAAACAATCCCTTTGTTCCCGTTGAATTTCAGCAGTTTTAGCATCGAAATTATCCATTCTTATATTTATTTGACTAATTTCGAGAGCCGTGTCTGCTCGCAATTGTACTATTTCTTCCCGAATTTCGCCCCTCAGATTCTGAAATTCCCGAGTTAAATTCTCGTAGTTTGTACTGAATTGCGAGTTCATTTCTGCCTTCAAATTATCTAAATTGGAATTCATTTCCGCATTCATAGTTTCTAATTTCACATTTAAGTTAGAATTAATTTCTGCTTTTAAATTTCCTAACTTAGAATCCATCTCTGCGTTCATATTCGCTAATTTGGCGTTCATTTCTGCTAACATTTGTAAGATTAATGTATTGTGATCAAAACTAGCTATTGGTGGATCTGCGGCTTCCTCATCCCTCGATATTTCTTCTTCTACCACATGTACAGGTTCCACGTCTAAACCAACGTTAATTTCCGCACCCGCGTTTTCATCGTCTATAACATTTTGTCCCTCCCTCTCATCCAATTCAAGCTCCTCTTCCGATTCACCAACTTTTCCGGCACGAATTCTTCTGCTTCTAGTTTCCATCCTTATACAACTGATTTTACTTTATTTCAAACAAATATCAAATCTATTTTATAGCCAGATGAAACAGTTTTGGCTCTTATTCTGTTATCTTTAAAGCGATAAATGTAGCAGCAATCTTAAACTTTCAGGTTTCCTGAATCGAGCTAATATCGCGTATCATAACTTCCTACAATAGCGATATTATCTTGCCCCACGTTGGGCCAGCCATTTGTAACCAATCTGCTTTTTCTTCATACTACTGCTACTGAATATCAAATCTACCATTTGCTTACCAATTTACAATCTGGGCAACTCGACCCGCCCGCCATACGGGGGACGAGAAACCTCCGTGAAAGTTTTTCTGGCTATTGATTGCTGCGGATTTTTCGTTGCTTGTGGCTAGTTTCTCACTTCTGGATCACCAAATTTCTGACTGATCGTAGCGGGCGTTGCACCTAAATAACTTAGATCACTTCCAGGCTGCACTCCACTCAGCAATTTTATATATTTTTTTTTACTTGAGTGAACGACTACAACTTCACAGCACATATGCTTACAACCATCACCTCATTCAAACCAACCAACAGAACTTTTTTACCTCACCAAAAAGTCGACTTTCATCTTTTTTCAACAAAGCCCCCTAGCAACCACCTGCCATTTGTCTACTCTTTTCCTGAATACTTGGTATATCACAATATATATATATATATATATGTGTGTGTGTGTGTGTGTGTGTGTGTGTGGTGTGTGTGTGTGTGTGTGTGTGTGTGTGTGTTGATGGGAGGGGAAAGAGGGAGATGAAAGGCAGAACAACGTCTGCCAGATTTATTAACTCTATGCAATAATATACAAATTCTAACTTACATAGCATCCAACTACTTGGTATCACTCTTATACTTTCTCTTATACTTACTCTTATACGATATATATTACGACCACGAAGCGCAGGGAATTCGAAGCGGACGACTATGCTTGACGTCAAATTAGAGACAAAAATACTGCTATTTTCGCAATCGTGACCATTACCTTAATTGGAGATTTGTTTTGGATGAATACATTTCATTAAAAAAGTAGTGGCGATAAAACAGCACGTACTTTCCCGCAAAATTAAGTAAAATTATTATTTAGTACTTTTCTTGCGAAAAGTACACGAATTTTCGAAAAATAGTACATGACATCTTAAAATCTACCTTTAAGGAGAAAATCCTATTAATATTTCATTAAGAGAAAATCCTGTTAATGTTTTATTTGTATGAAGTCGCCGAAAGTTTTTTGAAATTTTGCAATTTTTGAAAAATTAAGGTTTTAACTAACATTAACATGCATCATTCTCTTAAACGTCCTTGAAACAAACCAATACAAAGAAAGACACACAAAAAACAGACAAAAGGACGGACGTATGGACGGTCAGACGAACAAGTACAAGACGGTCAGACGTACAAGTGTTTCTTTTTTCAAAACGTCCGTCCGTCTGTCTACTTATCTGTCTGTCTGTGAATACCTGTAGTGCTTAAATCATATGTATGATTTGTTCCAAGATGGATAGAGCGTAGTCGATCTGGTTGCATTTGAGTCGCCGCGATCTTGTCAAATATTGTTTTAAATTTGGGAGCACTTCCCTTGGGATATTTTGAAACTTCTCTCAAAAACTGCTCCAATTTTTTTCTTTAAATTTTCTTGTAAGAATAGAGTAAAATATGCTTAAAAAGGTGGCATAGGCCATAGGCCCGATTTTCACTGTTAAATCTAAATTTTCGATTATTGCGAAAGTTTCAATTTTTTTCGGCGTCTTCCTTCAACTACGAAATTGGCGATTGAGATTTTTCCTTCAGACAAAATTTGTTGTCCTAACGTACAATTTTGGAGCCTAAAAAGACTCCAAATTTTTTCCTTAAGGTTTTTGGAGGGGTAGTACCTAATGTATTGTTTGAGATGACATAAACACCACATTGCGCTCTTATTTTTTCCATAATCAAAAAAGTATGTTTTTTGTTTTGTCTCTCACGTCGTTAATATTTATTTGTTCACATTGTTGGTTTTATGAGTACATGTGCTTTAAATATTGTTATAAATTTTCAAAAAAACTAAATTTTTTTATGTGAAAACGAACTCAAAATCCAACATGTTCAGAAACGCTTATCGCCATTGTCTCAAAAACGGCTCCAAAATGTTTTCTTTGAACTTTTCGTGCATGTAGTGATAATTGCCCTCTTTAGATGACATACGATTATTTTTGCAGTATAATTTTGTTTTTTTAAAGTGACACAAATGTTTTTTTAATATATCTCACACCATTAATATGCACATTTCGAGTGATTTGTAAACACTATTGCATATTTGAGTGGAAGGGTTTTAAATGACTTTCTATTAAGTTTTTCAAAAACTCAAAAATGTTCTATCAAAAAGAGCTTCAAAATTTACTTAACACTTAAACGCCCTTTTCTTAAAAACAGTGCCTCATTTTTGAATAAAAATTGTAATTTAGGACATGGCTTTATTCTTCTTTAATGTTCTTAACGTAATATTTCGGTTCTAGTATTAGGAAACTGAAAAAGTGAGAAAATTTCCAAAAAATGTACTTTGGGTAGCGATAGATGGCAGCAGGCAGTAGTATGTGTCAAGACAGAAATGCGAGGTCAGACCAAAGAAATTATAAACCTCAGTAGCACGTAAAAGTCTGTGCCATTCTGTAGCACCACTAGTTCTGTATGTGCTAACTGCACTAGATTACACAGGCCAACGACCAAAAAACTTTTTGTGTGTGTTCACCTAATGCTTATTATTTTAAGTGTGCTGATTCAAAAAATAACAATAAAAATGCCGTATCACCCACCATTTGTTCACATTTTAACATTTTATCTGTATAGCTAGGCAAATGCTGCTTTGAGTAACTAGGTATGTAAGAGATGCAGGAAGTTATAAATCTCCGTATTTACTATGTGAAAGGGATAGAAGAGCACGAGATTAGCATTAGTCTAGAAAGAATTGGTCTGTAACAAAATCTTTAAACCCGGGGGAAAAGAACATTCTACGGGAACATATGGTGAATCAACACAAGATTCTCCTGCCTCCATTGCACATAAAATTAGGTCTCATGAGACAATTGCCTTACCTAAAGATGAGCAATGTTTCAAGTACCTTTGTGAAAAGTTTACGCAATTTGTCTGCAGCAAAATTATTAAAAGAGGGTAACTTCATTGAGACTGATATTAGAAAAGTGATGTTTGATCCCCAATTTGTACTACATTTGACAGAAAATAAAAATGAAGCGTAGAGTGTTTTTAATAACGTTGTTAATAAGTTCCTAGCCAACAAAAATATCAAGATTATCAAGAAATTGTTTCCAATATATTGAAAGATTTGAAGAAATTGAGATGTTCATGTAAGCCTCAAGGTTTACTTCTTAAACAGTCATTTACAATTCTTTCCGGACAATTTAGGTGATCTAAGTGAAGAAGGTGCACGTTTACATTAAGATGAAAAACGTTATCAGGGACGCTGGAACACCAACATGATGGGAGATTACTGTTGGTCACTTCATCGAGAGAGTCAGCAAACGGCGTAGAGGATAAAGAGCTATTTCAGTGGCTTTAAAGAAAAGAGACAAAGAAAATATACGTCAGTGGACACGTAAAGACTTTGTCAAATGTAATGTTAAGAATATAAAGCCCTCTTCTATGTTTAAATAAAGTTCTGTTGGTATTTTCGAGGACGTTTATTTTTCACTTTACTAGCATGTATAGCATATTTTCCCATATCTTAGTAGACTAAATTCTGACCAAACTATGGGTGATGGAAAGAAACGAATGGCATAGACTTTCCCATATGAGTTTTCTATTTCCTTGGATCTTCGCTAGCTATTCGGAATTGCCACAAACTCTTTCTTGCCAGCTGCCAGCTATCACCGTCAAAAGTACATTTTTTCCCATTTTCTTAATTTTTCGATTTTCTATTGGTAGAACGGAAATATTAATTTTGGAATATTAAAGAACACAAAAACCTAGTCATAAATGGCAATTTTCTTTTAAACATTATGTGCCGTTTAAGAGAAAATGGCGATTTAGCGCTACTAAAAATGCGAAACTTCAAGCTCATTTTCACAGAAAATGTTTGAGTTTTCATAACACTTTATTTGAAATTATTTGAAGCATTTCCACTCAAAAATATAATAATCTTTACATATTCCTGATAATAAGCATATTAATGATGTGAGAGATCTTTCAAAAAAATTACATTTACATAATTTATGAAAAAACAAAAAAACTCAAAATAAACTTTACGTCAAATTAAAGAGTGTAATTAGCACTATCTGTTTCAAAGGTTTGAAGAAAAAATTTGCAGCCATATATGAGAAAATGGCGTTTGAGCGTTTCTGAAAATGCGAAAGTTTGAGCTACTTTTCACAGAAAATGGTTGTGTTCTCGAGAAACTTTACTTGACATTATTTAATGCACATGTACTCATAAATATAGTAATGTGAAAGAATCACCGTTAATGTAAATATTATCGACGAGAGAAACATGTGAATAAAATTACATTTTTGTAATTAAAAAAAACTATAGAGCAATGTGGCTTTTATGTCATCTGATAGAGTACATATACCACTACTCCTACCAAGAGTTTAAAGAAAAAATTTGTAGACATTTTTGAGAAAATCTTGTTTTTGAAATTTTAAAAATTGCACATATTGCACGCATTAGATGATCTTAAAGAAAGAACTCGCTATGAAGAAAAAAATTATTTGAAGGAAAAATCTGTATCTTCAATTTTGTAGTTGCAGAAAGACGCCGAAAAAAATTCAAACTTTCACAATTTGCGAAAATTCAGAGTTATCCGTGAAAATCGGACCTATGCCATGTTAATAAGTGTATTTTACTCTATTCATACAAGAAATTGAAAGAAAAAATCTGGAGCCGTTTTTGAGAAAATTCTGGAAATCCCCTGGAGGCTTCACATCAAGTACCCCCAAATTTTGAAGAATCTTTTTCAAAATCTCAAAGCTTCGACTAGAACCAGATCGACCGGGGAATATCCATTTTAGAAGAAATTGTACGTATGGTTTAAGCACTAGCAGTGTTCACAGACGGACAGACGGACTTTCCTTTCAAGAAGAAAACAGGGTTTCTGGCTACACCACATGTTAAGGGATTTTTTTTCTTAATTGAGCAACTGGTTTTATCCACTTCTTCGTTTTCACGGCCCGGCAATGAATTTTTTTCCACCGAAAATTGGCCATTTTTTCGCGCAACATTACATAACTTTCCCTATACTACGTATCACTCCGTGTATACGTACGTATACGGGAAAGTAAAAATTGAATCTTCCAAGACAAGTATTTTTCGAAAAGGAGAACTTTAAAAATAATTATCTTAGAAACTCAGTTTTGACACTTAACCGTTTAGCAAGATTAGATCTTGGTTTATCGTTCTTTGTTTGATGAAGACTTTAAGGGATGGGAAACTCAACAGAAGTTGATTAAAAAGTTAAGATAGCTCATAGGTGACATGTCTATCTGAGATATACGAAACTGATGAAAGTGTCTGCAGAGAGAAAGTGACGTCGGGCACAAGGTTTTTAGATTTAATGACGTCAATATTAACGTGGCCAATCTTAAAGTGAGTGAATCTGTGAGTTTTGCTCGTTCCATCTTTCATCAATTTGTATGCGTGTGCGTGTGTAAGTTGAATAGTCGTCGATTTGATATTAGCAATCTACTTATTATATCATTTAAACTAGGAAATTATACTAAATTATCCATTGATCCACAGGAGGAAACGACAAGGTGTGCAACGCGAAGGGACTGGCGTGTTTATCACGTCATGTCAAACATCTTCAGACTCTTTACAAAGAAGAAGGGGGAGTCGAAAAGAAAGAATCTTGTAGATGTGTTCAGCCATGTGATCACATTAAATACGAAGTAAGATCATTTGACATTGGTCCTTCTATGTAAGTTTCTAGAAATGGTTTTCAGTACATGTACATTTTAAGAATAGTAATATTTATCGTACATTTGCATGTTTTTATGTTAACGTTTCAGGCAAGGCTCTCCCGTTATGATTACTTATGGAATAAGAGAATTCAGCACAACTCGTTATATAAATCGAGTGTTATTTGGAATAGAAGATCTTTTAGGTACTAAATATGATCCCGATATTATCAGGAATAATTTAGTAATGTGAACTACAATTTTCAGATATGCGTCTATAATGGTTTCATTTTAATTTCAGTGGCGTATGGGGGAACAGCAGGATTCTTTTTAGGTTGCAGCTTACTTAGCGTTTTCGAGCTGGTGTATTTCTTCACTCTGCGACTGGTGTGTGTGGTTTTCTGTCGTTCACGCGGGTCTAAGGGTGGTGATCGGCAGAAACGTCGACTTCGGCGGGAGCAGTGGTTTCAGTCACTGGAGCCTAATACACTCAGCAAGGGGTCTTAAAGAGTGATTTACAATTTGTGTCTATGATTGCAGATAGCTTGATTCTGTACCAAGCACGTACCGTTTTGTAGCAAGCACGCAACTATAAAAAGGTCTAGGGAGCTTACTATATACAATTGTCTCACCTTTATTGTTGAAATATTAAGAATGCGCCAAGAAAAAATCTAAAATTGCCAAGAACGTTAGAATAATTGGAATAGACGTGTTTTAAAATTTCGGAGGTATATTATATTCAGTATTGCCAGATTATTTTTCGCCTATGTCGTGAATTTTAACAAATCATAATGAAAAATGCGTGACTAGTTTCTGAAAAAGTGGAACGAAATAAAATTAGTGGTGCTACAGAATGGCACAAGCTTTCCCGTATTAGTATTGTATTTCCTTGGGCCTTCGCTAGCTATTCGGAATTGCCACAAACTGTTTCATGCCAGCTGCCAGCTATCACCGTCAAAAGTACATTTTTCCCCATTTTCTTAATTTTTCGGTTTCCTATTGGTAGAACGGAAATATTAATTTTAGAATATTAAAGAACACAAAAACTTAGTCAAAAATGGCAATTTTCTTTTAGAAATTATGTGCTGTTTAAGAGAAAATGGCGTTTTAGCGCTACTAAAAATGCGAAATTTGAAGCTCATTTTCACAGAAAATGTTTGAGTTTTCATAACACTTTATTTGAAGTTATTTGAAGCATTTACACCCAAAAATATAATAATCTTTACAAATTCCTCATAATAAGCATATTAAAGATGTGAGAGATCTTTCAAAAAAATTACATTTATATATTTTTTGAAAAAACAAAACATAACTCAAAATAAACTTTACGTCATATTAGTGTAATTAGCACTATCCGTTTCAAAAGTTTGAAGAAAGAATTTGCACGGTTTGTGTTCTCGAGAAACTTTACTTGACATTATTTAATTTATGTACTCATAAATATAATAATGTGAAAGAATCACCGCTAATGTAAATATTATCGACGAGAGAAACATGTGAATAAAATTACATTTTTGTAATTTTTGAAAAAAACCAACCTACAGAGCAATGTGGCTTTTATGTCATCTGATAGGGTACATTTACCACTATCCCTACCAAAAGTTTAAAGAAAAAATTTGTAGCCGTTTTTGAGAAAATCTTGTTTTTGTAATTTTTTAAAATTGCACATATTGCACGCAATATTGCACGAAAACTACTAAAATTTTGAAAAATATTTACATAACCTTTATGAAAGTACTCAATATGCAGAACAAATTTATTTGAAGGAATAATCTCTATTTTCAATTTTGTAGTTCCGGAAAGACGCCGTAAACCTTTTAAACTTTTGCAATTTTCAAAAATTCAGAGTTATCCGTGAAAATCGGACCTATGCCATGTTAATAAGTGTATTTTACTCTATTCATACAAGAAATTGACAGAAAAAATCTGGAGCCGTTTTTGAGAAAATTCTGGAAATCCCCTGGAGGATTCATATAAAGTACCCCCAAATTTTGAAGAATCTTTTTCAAAATCTCAAAGCTTCGACTAAAATCAGATCGACCGGGGAATATCCAGTTTGGAAGAAATTGTACGTATGGTTTAGGCGCTAGCTGTGTTCACAGACGGACAGACAGACGGACGTTTTCCTTTCAGTTGGTTTTTCGGTATCAAGGACCTAGAAAACAGGGTTTCTGGCTATACCACGTGTTAGGGGATTTTTTTGTTAATTGAGCAACTGGTTTTATCCACTTCTTCGTTTTCACGGCCCGGCAATGAATTTTTTTCCGCCGAAAATTGGCCATTTTTTCGCGCAGCATTATATAACTTTCCCTCTACTCCGTGTATACGTACGTATACGGGAAAGTAAAATACGGAATAAATAATATTTTAATTCGAAGTATTGAATCATATACATTTATATAGATTTCAATCACAAATTACGTAATAAATAGGATATAAAATTTAAGAAACTGGTATTTTAACGGTATTTTCATTGTCAGAAGAAGTACCTCGCTTTGCGAAATAGTCTGTTAAATATTTTTGCAGCGTGATAGCTCGCGATCTTCATTTGAGAGATTGTTTTCGACTGCTTTACGATATCATATAGTCCACTCTAAGAAACGCTCCATTCTTTCTTACACATTCGATAACCTGCTTTGTACTTGTTTAACTTTACCTCGTACAACCAATTATAATCACGTTCCCATTTAATGTTGTATTTTGTTAACCGACATTTTCCTAGTTGAATTTTCTTAATGGGTGTCTTAAGCCGACAAATCGAAAATGTCCGAAGAACTACTTTACCCATCATCAAATAAAGCATGAAGGAATAGCATCACAAAAGTAAAGAAGTTTATTATAGAAGTAGGGTGTTTGACATATCCAATATGCGAAGCGAGCACACAACATTTTATTAAAAATGAACAGCGTGTTGCGATCTGCGATGGTGTCGACACCGGTAGCTCGACGAAGCAATGTGACAACCTACCCGACGAAAAGTCTCACCCCATTGCATCGTGCCACGACTGTCGCTAAGATTTCTTTCGCGTGCTTTTTTTCTTGTTTTCTTTTTTGTTGTATTTTTTGTATTGGGCAATGCAAGTCGAAAGATTATACAAAAGCGTGATTTGGGCTGTACCGCGCGAGACATTCACTTTTATTCTTAAAAAGCGGCGGGACGTTTGGCAAGGTTGATTGTATTGATCTGATTCTATCATTTAAGTTAACTGAGACTGCAGTTGTGTACTAAACCTCCACAATGCAACTGGAAACAGAGTACCTCTTTGGGCAGTTTTAACTGCCTGAACGCAGCATACAGGAAACTGCAGCTTCAATCCAGTGTTTTTCTCAGTGGTAGAAGCAACTGGCGACAGATCGCAACTCAGCAGTAGCCAACAACAAGCCACGAGGCCGAGTGGAGCCTGCGAACAGCTAGGGAAACGGCGCTGTCGACACCACGAATGCTGTTTCTGTGTGGCATTGTTTATTTTAAATAGGAAACGTTAAGGCGTAAGGCCAGAATGGTGTACGTATGAGCTATAATAAGATACATTTCTGCTTACTTGAATTCATTGCCCATGCTATTTATTCCATGTTGCTAAGAACACCTCCGATAAGATGATGGTCATGCCAAGAGTGTTGACTGCCAAATGGATGGTCAGGAAAATACATCCAGCGTAATAGTCGTGTCCCGTTCGGTGGCTGTACTGGTCGCGTGTATTTGTGCGAATTGGAGTAAAAAGAAAACTGTTGCCGCGGGGACACCAATTCCAAAAGGTGATTTCAAGGGCTTATGATTTTACGTTTGAAGTGACATCTGTTAATTTTATAACTGGAATTTATTGTGGATTTTTAGCTGATAGTTTGAGTAATGATTGCATTAAAAATGCAACTGTCATAATTGGAATAAATTTTGAAATGGTTATTACTATTAGTTTGTATTAACCATTGGCGTTTCTCGTAGGTGTAAATGCTAAATAAAGTTCTTCGGTTTTAATAAAACATTTATATCTATTTTATCTGTTAGTTTGCTTAATTCGCTGCCGTACCGTTCATCCGATAGCGATGAAACTTTGTTAACTTATTGCTTGCACTTGCGGGAAGAACATAAGCATAATACAATTATTGTAACCATTAGGTGGCTCAGCAACACACGGTGGTGCTTTAGTTAAATGCAAAGTTAAAGGCAATTCCCATTTCATCTGAGCATCATTGTTGCTGGGCGTTGCCGTGTGACGTGGGTCGAGGTCGAGGAGGACAGGAAAAGCGCGCGGCGAGTTGCTGAGAGGAGAGGGAAAGAGAGAGGGAAACTGTAGAGAGAAAGAGGAAGAGAAGAATCAAGAGAGACAGAGAGAACGAGAGACAGTGGAGAAAAACGAGAGACAGAGGAAAAGAGAGAGACGGAGGAAAAATATAGAGGGAAACAGAGAGAGAGAGGGATCAAGAGAGACTGAGAAAACGAGAGACAGAGTGGAGAAAAAAGAGAGGCAAGAAAAAGAGAGACGGAGGGAAAAAGAGAGACGGGGGAAAAGGGAGACGGAGGAAAATGACAGAGATTGGGGGAAAAGAGAGACAGAGAAAGAACGATGGGGAAAGAGAGTGGGGAAAGAAAGATGGGGAAAGAGAGAGAGTGGGGAACGAAAGAGAAAGGGGGAAACGAGAGGGGGAAAGGAATATTTCCACAATTATTTCTTCTGCGGCAGCAACGCGCCAGGTACCAGCTAGTAATATAATTTTAGGGTCCACGTGGCGTGATGTCTTGTGCAAACGCTTTCCACAGTTGGAGCTCAGTTTCCATCCCCGGCCAATGTGTGTATAATTTTTGGTGGACGAAGTGAGTTGATTGGTGACTCCGGGCGCGTTTTCTGCTAAGGTCCTTAGTTCCGTGAGTGTGGTACATGTTTTACTACGGGAGGTGGCGGGGATCATCCCTCCCTGGACGATAAGATTCGATGCCAACCTACGTCGGCGCGCGGGGATTTTCCCCAACCTGGTATCTCCTCCAGCACGGCACGAGACATGCTCTAAGCTCCTGACTGGTCTCCGAACATGTGTGGTAGTGGAGTACATATGACTGTGTAAATAAGGGGGGAGGAAAGGTCAAGGAAGAGGAAGGCAAGATCGCGCGCGATCCGTGGGCCGTTTTGTTAGGGTAGTGCTCCTGCATTCGCGAGGTGTTAATCTGAGAAACAAAGGAAAACTCCGATCAGAGCAGCCGGCCGCTAGAATTCTCCTCCAGACAGCGGCTGAATTCCACCTACCTGACAAGCTAGTGTCGAAAATCCTGCCATCGGGACTCAACCCCAGAGTCTCCCAATCAGAGGCACTGCAGTGACATCGGGAAGAAGTGAGGTTTCAGGTTTTCTTCGGGTTATTGCATTCACGTTTTTCATTGTACTATTTGTCATTCATGATTCAGATCAACATTGTAGCAGTCATATGCTGATCTACAGAACTTTTTGATCTCAATAGCCTCAGGAGTTGAGACCGCTAACCCCAATAGATAAATACATAAAAAAATAATGGAGGAGAAGAATGACGTTAATATTGCTCTGTGTTGCCCCCTCGCAGAGAATTGCTTCACTAATTTTTACGTTTTGCTTCTCATCATTACCAGTTAGATAAATTTAACATTCGTTGGCATGAAAATAAGGCGAAATTTCGTAATAGGTTTTCGAAACTGGAAGGCATTACTAGTAGGCAGTAAGGTCTTAAGTGCTTTAGTTCTCAGTGCTCCGCAGAAAATTAATTAATTATGCCATAATGTATTGTGCAATTGCAGATGATAAGGGGGGCTTCATGTAAAGTACCTCTCTAAATCTATTTTGGGGGAAATTGGATGAACGGTTAGTCGCTAGCGTTGTTCACAGACGAACGAATGAGAAGCGTTTTTCCGTCAATTGATTTTTCGGCATCAAGGAGCCATAAAATATGGATTCTGACTGCACCACGTGTTAGAGATATTTTTCTAAATTTAGCAACTGGAGTTATCCACTTTTTCGTTACCAGGACCCTGTAATAAGACGTTTTTGTCGAAAATTCGCCGTTTTTTCATTCAGCATTACATAACTTTCTCTTCTTAAGAAGTTCCTTCGTAACTGCGACAAAGTAAAATGAGATCTGTGCCATTTTTGTAGGCGTGCTTTGCTCTCAAAAAGAAAAAAAGGAGTCAGTTTGAGGAAATTTTGAAAATATTTTTCTCTAAAAAATCGTCGTTTTCCGATGGAACATTTCAATTTTGGTCTATAGTAAATTAGTAGTATGCGAGAACAAAAACAAGACTCGGTGCGGCAGTACTATTTTCCTGCTTCGATTTCACGCAGATTCATCCTCTCCCAAATGTGACGCGGCCACCACGCCGAATATCTCTGTGCCTTCTTCCATGTGGCGAACAAATACCCATTTCATGCTCTTAAAATGAAATAAAACGAATATGTACTCCAAAAGATAATTATTTTTTCTGATAATTTTAAATATTCTTCATAAATATGCTTCTGATAATCGTAAATATTGACCAGCAAAGATCAATATTGTTAAATGTTTCTTATAAGTTGCGATCAATGACAATACACAGTTATCGCTGATCATTTAAGTGTTCACAGAAATGTCATTGAATATTGCATGCCTCAAGTTTGTATGTAAGCTACTGGCTGCACGTACTGCTAGTTGTGCTCAAAATATGCCACGTTGAGTAGGTACTTCAGACTGGTAGTATAGCGTACCCATCTGTTAGGGGGCTGTGAAATTAACTATGGATTGAAGGCGGATCACCAGTGAATTCAACTGTTCCTTAGGAAGATTTCGAAAGACCAGAATGGTTACCACGATTTTATTATTTGGTGAACATTCACGCCTACCTGTAATTGGCCATTTGGAAATGTTACACAGTTTGGTTTGACAAGAACCTTGAGGGACCCCGGCAGAGATGTTAAATTTTTGAGACAAGGAATTATTATATTTAACTATGAAAGTTCTGTTCGATAGGAAATTTTGAATAATAGTAATAAGATAAATAGGAATACCTACAAGATGAAGTTTATATATTAAACCATCGTGCCAAACCTTGTCGAATGCCTTTTCTGTATCTAAAAAGATTGCAAGTGAGTGTTGTTTTAAATGAAAAGAATTTTCTATGTGTTCAGTAATACGCAATAGCTGATGAAGAGTAGAATGTTTGTGCATAAATCCAAATTGTGAAGGTTGAATAATGTTATTTTGAGAAGTGAATGTATAAAGTCTGTGAAGTAATATAGTTTCGTAAATTTTTGACAAAGAAGACAGTAAAGTAATGGACCGATAATTAGAAGGAAATCTTGGGTCTTTCTTTCGTTTACAAATAGGGATAAAGCTAATTTCCAAATATTAGGAAAATAGTGAAAACGAAGAGACGAATTCAAAATATTAGTAAATGCAGAAATGGATTTATTACCTAAAAATTTGAGTGATTTGTTAGTAATTAGATCAATCCAGTTGATTTGCGAATTTTGAGTTTTTTTTATATTATTATGAACTTTAGTAGGAGATATAAAAGGAATAAGTTGTGGAACGTTATAATTAGGAAGGGAAAGGAAGTGGGCTATATGATTGTGAAGTTGAGAATTATGTATTGGATTAGCAATAACAGATGATTGGAAGTGAGAGCCCAGTAATTTAAGTTTCTCAGGATCATTTAGGGCTGTGGAGGAAGAGTCTTGCAGGACAGGAATGAGAGTTTTGTCATTATAAAGTCGTTTAATTGTAGACCATACTTGTTTAGATTGAGGGCGTATTTGTTGAAGAAAGTTTTGATATTGATGAACTTTAAATAAATGTATTCTAGACTTTATTATTCGGGAAATTTGGTTAAGTTTAGACTTAATATCGGGATCATTATCGTCGTTATTTGCCAATAACGACATAAAGTGTGTTTAGTTTTGATTAGATTAAGAATACGGAAAGGTAGTGGTTTATAGGGGCTGGGCGGAATTTTAGGTATTAAGCTCGAATGAGAGTAAAGTATATTATGTATTGTAGTCGTAAAATAAGATAGGTAATTGTCAATATCATTTGTAGATTGTATATTATGAGGAAACGTAATATTAATTTTCAATGTCGTGTTGAAAGTCAGGCCACCTATTTTTTTGAAAAAGAGGTGTGAAGGTAGAAGAAGAAATATTAAAGGAAAAAGATAATTTAACAAGAATTAGAAAATGGTCAGAATCTAATTCAGGAACTACATTTTGTATTATAGGAAAAGGAAAATTTTTGGTAGGAATAATATCAAGAATATCAGGAATAATATTATTATTAGTATATGAATAGTAAGTAGGTTCAGAGGGGGAGTGTATTTGTACATTATTAGAAACGAGAAAATTATGTAATTTAATTCCGTTAGGGTTGGTAGTATTACAACCCCAAATTTGATGTTTACAGTTTAAATCGCCTAGAAGAATGTTTTTGTTTATATTGTTAAAGATGTTTTTAAATGTTACGAGAGGAAATGTGTATTTTGGGGGTTTGAAGGCAACTGAAAAATAGTAATCAAGGTTATTTATATTGATTATTAAAGAAAGGATTTCAAGAGAAGGATGATTGTTAAATTGGAATGAATAGTGTTTAATAAAGTGTTGAATGAGTATACCGGCTCCTCCGGACGCCACTCAATTAATTCTGTCAAAACGGCAAATTTTATAGTTGGAGATATAGAATTTGTCGGTTGGGAGTAAATGTGTCTCAGTTATAAAAGCAATGTGTACATTATGATTGCATAGAAAATGTTCGAAAATATGTTGTTGTCTTTTCAAACCATTAGCATTCCAGTTGAGAAGTGTTAGTTGATTGGTATTTTTATTAATTATTTATTATGAGAGAGCGATTCAAAAATATTTTGAAGTTGAGGAAGAAGAATTGAAAGAATTTGTGATATTATTGTTGTAATAATTTGTTGAATTTTATAAGAAGAGGGAGAGGTATGTTGGGTAGGAATGTGTAAGTTATTTGTCCAAGGAGAGTTGTTAATGTTAGTTTGTGTTTTAGAAGGAGGTGGGAAATGTGTTATATGTAAATTAAAAGAAGGCTTTGAAGAGTTTTGAGGTAAAGTAGTAGGAATAGTGGAATAAGAGTTTATGCTAGGGGAAGAGTTATTAGTGGGGGTAGAAGAGGAGAAAGTATGTGTGGAAGGTAAATTATTATTAGATTTATTTATCTTATTATTCAAGACAAGTTTGTAAAATGAACATCCTCTATACTTCGCAGAATGTGTCTGTCCACAGTTTACACAAGTGGGAGGTGTGGAATGTGGCTTTGGACAAACCGAGTAATGATGGGGTTGAGAACACTTGACACATCTGGGTTTCAATTTACAGTTCGCCTGTGAATGTCCAAAACGTTGACAATTTTTACACTGAACAGGGGTGAATCGATTTGATTTTGGTTGAACTTTTATAATGGAATGAAACAAAAGGATCTAATTTTAAAATAGTTTTAGCTTGATGGGAGTCTGTTAAGTCTATTGCACAAGTTTGAAGAGGATGTTTTAGTTTGTCATAAAGACGCCGAACTTGAAGCAATGGATATTTTAGACGAATGAGTTCATTAAAAATTTCTAATTCACTTAATGAGATTGGAATGTCTTTAAACATTACCTGGAATGCTTTCTTGCTCGGATCTTGAAATGTATAAAATTGTATATTATTACTTCCACAGAATTTTCTGAAGTTTCTATGGTCATCAATGTCTGTAAAAAGAATTTGGATTTCGTTGAATAGGGATTTTCTTGAATAGTTATTATGAACCACTTTTGCGATGTCTTGAAGTAGCAAAGGATAGTTCATGCCAATCACTGTTATAGGTGGAACTTTTTGATGTGATGCAGTTGAAGTAGACGACTCTTGTAGATTAGCTAAAGGTTCATATCTGCAGTGGGTTGGAATATTATACATGGGGTAGATGATTTTGATCGTTTGGAAGGGTTTTCTGGAGCATCTGTTGGGTGTGGACGACGAACGTTGTTAGAGATGCCTTCTATGTTAGTTTCAGGTTGTGGTACTAGGTTTGCCGAAGATTCTTGAAAAGATGTTTCTGAAGTAACTGGATAAGAAGATTGCTGATAATTTGGTGGTTGTGAGGTTGAATACTCCTTACCTTGAACTGGAGTTGCTTACATGCCAAAGTATTGAGTAGAAGTTTGAACATCTGATGAAAACATGTTTGTATTGTCCAAGACAACTAGTCTCCCGTAAATGAGATGAGTATTATAATAAGATCTTGAGTTTTTCGTAGATTTCTATCCCTTTTGGTAAAACAGTAGATTTAGATAATGTTTTATCCTGTGCAGCTAATCTGCACAGCGGGCCTGGTTACAGGCGGAGGAGCAAGTGGATTCTGGTAGTTCATTAAAGGATGTTGTGATTTTCACTTATTTTGTATTTAGATGCAAAACAATACAATGATCTTATGATTACCTTAATCTAAATGAAAAATGGATGAATAACTTGTAACTATGTACAATTTGTTTAACTTAGCAAAGTTATGCCCATGCAATGAATTGATTTGGAAGTTAAGTTACATATAAGCCGGAAAATGATAATTTGTGAGTGAAGTTGGTAACAGATAATTTCAAGTTAGGTTCTGATGAATTTAGATTTAAGTTGCCGTGAGGAATTTAGTCAGATAGTTATAGCAAATGCTTTCCTGAATTTGGACACTCATCTGTTAGCGGCTGCAGGCTGGAGTAGAACTATGTGTAGAGAGGTGTCAGGCAGCTAGTCTCCGTTGACTAGGTCGTCGTCACTAGTTGCGTTGGCAGTCCCGCTGGTGCACTCGGAAGTCTACAAGTTCCCTGGAGAAACTCGAAGCTCGTGCGCAGATACAACCTCTTCGACACTCCGCGACAGTCCTGACTGTTGCCCGCGCGGGAACGATGCAGTTAATTCTGGTTCAGGAAGTGCGTGCGACACAATTATGTTGCGGAATATTGCCGGCACCGCACCGGAGATTTCGATACAGGCCATGTGCACCACAAAGTTGGCTGCCGTATAGGAACGGCACAATATTGGAGTATAGCAGTTTACGAATGCGTGTGCACCACAATTGTGCATTGCCAAGTGAGACCGACACAACTGGTTGCAGCTATGTTGTCGACAATCAGCGGATCCGTTGGTTAAAAAGGTTTTTGAGAGTTCACAGTTATTGTTCACACATACGAACGATACGAAGATTGTTTTAGCTGCACGAACGACATGTGCGCACCACGGCAGACAGAAGACGAGTGAGTGTTGTTGGCCGGCCGGCGAGGGCTGCAGCTGAGTGTGCCCTTGTGAATAGCGTGGGATCGAGCGAGTCGGTGGCCCTCCGCAGGCCGGCCGCGTCCCGACCGCGGGCAGGGGGGGCCGGAAGAGGGGAGGGAAGGCGGCGGAGGCTTCTGTCCTTCCTTGTAAGATTGACCAGATAATGTAGAATCAAATTATTCTGAGATAATTCAATGAAATATCACAATATTTGAAATAATATAACAATAATATTTGGTAGCACTATTCACGGCCACCTCTGTTCGTCTTCATTGTTTGGGAGAAGCTTGAAATGTGATGTGTACGCGGTTACTAGGGGGGTTGTTATGGTGTCATACAAGCAGGAAGGACAATACAGAGCCGAATATTTGTTACCTGTTGAGAGTCCGCGGTTGCTAGGGGGGTCGCATTTAGATGTCAGTTGGATTTAGGTGATAAGAGGAAAACGCCGTGGATTTTCAAGAAAGAAGCAGAGGTGCCAGGTCCCGGTCGGCGATTAGAAGAACGAAGACGTCGCGCGGAGGTTCATCTGGACTGGTTTCTCCGGGGCGACATCCGACATCGCCAAGAGAGCTCGGGGTACCATTTTGTTAAATATCAGAGGTCATGACCATAAAATAAAATTCAAGCAAAATCAAATAATATGTTCAAAATAACATTCATCAAATAAATTAACTTTTGTTATTGTGAAAAAGTAAATATGGGGTTATCATTGTGCAACCTGACACGTAATTTAGTGCCACAGTATCAGCAAACTTTCAGATTTCGCGCTTCTCTGTACGGAGGGCGGATCGTGTGGCAATTGGCAGAGCTGGTAAGCGGATTGCTACTTAATACCGAACCCAAACGACTGAGACAGCACGGCAACCTACGATTACTTAACGTAAAGTTATTTATACTTGGAATTTTTCCTGGCGCCCAATGCTCATGGCAGTTTGTTAGTTAAAAAAATGTTACAGTATCCTAAGCCATATTCTGATCGAATTTTGAATACAGAAAAAAAGAGCGTTTTTTTTCAAGTTTTGTTGACAAAATATTCACTCCTATTTTAAAAGGTAAATTAGCTATACATTTGTGACCTTAACCCTCATCATCTTTTTCATGAAAGAATAATACTTTTTGCCGCGACAATATGCAGAACGTTCATTTGAATAACACTTCTCACAGAAATTTAGAAGACGTGCACAAATAATGAAGTTACATTTATTTCCAGAAGCAAAACAAGGGGCCATCTCAGCATTTGCTCAAAGGATCAGGGAAACTGGACGAAGAACCTGATCGAGATGGGGGTCATAGACCCAGAAGCTGTGGTACAATACTTGTTACAGGTTCTTTAGAATTATACAGTCCAAATGGTAAAGTAACATTAACGTAGTTAATGTAATTAACGTATGTTAACTACGTTAACCACATTTACTACTAATTACGTTTACTGGCAATGTGTATATCAGCCTTTAGTTCGGTGAATTGGGCTGCAAACAAAAATACTGAGAATCTCGCGCGCGCGCACATGTGCCCAGTTGAGACACGTAAGAGACACTTAAAACAGACAGCGCAGCTGCGTTGGTATCAAATTCTAAGTACCCGGCGGTGGCTACAACTGAACGATAAGGTACAGTGTAAACATAGTACATACACACATTTAGAAATTGTACCAAGATTGCAGGCATGCTCACGAGGAAGAGCATCAGTTTTTTTTGTTCTGCCAGCACTGTCGCGATCATACGTCCCCTAGCGGCTCAACTGAGAACGACGCTAAATACCGTGAGATTGTAACGTCACACTCTGCCAACACTTTTTTTGTTGTATCTGCCGTTACAATTACTGTAACTACTTATTTTTAAGTAGTAACACTTCAATTCTTTTTTATTTTAGTTTTTATTTAAATTTCTTGTACAATGTACTTCAATACTGTACCTTCTCACTTTGTACAAATAGATTTTACACATTTCTTTAGAACACGTTTTTCGTTCAATTCTATCTCTACATGTCATCAATCTCCGTTGCTAACCTCATTCTCTAACAACCTCGGTACATCATATGTTTCTTATTTACCAAATAACAATGTAAAAAATATAAATAAACATTGGAATTATGCGAAACGTTACAGAGATATTCCATTTTATTGTCACCCCTTCCTGTGCCAAGAAAGAAAAACAGAAGTATAGAGGGTGAATTTTAATGAAATGTCATTTTTTCCCTTTTCTCTTTAGAAAAATGCCGTTTAGTATAGAAATTCATTTTATGTTATGCCAAGTGGAAATTACCCATTTTTATACATTTTTTTTGCATTTTTCGTCGATTTGGAGTAATAATTAATCTTTTACCTTCTTCCGTCATTTTTATTGCATTTTCACTGATTTTATAGATTTTAATATCATTTGAATTGTACTAGCTTCAAATAACATTTACGAGATTCAACAAATGTTCTCAACAGAATTCCTGAGTACTTCGACCTTGTAGCGTATTCGATTTCTTCGCTCAGAAGGAATGTCAGACATTTTGAGTACGTAATCTAAGGTTTCTGTCTGCGCCAGTGGCTGTTCAGCCGATTTCGGGATTAACAAAAACAGATTTTCTGGTAAAGAACAGTCCAACACAAAATTTGAAATCTGAGTTCGCTTGAACGAATAGAAGAAGCCTCGATTACATCATTAACGTACTGACAACTTCAGTTGTTCATCCGAACTGGTTTTGATAAAAACATTTACGTCGTTTTTCTTTGCTTTTAGAGAATTTTAAAAATACTTTAAGAGCATTTTATTTATCATTTTTGGGGATGTTTTAGGTAATAAACATCTGGGCCCTAGTCATAACCATTAGGTAACTTGAGAAAAACCCTCAATTGCCTATGTCAACAGTTTGATATGAGAAAATGGTAGTTTTATGTCGAGCATTATGTACTAAAAGATGGAACTTGTAGTTCCATCTTTTTCAATTTCTCTACTGTCAATTTTCTCAAAATATTAGAGAGGCTTCTCTACACTCAAATGGTAACTTTTCTCAGGAAAAACGAAGCATTTTCAGACTCACAACACGAACTTAAAAGATAAAAATCTACGGAAACTGCCATTTTTGCTTTTCTTAACTCTTTGCGGTCCTCTGTTCCGTGTGGCAGGACACAGCGTTTTCCTCGTTGCAGATCCTTTAAATCCCCAGGTAGCTGGTTGCACCGATCCGGCGTGCCGCGGCGTAAGAAACTGTACTCGGGTTTCAAATTATTTTTCGTATTATTACAAACAAAACATTTTAATTTATTTGTCTAATTCAAAATACATAATTTTGTAACTTAATGTTTGGTGCGTAGAGCTTCACCTCATTACCAATAACGCCTGTATGTTGCATTGTATGAACGAAGTCTGAGTTATCATTACTGTCATTTTCTTCACACTCCTCGGAATATCTCGAGAAAATGTTTTCAAATTCTTACTTTCCTGAAGATTGTTAACTGTCAGAATTGTTTACCGATTCACACGATTCAAGCTTCGACAATCTCGAATACTTACTTCTCTATGTCACCGTAAGTTCAACTGCAACCTCGTAAGCAAACTGATTTTAAACAACATAAAATGGGCAAAGTCTGGCTACAATTAAAGAAAATACTGCCTAATCTCTTCTGAAGATAATTAGTTGTACAGGAAACCGGTGCCATTTACCTGAGTGAAATAATACAGAGTTGAATATAGGTCCCGCACCACGGGACAAAGGACCAGAACCAGGAAAAAGGAAAGTCCCGTGACGCGAGACATCGGACCGCCAGATGAAGAAGACGGAAAAGTGAAAGGACCGCAAGATGTTGCTTCATCAATGGACTAAAATGAAGCACCCTTGGAATATTTTTAGATCTTTCGAAAGCTTTTGACGTTATTGACCATAACATCTTGCTCTCTAAATTACCTTCATATGAAATTTGTGGTATTGCCCTAGACTGGATAACTTCATACTTTAAGCATCGGACTCAAAGAGTAGATATAGCGTATTGGCACGAACGGACATTATTTGCTTATCTTTCCAATTCTTTGCCAATTGAGCATGGGGTCCCCCAAGGTTCGATCTTAGGTCTTTCCTCTTTCTGTTATACGTAAACGATATGCCCTCGTCTATTAAAAATGGAAAAAACAGTTCTGTTTGCCGATGACACGAATGTTCTTCGCAAAAACGAAACAATAAGTAGTACGATTTCAGAAGTTTCAAATTGGTTTCGTAATAACAAATTAATAGTTAACGAAGAAAAACTGGTTTCAATGCATTTTTGGATCTCTAATCGGCAATCACATGTTCCATTGAAAATTAACAATATGCAATTAGCTGATGTTAAGGTAACAAAATTTCTCAATTCAGTCAAACCTCAAATACAATGTACATATAACAGAATTAAACAGTAAATTAAGTTCATTATGTTACGCATTCAGAATTCTTTCAAATTCTGTCAGCCTTTATGCAACTCGTTGCGTGTCTTTTGCAAATGTACAATCCCGCCTGAGATATGGCGTAATAGTCTGGGGATCATCCCGTAGTACCCAAACCTTTAGATTGCAAAAGAAAATTATTCGAATAATGAAAAAATGCCATCCACGTGATTCCTGCAATCCCCTTTTCATTAAGATTGGAATCTTACCATTGCCTTGCTTATTTATTTACGAATCTGCAATCTTTGTCAAAAATGACTTACTTAACGGTGGAAACATATTTTCATGCAATACTGATATTTATAATTACAGTTTACAACACACGTCGTAAAAATCACGTTCATCCAGAGTCAGTATCAACTGCTCACTACAAGAAATCCATATTTCGTACAGTACATGTACGTTATATAACGCATTGCATATATTTGATATATACATATACGTATTATAACGCATTGCCGGATGGCGTTAATCAATTAAAATTGGTACACAAATTTAAGTTAAAAGTAAAATCTTTTCTACTGCATAACTGTTTCTTTCTCAAATAGAGACTATACTGACCATCAAAAAGAAAAATAATGATCATTTTAACAAAACAATGATATACAGTGAATTAGTTTACATTTGTATTGTGACCGACCGTCGTGTGAGATGAATTTTATATCCTCAATTATTCTATCTAGCTCAGTCAAATGACATCGAACACAAAAAAACAGGACTCAGGGACATAGATACTTTGCATACTGGCATTCCCGAAATCATTCAAAATTAAACTCTTTTTCATAAAACAATTTAAACTATAATCTCTGAATTTTGTTCAATAGTCATTACATTCAAGAAATATACATTTACCCAAATGCCCTGTATGAAAGAAAACAGACATTCCAATATGAAAATCCCTATCTTTCTATTTTTCACATTTTTTCCACAAAAGAAACAAAACATGGATTGTATGCCCGTACATGGAACACAGTGTTTTTCCAAAAATTATCTTTAGAAACTCTTAAGAACTGTTTATTGTCTTTCACTTTTACAGAGAAACTTTACAATCGCACTATTTGAAATAATTCTTTTTACAAATTACAAGTTGTTTCAACTTGTTTTTTCAAAAATAAGAATGATTGATTCTAGGGTTTTTTAATGTCAGTTTCAAAACTTCTCAAATACTTGGTAACGTATTCCTAATTATTTTTTTAAATTATACAAATTTAGAAGAGAGTTCAAGATACTATAATTGCGTTTGGAACTTTCTTACTTGTGGCTTTGTCACCTTTAGGGACGGTGGTTGAAATTAGGTAGCTGTGCGGTGCGCCTCGCGATTTCTAACCCAGAGAGTATATATCACCCCTCCACCGTTAAAATTCGACGCCATGGTGTTGGTCAAGCGTCAGCTTGCGTAGGGATTTGGTACTTCGTCCCTGTAAGAATTTACACCATTTCCAGTGAAATTCCATGCCAAGATAACAATTGAAGAATAACCAATACAAAGGGAAGAGAACAACAAAAAGAACTGGGAATGAAGGAGACATCCACGATGAGTTTAACATTCACCTGGCTCATACATACTCCCCACTTCCCACTACTCTTTGAAATGTATGCACGAAATGTCTTAAATATGCACACAGTTATTTGCATTTCATCTCAATTTAAAGCAATTTACCTCTTCTATATATCCTCGAATAGTTTCTGCTGATTTGATGGCTGGTATCTGCTTTGTCCACGTAGTGTTTCGTCTTTCGCCTTGCGACTGCTCCGGTCGGCTCCTCGGTTTCAAAAGAAAGAAATGCTGCCCATAGCTTTTCGTGTCGTCTTGCTATTTCAGCGAACTCTGTGGTTACATTTCTGCACTTGTTCTTTTATTTTTATAGTGCGCGATTCAATTGGTCACTGTTTACATGGTCGAGGGATGTGACACGCTTTACTAGGTTTTTAGTGAAACGGGTGGTCACGGTATTGTATAATTTTTAAAAAAGACGCTTGTAACAAGTAATGTACTTCAGCTTCCGGACCAATGACCCCCCAACTAGATCAGGTTTTTGTCCAGTTTCCCTGATCCATTGAGCAAATGCTAAGATGGCCCCTTGTTTTGCTCCTGGACGTAAATTTAGCTTCACTATGCGCACGTTTTGTTGAGACCTCCTTCTGATTTTAGTGGTAGGAGTAGAACCGAGGGTGATTTACTATTTTGTTAGCAGTGCAGAAAAATCACATCTACATTTCGTTTACCGTTGCAAGTAAATTTACTATAAATCGAGAAAGAAATATCTAGTTTTTCAAATGTTGCTAATCTTGCGCTTTTTAAAATTTTACTATATTTTTTAATATTTTATTCACCTTTAAACTATCGTATTAATAGTTAAAATGTTGGGAAGGGATTGTGGAACTGCGCAAATAATCTTCTTCCCCATACTTCATTTACAGTTTTCACTGTTTTTTGACCAAATAAATGAAATGAAATCAAATCGATCAACGCACGCACATAGTGTACGCACATTCGTGCATATTAAATTATATTGAATTGAAACAAACGTATTTAATTTAGCTTCGTACAATGAATTACAACACATCATTAAATATTAGCTACAGCCAAAGCGGGACCTTTTCATAACAGTATTCAAAAATTTGTTGAGGTTCTTGCTAGACCGCGTTGCCCAGAGTATCTCATCTTCCTTTAACTCCTCGGCAGTAGCGGCAGAGCCCAACGATGCCCTTGCCTTAGGAGGAAAGGTCCTCGTCTGAGTCGACCGTCATCAATAGAGCGCGGATACTTAGGTAAAAGCTTTTTCCTGCAGCATTACATAACTTTCTACTGCGTAAGCGGTAGTGAGAAAGTAAAACATAATGCATCACGTTTGGGGGCCTTATTTTGATAGTGGTACAACTCAATTGACATTCGTTTCGAGATATTGAGCTCTGAAATTAAATGATTATAAAAAATCAGGGATGGAGTTAGACAAAACAAATTGTGTTTTTCACTTACAAGATATTTACTTGTTTGTCTGAAGATGATATGAATAAGCATACGGTATGCTTCGAGGAATGCGAAAAGGGAAAGAACTTGGAGTTCTATCACTTCCAGAATAACTGTTGTAATAATCACCCACCCACGCATGGTAGGGAGGAAGATTATTTACGAATTTAGTCCTGTTCTTCTAACTTCGAGGGATGCGGGAAGGAGCAGGTCTTGCAATCATGGATTGCCAAGAAACACATTATTCATGCCGCCTCGCAATAAAAAAAACAAACAACAGTTACAAAAGTGCGTGTTGCTAACGCAAGAGTTCATCACACCCTCTGTGAGCTCGTCCTCTGGTAAGCAGGCGACCATTCGCCCTGGCTGCAAGATTGGTGGCCGCACAAAGGGTGTGGCACGGCGGCGGCGGCGGCTTTGACGGCGGCGGCGGCTACGGCAGCGCGGGGTACGTCGGCGGCAGTGATACCTCAGCCACGTTGACGCGGGCGGATGTGACCGCCGATAGTTTGTTTTGTGAATCTGCTAAGCTCGGGCACTGCTGGCGAGTGGCATCCACGCAACCATCCGTTTCCATATAACTCCGCCAGACTTGAAGTGTGAAGAGCGTAACATATTGCTTGCTCCAATTCTTAAGATGTTAAAATCGAGCGCAAGTCTAGCACTTCGCGATATGCGGCAGATGCCGCACTCTCCTTCGAGAGCCGGAGAGGCCGTTTTGAAGTTTACTCGTCAGTAAAATCTCGAAATCTGTCAATTTGCCTACAGCTACGCTCACCACCAAACTTCTGTCTCCCACCATTCCCCTATGAGGTTATTCTCTGATTCGTTATTTTAAACGAAAGGTGTGGGAGTGAGACCTCGCTTTGGCCAATAGAATTATCGGCGCATGCCCTGTTGGAAATAACATTTGGGGGTGTGATAATTCCAAGAATAAGTTTCCCTTGATGCATTTCTGGGAAGCGCAAATCTGCAACGTCCGGCCCCGGCTGCGCTAAGAGGCCTAGTCCGTCGATGGGCGCTACCCTGTTGACCGTAGTGAAAGGTCTTAAGACGGTGACAAAGAAATCTCTAGTGGACGCCGGGACGGCGCGGGTGCGGGCGTGGGCACTGGTGGCGGTAGCGGCAAAGTGCGGCTCTTCCACGGGCTCAATCACGTATACACGTTTTATATGATGGGAATCGATGTACTGTTACACTGTATAACACTTGCGAGGTCCTCAAAATAGTGTTAACTCAATTTTTCAAAATGGGAGTTGTACTACAATTAAAACAATATCCTCATATTATCTTGCTCGCTCTAAACGATTAAACATTAAACTCTTTCTCAGTGAACCTGCAGCAACTCTCACAACCAAACGATGTCAGAAAAGCATTCATTCTATTAATTTTAAAATATTATTAAATAGTATTATTTACATCATAAAGTTAGCTAATACGAGCAAACGATAAAAAATTGGGACCAATTTAAATTTTCATTTAAAGGAAAATAACAAATTTTGTTTGGGTAGAACGCTCAAATATCCTTCTAACTGAAAGCTCTTTGTGTTTTAAACATAAGGACTTTTTTAATTTTAAAAAGAAGGTTTAATGAAAATCGGCAGTCCACCAATTGCAGCAATTTTCGACTATTTTCAAGTTAGACGTGTATCACGCAAATAGAGAAGGTGATGAGAGTAATGTGCATAATGTAAATAAGCTAGAATTAAGCGTAGAGATAGGAATAGATGTAAATTTAAAATAGATTTTAAACATCCCCACCCTAATAGATATGTAAATCATGTATACATACCTAATATAAAGTAATAAATTATATAAAGTTGGTGTCAATCGTTATCAGTAAACAGTGGAACTTCATGCAATTGCATATTTTTACTGATTGCGCATATCGAAAGGAAATTATTGTAATCTTTGCCCTTACCTCGTTTACTGGCTGATGCTAGGCTGCCGTCGATAGTGAGAACTCACCTGCGTGACTATATGTGTAGATCCGGCAAGGATTAAGGAGGCATGCATGCACGGGTTTCCTGGTCTTTTCAACCATTTAAAGAATCTACATGAATTTGGTAAAATTTTAATTTGAATTAAAATCCCACCCGTAGCACTTATCTCCTCTACAAATGATTACGCCTACTGCGCCCTTATAAATAAAAGTTACAACCTCAGTTCCCTCCCTCTCTCTCTCCTCCCTCTCACTGCTCATTAATATTCTGTTCATTTGGAGATCTCACCCAGCTGATCTTCTCGCTGGCTGGCGCTGATAGGCGGAGGGCTCCAGAAGAGTGGCGGGGAAGAGTGCTTGTTTGCCCGCGTAGTCCAGGTTGATCGGAGGTGGCCCCCGCATCAAGGCGCGTGATATGGCGGCCTCACTCAGCGATGTTCCCGGGGAGTCACGTGTCTTCCGTGGTCTCACCCAATTGCGGCGACCGTTCTCACGAATCACCGCGCGGATGCTTAGCCATCATATCGAGCATGAGGTCGGTGGAGTTTGTGATGTCTCGGCGAAACATTTGGCGGACTCGGCGGCAATGGTGCTGAGGAACCGTACTGCGAAAACCTTGAGAAGCCGAAGCAGGAGCTTGGCGAACTAACTCGGCGAACTAGACTTTAAGACTAGCCGAAACATAAGCTCGGTGAACATTCACGAGACGCATCTCACGAGATGGAAAATCCGGCGAGCAACTTTGAGAAGCGGCACGGCGAACAATTTTTTTTAAAAAGACCGGAGAACGGCGATCTTCATTATTTATTATTTCTTGCGAGCCCCCTCCCACGCCGATGACGCGGTGGCCCCCACCAATCACATACTCGTTTGGAAGTCCCGTGACTTGTCTGATATCCTTTTGCTGGTGCCACCTGACGGCGCGTTTTTGAAATGCCTCGTGTCACATGCTTCTACCTATTTGGGCGTCGGTCGCGTACCGATCTGCTGGCGTCCGTCGTAAGGGTATAAACACGTAGAACGCTGGAACGCCGACGCCGACATCCGCTGCTGACAAGCAACGCTGCTCGACCAGCAAGGGCGGACACATAGGACGCCTATTCCTGGGCGTCCTAGTCGACAGTGTCGAGATCTAGCGATTCATCATAGTACTTTGCTTCCACGCGTGTATGCAGGGTGCGGACCATTAATTTATCGACACCAGTGACAGAAAGAAGAAAATACACTACTTTTCATCAGAAAAAGAGTAAATCAAAATATGTGATCAGAGAATAGGAGTGCTACTGAATACAGTTTTGGAACATTGTATTCAAAATAGTGAATGTTAACCACAAAGATAAAGATTGATATTAATTTACGAGAATTATAAAATGCGTGTGTGTTTTACAAAACACTGTTATTGATAAAAAGTACTTGATAGCCCTCCCAATAACCCAGTTCAATTGGATTCACATTACATTAGATTACGTACAGAAAGACCATCAAATATAGTCAGGCGCGGATCCAAGCGGGGTCACGGGGGTCATGACCCCCCCCCTCAAATGATGAACCGTCACAATTTTGTGAGAAACTCCAACATATCTAAAAAAAAGTCTGAGAGACTGGTAACCTTTTCAGGATCCCTTCAGAATTGGGACTGACCGAGAGATTTTCAGATATTTTCAGAAAATTCTAGAAATTTCTAAATATTTAGCAGTGTTGAAACTAATGAAATTATAGAGAAATTGGAATTTAATTTGTATAAAAACATACGTGTGCTCAAGATCACTTTAACCTTCCAGCGGGCGCGTAGCGGCACATTCTTACATTTTTGTTGATTTTGTATAAATAATTGGTGTCGCACTTTTGAGCTCATAGTTATTCTTCAGCCATATTTTCAACCGGATGACACTCAAATCTCGATTTTAAACACTGCCGATCGACCGTTATTCATCAGCAATTCGAACTCTGCAACGGTGACGGCACCCCGTACCGCGCGCGCTTTATCAAGTAAGTATAATATTTGCGTATTTTTATTTATTTGCGTATTGCATAATATAATTCTTACTTCTGTTTTGTTATTAAGATTTGTGACAGATTTTGGAGTACTAACTACTAATTCAAATTTAAACGCGTTGATACCGAAGAAACATTAGACGGCACGTTTGCACCGCATTCATTCCCCGACATGTAACACGCTCCATGACACGGAGTGAGTGAGTGATGGATCATATTCTTATTATTATTGTTTTTTCGTTTGGTATTTAGTTGGTTATTATGAAATAAAATGTATAAAAACATAAATAAAGAATATTTCGTTCACATTCAGTAACAAAAGTAATAACTATTGACGCGAAAATCGAAGGTGATAAATGGGGTGGGGAGTGCCGCACGCGCTTGCTGGTGGGAAATGATGGGACGCACCCGCCGGAGGGTTAAAAGTATTTTTAGTACAAAGAAATATATCTAAACAAGTAACATATCTAAAGTCGAAATCAAATACACTGCGCGTTACTAGTGTTGCCAACTTAATGTGAATATTTGTCACTAATTGAACGAGAGAATTGTGGTAAAAATGGACGTCAACACATGGACCATAGAGGAGAGATACTATGCACATGGACTCAGCTTAAAAGTCACAACTGTTGTTGAAAGGGAATAGAATTAGCTATACTTAGTATAGCTAGTTATGGTATGTATATAAAATTGGCAACAATCTTGCTTTCAGATGTTTGTTAGAATTCAGTTTCGATGATACAATCCAATTCAGTATCGGAACTCCTATCAAACTCAATGTTTATTGAACCTAAAAATGCTTAATGTAATAAGTAACGGCGAACCTAATTTGATCATTGAAGTCTGATGCCGGTTCTAGTTTTGTAACAACGTAAGAAGCCGCTTTCAGCACAAGTTAAGGCTATCAACAGGAGTTAGTGGTAAAGATTTTCGAAAAGAATTAAAGTTAGAGAATTTTAGTTTGGCTGATGGGCGACAATAGTGTCTGACGCATAAAATACAGCGGCGAAGCTAGAGTCATGCAGTTGGGAATTCTGAAAATTTATCTTACATTTTTTTGTAAATTAGGTCCATTCATGGTTTTTTTATTCAACAAAAACGTGGATAATTTGTTCTTCAAAGCTTTCGTTTCTGCACAGTTAATATCCCATGGAATTTCTCAGGAATGTCTTAACTCTTTAATGTAATCATACTCCTTTCACATAATGCAGTATATAAAGGGAAAGTTAGACTGAGTTGAATCAACCGAACCGTCTCTTGATATTTTTTTCTAGACCACTTTGTCTAACAAATACATCAGCAAAAAAACTGTAGGCATGTGTTTTGCATTATTAATATATACATTTGTCAGTACATTTCGAGGCTGCTCACTGTCAAGAAATGGATATTGTTTTATTAGGAAATAAACTTTTCTGAACGAAAGAACGCTTTGTAGCTGGAAAACTGCTTTTTGTCAAGAAATTCAATAAAATGAAAGTTTTCGAAATCTTAAAACCTGTAGTCCGAGTCACTACTGTATCAATATTTTTAGAAGATAAGATTTTGTATCTTTCAAATAATTCTCCCCCTGAAAGTTCATTCATAGTCATGTCTACTTTGATGCAGATTTCAATACTCTTCATATATAACACGGTATATTACTGTGTATCGCTATTTCTATCTATACGGCGTATTGCATGACTCGTGATTCCGCTTTATTGAGCGAAATCTTCATTTCGGTATCGTGAACCGTTTAGAAGTTGTGAGACTGACGCACAGTCAGTGGGACATTGTCTGCAACATCATTTCTTTAGCTTCATTAATTGTTTCGTAAAGAAAACACCAACAAAAATCACACAAACGGCACACAAACAACTCAACTTTCCCACAACGTCAGGTGATGAAGGGAATTTGCCTGGTGAAGACGTGGGCGTGCATCGCTGTACAAGTCTACCTACCGAGTGCGCCTACCAAGAGCCTAGGGAGGTCTCTGCCCAGTAAATGCAAGTGAAAAGATAGCGCTCGCTCTCTTGTGCGCATGCGCGGCAGAGCCAGCCGGTGTCTATCCACTGTCAGACTCCTCGCTCAGCTACCGGCCCCAAAGAGTATATCTCTGCAGCCCTGCTCATTCATTCGCGTGAAAACTGGGGAAAGGAGTCGAACACATTTACTTTTCTTCAACGATTCCGTAAGAAAAATATTGAAAAATGGCACAAAAAGACAGATTTTATTGAAAAATAATTTGGATATTATAAGGCTTCCAGATTACCCTGCAGCTTTACCAATACTAAAAGACCTTATTTGAATATTTTGCTGTCGCTGAGCCCGAATCCGGTTAGAGAATTTTAGTTCGGCTGATGAGCAAGGATAGTCTGACGCCTAAAATATCTTATTTTAATGTTTTGCTGTCGCTGAGTTCGAATCCGGTATCAAAAAATCTTCTGACAGCTAACATTCTTGATGAACAGTAATGCAATGATGTTACTTGATTTGGGTTTTAATTATACAAAGCACTTTGGCAATGCAAAAAGAATCAGATCAGTTATTTGCAATATATTAAATGTTGCATTAAATTAAATTTATTAGATGTTTGTATGTCTTGCTGTAGTTGTCCCCAAAATTATAATGACGTTTACAAAATTGTTATAGAAGAATCGCTATTGAAGGAGGTTCAAATGTAGTGCAAATTTATTAATATACGATGGTGCACTATAAACGAAAAAAAATGTTTAAAAAGGAAAAATGAAAACGAGAAAAATAATTGTGAGAAAAAATAAAAGTATAATTCAGTTTATTTATTTATTATATGAATGTATATATTCATTATAATTTATTTAAAATATTTTTTTCATTACACACATTTAGATGTTTCTCTCATGTAAGTTTCTTCCCAAATTATTTCATATTGCATCAAATGAAAGTTTTTTTACTAATTTCAAAGTTATTGTTGATAACTGTATAAATTTTCATTTTGTAAAACAAATGTACCGAATAAAATTTAAATATTTTCGTAGGCAGAATTCGAATCTGCAAGAATAACTGGGGATTACCATTTAAAATTCCAAAGTTACATCCGCCGAGGGGATAGGGTGAGGATCGTAACAATAGTAAGCTGATATCTGATATGTGATTATTGGTATATTGAAATTCTAATATGTTTATAATACAATGAAGTCAATCTGATATACGTATAACATACGTCAAATATATGTTATTATATTCTGTACCCTTCCCCTTTCCGAAATAAATGCACTTGAGTCATAACCTGACCCCTCCCAAAAGCGAATCTGGATCCGTGCCTGATTATAGTAGATATTTTTCTTGAATTCGTTTATAATCTTCTAATTGTGTACTCACATAAATTAATAAATGCTTCGGAAAAATTATGTTCGTTTAGTTTGTATTGACTTGATTGATTAATGGTTCATTCAGTGCAACTTTTAACATCACTTAAACTAAAATATTTGAGGTTATGTAGTATATGTTTACTTGCTCATATACGCAGAAATTTGTTTCCATTACTTTTCTACATTTTTCGCTTGTATTTTATCTCTTTATCCCACACAGCGAAACTCACAAACACCTTCGTAATCAAAAATCTTCTGTATCCATTTGAAATCTTAAGAACACACGCTCCAAAGCCACGTCTCGTCTGAGAACCAGCGAGTGCAGTCAGCGCGCCGAAACTCCCAGGAATTCGATTGTCTTGTTCAATTCTTTGTAGTTTGTACCCCAAATTTTTTCTTCCGATTTTTCGAACGGATAGTGCTAATTGTACGACGTAAAATTCATTTTGGGGAATTTTTTTGATTTTCCAAAAATTACACAAATGTAATTATTTAAAGACCTCTCACATCGTTAATGTGCGCATTTACAGCAATTTATAAACCCTATTGTATTTTTGAGTTAAAGTGCTTTAAATGACTTTTAATGAAGTTTTGCGAAATCACAAAAGATTCCTGTGAAAAAGAGCTTCATTTCTTGCATTTACAATCACGCTTCAACGCCCGTTTCTTAAAAACGGCTCCAAATTTTTCAAACAAAAATGTCATTTAGGGCGAGGTTTTACTATTCTTTAATATTATGAAAATAATATTTCCGTTCTCATATTGAGAAACCGAAAAATTAATAAAAAAGAAAAACGAAAAAATGTGTAGCGGGCGATAGATGACAGCTGGTAAGAGTATCAAGTCCGAATAGCCAGCCGAAACCAAAGGAAATACAAAAATAATACGGGAAAGTCTGAGCAATTCTGTAGAACCACTAGTTTTTATTATGTTTAAAAAAATATTTTGATTATATGCGTTTTGTACTACAGTTTAAAAAGAAGTTTATATAAATAAATGTTATCTGTTCGTAACTATACTTTTGCTTAACCCATATTCTTAGTTTTAAGCGCATATACAGGCTTTTCGAGATATTTTGTTCCTAAGGGCTTTTAAATGTCCAGATGCGCCAAGTGTAAGGTCCATTTTTACGTCACCTGCTACATTACATATTTTATGTTTTCGAAGTCTTTTTTTAGGGAAATTTCTTTCGTAGTTGTATTTAATGTGGTGTAGCGAACTGCCTCGCGATTTGTTTCCTGACATTTTGGCGATATTCTTTATGTTAATATTGATTGTTGTAGTTTGTGAGTGGTTTCGTAGTGTCTTAGTCACTACAAATCACTACTACACTTCACTACTACTTAGTCACAAGTTAGAAGAGGCGATAGAAGAAAGTTGAAAACGAGTAAGAATCTTGTAACCAAGTTCAGAGAATAAAGAAGACGATGCTGATGAGCCAAAATGTACACCAGGATTGTGTTAGATGTGTGTTGTTACAAAATCTGCATTTCCCGAATAATCTTATTACTTTCTCTTTTACGTATGGAGTAATATACGTAGTATAGGAAAAGTTATGTATTGCTGCGAGAAAAAACGGCGGATTTTCGGCAGAAAAAAAAATTCCCGCGCCCTGATTACGAAAAAGTGGATAAATCCAGTTGCTAAATTAGGGGAAAAAATATATCCTAACACGTAGTGTAGCCAGAATCCCTGTTTTGTAGGTCTTTGATTCCGAAACTCCAATGGAAAGCAAAACGTCCGTCCGTCCGTCTGTCTGTGAACACTACTAGTGCTTGAATCATACGTAGGACTTTTTTCAAATTCAAGAAATCCCTGTCAACTTGCCTCGAGTCGAAACTTTGAGATTTTGAAAATGATTCTATAAAATTTGGGGGTACTTTACACTAAGCCCCAGAGACATATTCAAAATTTTCTAAAATAATGGCTCCAATTTGTTTAAATATCTTGTAGGAATATAGTAAAATACACTTATAAGGTGGCATAGGTCGTAATTTCACGGTTAACTCTGAAATTTCGAAAATTGAATAAGTTTGAATTGTATACGGTCTCTTCCTACGACTAAAAATTAAAGATATAGATTTTTTCGTTAAATAAAATTTGTTCTCCATAGTGAGTTCTTTCATTCAGGTCAAGTATAATTTTTGAAAATGTTAGTAGTTGTCGCAGAATATTTGCGTGCAATATATGCAATTTTTAAAAATTACTAAAAGAATATTTTCTAAAAAACGGATCCAAAAATTGTTCCTTAAACTTTTGGTAAGGATAGTGTCTAATGTACTCTATGGGATAACATAAACGCAATAATAGTCTATTCTTTTGTTTTATACAAAAATTACAAAAAAAAATTCTTTTGGCTTGTCTCTCACGTCATTAATATTGACAATAGCAGCAATTTGTTCACATTATTATATGTATGAGTACATGTAATTCACATAATGCCAAGTAAAGTTTCTCTAAAACTCTACCGTTTACTGAGAAAACTAGTTTAAATTTCTGAATTTTCAGAAACGTTTAAACGCCATTTTCTAAAAATGGCTCCTATTTTCTTCTTCAAACTTTTGGAACGGATAGTGCTTATTGCTCTTTAATATGACAAAGTTCAATTTGAGGTATTTTTTTCGTTTTGTTGGGCAAACAATTATTAAACAATGTAAATGACGTTGAATCGTTATGGAAAAACACTGCGTATGTAGAACATTACTATAAAATACTGTGTAAAATTTCAAAGAGCTTTATTAAATACTTTTAGAGATAGAAGTATATAAATACAACACGAATAATATTACAGGAATATGGTGTACAACCTCCCGTTATGTGCATTATTGTCCATTTTAAGTGCAGGGCTGCATGCATATGATTAACTCTTTCGCTGCAAAAGTTCCGGGCTCTGGCAGATTCCAAACAAACCGATGTTAAAATAACATTGAAAGTCAATTGGCTCACGCAACCCTAGAAAACATTGGTTGTAACACGGAAGTTCAGCATGCATCTCAGTTTGGAAGTATCCACAGTTAAAAAAATGTTCCACAAAACACATTGCAGGCCGTCAAGAAAAATCACTCGTTTGAGAAGAAAAACTTATTTGGAAGCCGTCTGCTTATATGTTCAGGAATTTGGCAGAGAGACAAGCATTCATGGAGTGGGACACATTCTTTCGGAAGGCCGTCATCCTATCGAAAGGAAAGTATTATTTAAGCTGCAGTCTCTTATTATTCTTCGCCTATTAGTTTTTGCGAAATCTTTTCCTGATTAAGCACTTATAAAGTGAAGAACAGAGTTATCAATAAACATTGTTTTCATAATAATCGGGGCAATGTGAAAAGTATTTTAAGATACATTTTTGTTTCTATATTGTTCTTCATCACTGCAAGTACAAAAGGAAAACACATAAAATGCATACTAATACATACACATAAAGGTACACATAAAATATGAACTAGCATTAATCGATGTATTGATCACATCTGCAGCCTGCTAATTTACAACTTTACCGGTTTTTCCGAGTCTCCGAGAACAAAACCAAATCTTCTACCAAATATTTATTGGAACATTATTAGATGATTTGCAGCATAGTAACATCCTTCCGTGAAAGGTTTACGTGTACAAAGGATACACTTAGTTGAATACCTCAATAGGAAATAGATTAAGGGATTCAGAGCCTCGAGGAAACGAGCACAGATTGTACTTCTGACAAAAACGTAATTTTTTTTACTGTTTTTACTTTTTCGCTCCTTCTTTGTAAGAAGAGAAAGTATTGTAATTTTTCGCCGAAAATATGCTGATTTTAGACAGATAAACTGAAATTGCCGGGCCCTTATAACGAAAAAAGGGATAAATCTTTTTTCCTGTAAATAGCAAATTATTTCCTCTAATGTTCTGTTGTCAGAATCCATATTTTGTGTGTTCTTGATACCGAAAAATCGATTCACGGCATCTGTCCGTCTATGGCCATTGCTAGGGCCTAAACCTTGCAGCCGATTTTATCCAAGATTGATATTCGTTGATCGATTTAAACCAGGGCCGCTCAAGCAGAGCAAATCGGTGGCGCGGAGCCGTGTTGTCAGCCGAGAGCGGGACACCGGAGCCCGAGCGTTGCGCGTCTTGCGATAACCACTGTCACAGTGTCCCGGTAATTCCAGTCGCAGAAACATGGAATTGGACGCGAGCACTTCACAGACCAGAGCATCTACACCGACAATTTTCAATGCAGTATGGGAAGAAAAGTATCTTTTCGCCGACTACGGCAGCTATGACAAATGTTTAGATTACATAAAGGGTTCAATCGCGTGAAGAAGTTTAATTTGCAAAGACATTATACATTTAATCATGTTGATGAAAATGACAAGTACGCTGAAGAAGAACAAAAGGAAGTTTTCAGTGTTCTGAAAAACAATGCCTCACTAGAAGTAAGTTTTGGATGTATTTTGATGTTCTTATGTTGTTTTGACACTAAAATAACACAATACAAAATAGTTTAATTGTATTGCAAATCGATACTATAACGTGAGCGTTTACGAAAAGAACTTCCCACAAAACCATCGTAATGCAAAACTGCATCGTAATGCTGCTTGATTGTTAAGTACGTTTGGATCAACATACAACTGTGAGCAATTTTTTGCTGCTTTGAAAATTTGTAAATCTCGAATGAGAAGTACAATTACAGATCACAATCTGAAATGCATGTTACGGCTCAATAGCACCATGTCATCTCTTCCAAATATAGAAAGATGTAATAAGAGTATTTGATTTTGCAATCAACTTCATTTTTTAATTTTAATTTCCTTTACTTTTAGTATTTTTATTACTAGTTTATTTAATCACATTTTTTGTGCAACCTTTATAATACTTTTCATATACAGCAGCAGATAAACTGTGTAATGTCACCGCTATTAAATTTCTTTATGTTATTGAGCGCTTTTTTGCAAATAAACAATTGGCATTGCCGGCGCAATCTGCGAAAAGATACTTTTCTTTCCATGCTTCATTGTGCACATTGTCGTTTTTTTAATTTCCAAATTACACTAATACGTTTATATCTAGAAACTGTTCCAATTAATGTTACAAAAGTATTTTACTGTTTTTTCTGTCGTAATATCCTTTCCCAGAGCTGTGAGATTTTTTCATTCCGAACAACAGAAAATACCCCGTAGAAATACGACGCGACCCACTGCGCCACATGCCGCCGATCTATATTTGATGACGTCATTTGCTCTTTCTGCGGCGAAAGAGAAAAGAGCAACCGGAGGCTCCTCCTCGGAGCAAATGGTTGAGCGGCCCTGATTTAAACGAACTCGAGGCCCTCTGAGTTTGAAACGGACATTTTGATAGGACCTTAAAATAGTACATTATGAAACAATGATGTATTGATGGGTAATAATACACGAGAGTAATTTTACGTAAACTTCACACGAGTGTATTAAAACCTATTACATCGAGTTTCATACGGTACTTTTTCTACGACTTTTACATGTTAAACTTTTACATTGAATCGTTTCGTGACCGTTAACATAAAGGATTAACCTAACGCCACGTAGCGGACGCTCCATAACCCTATCCTCGCCAGCTGTCGCAGGTGGCTCTTGCCACCCGTCCGCCTGCGAGAGAGTACTGCGCTAGTCAAATAGGATCAAAATTACGATCCAATCTATTTTAAATATTATTTTACGAAAACTTACTCCTAATAAAAGAAATGAAAACTGACAAGCATAATATAATATCAAATATAATTTTCAATAACACAGTCAAATGAACCATTTACTAGAACGATTCTCAATGATTAATGGTCAATACTTAATTTGTAAACTTCTCTGCGATTTGTCCAGAACCTGTATCATAATGAAAACTGTATCAAAATGAATATCATTATACAACTGGTTGCAGCCATCAAATGGCAGCATTATACAGTGGGAGTAGAAAAAGTAAAATTCTGAAGCCAATGGCCTCAAAGAAACGTTTCTCATACAGGATGAGATATTCTTGATCATTCTATTACATTTTTGCTGGTTCGATGCTTCTCGATTCTACCCCACCTGTTCAGATACTGTAGAATTTGCAACTGTTTGTGAAATTACTATTTACTTGATATTCTATTTACTATAATGACATACTATTTACTTGAATTACACGGATGTACCTCTTTGCTCGATCTTCTTCTTCACTTCCAGGATTAGGCGTCTGCCTGTTACGGCCTCACAGAACTTCTCTAAACGAGAGTTATCCATCCTTTGTACATGTTGTAGCCACTTGTTCCTGTACTCCATCATTCTCTCATTGAGGTTCTTCACATTCAGTTCTCTTATTTCATCATTCTTAAATCTATCTTCTCTTGTGCAACCTTTTGTTCTTCTAAGAAATTTCATTTCTGCACTTTGTAATTGTGTGTAAGTGCTCTTTTTAGGGACCCAACTCTCACTTCCATAGAAGAGGACAGGGATGGCCATTGTGTTATGGAACTTTATTCTCGTTTCTTTCCTTGTTTTGTTTTTCATTGTCCTATGAATTATACCACATACTGATTGAAATTTTGACAGTTTCTTACTGGTATCTTCATCATGTCCTATTTCACACCCTAAATAGTTGAAAGAAGAAACTTGTTCAATGATTTTGTTGTCTACTACAATCTTTGTTCTAATAGCTGATTTTCCACAAAGGGACATAACTTTTGTCTTCTCTTTTGAGATTTTTATGTCATATCCCTTGCATATATTGTATAAGTGGTGTACTGATCTCTGTAAGTCATCCTCTCCTTCTTGTAGTATTACGGCGTCGTCAGCGTATAATAAAATATTTAAATAGTCATTTTTTGTAATACATATTCCCTTTTTTATAATAAGCTTCCATTTTTGGATTATTTCATTTATATGTATATGTTAAAAAGCGTGGGCGATATTGGGCACCCTTGTCGGACTCCTTTATTAATAGGTATTTCCTCCGTCTTCTTTCTTCCGGTGTTTATTATAATTTTTGAATCTTCATATATGGTTTTCATTACATTTACAATGTGTGCTGGGTAGCGTTGTTTTTTCATTATGTCCCATAATTTTGTCCTATTAACATTATCAAATGCTTTTTCAAAGTCTATAAAAGCAAGATGTGTTGGGAGATTGAATTCTCTCCTTTTCTCTAAAATTTTCTGTAGGATGAATACATTGTCGGAGGTTGATCTACCTTTCCGAAACCCATTTTGTTCTTCTCCCAATAAGTCTTCAGATATTGCTTTTATTCTTGCATTCACTATTCTGACGGAGACTTTATACATTGTGCAGAGTAAACTTATTCCTCTATAATTTTCACAATTTTTCTTATCTCCCTTTTTAAAAATGGTTATTACGTCTGCTACTTTCCAAGTATTTGGAATCTTGAGTTTCTGCCAGCAAGTGTTTATTATATGTAGCAACCTCCATTGTAACAGCATCTCACCATACTTCAGTAATTCAGAATTAATTTTATGTATTCCAGAAGCTTTCCTTTTCTTTAACTGTTTCAAGGCTTCTTGTAATTCTTCTATAGTAATTAGGTCTGTAGTTGTAAGATTTGTGTTATTCTAGTTCGTTTGCACGATGTTCTCTTGATACTATAACTTCTTGTAATGATTTATCCATTCGGTATCTTCTATTACATGTATTCTGGCATCATCTTTTTCAGACCTATTGAAGTTCTTTAAAACTTTATATGCAAAATTTTGCCTCCTATGTACATCTTGCTCTATTTGGCTAATGAAGTTATCCCAAGAGATTCTATGTGCCTCTCTCACAATTTTAGTTGCTGTATTTCTCTTCTTCGTGTAGTTTTCTCTTGTTTCTTCATTTTTTGCTGTAACCATCGGCAATATGCTTCTTGTTTATTTTTTATAGCAGTCTGAATTTCATCATTCCAGACTCTTAACCCTTTTCTACGTTTTATGTTTTTCTTTTTATCAATAGCTTCTGATGCTGCTTTTTCTATGCAAAATTATTCCATTATTCCATTCAATTTCTATGCATTCTACCGTCGGTGTTTCCAGAAAATAATGTTGCAGTCTTTGTTGGTATAGACGCAGAATGCTTTCTTCTTGCAGCAAGTAGGTTTTGTAAACCTCTTCCTGTATTCTTTGTCTTGATTTTTGAGACTTTCATTTCATCCATATTCTTAATTTTGCTACTACCAAGTAGTGGTCTGAGGCAATGCCATATCCTCTATATACATTGACATCTATTATCTGTGGTCTCATTTTGCCATTTACTAAAAAATAATCTATGATTAATCGCAACCCTCTTGCACTCCACGTGTATTTGTGGATGTCACGTTTTCTAAAAAATGTTGGAGATTTTTAGATGGTTCATTGTGGCAAATTGTCTCAGTTCTTTCCCATTGGCATGCAGATGATGTTCTCCATTATCTCCCATTATTCCTGATATTGGTGTATTTCCAACTCTTGCATTAAAATCCCCACATAAAATAATATAATCATTTTTGTTGGTTTTTTACAATTGTTTTTGCAGCAGATCATAAAATATTTCTGTTTCTTCACGTTTTCCTTCTTCTGGAGCATATATTCCGATGATTGTCATATATCCTCTACTGATCTTTAGTCTTAAGGTAATTATTCTTTCATTTATGAATGCATAGCTATCTATTCTTGATTTCCACTTTTTATTTATTATTATTGCTACACCAGCTTTTGCTCTAATGTTTTGAGGTACACCACTGTATATCATAATATACTCTTCTAGTTCTTTTGTCCCTTTTAGCTTTTTCTTAGTTTCAGTTGCCACCATGATTTGTATCTCTCTTTCTTTATGTTTTCTAATTCAGCCTCTCTAATGCCAATTCCTCTGACGTTCCATGAGGCTACTTTAATGTGTTTCGAAATTCCAAGTCGTTTGTCCTTTTCATGCCTAGTTCGTCGTACTGTTGGGGTAGCCATATTTATTCTCTGAGGTTTTCCAGTAATGAAGGATTCATCTGGCCGCCTTACGAGGGCTGCGCAGATATAGTTGGGTGGTGGGGCTGCCACCTTACAGCTTCCCAACTTGCATGGTTTATATCGGGCTTCCTTCCCTAGACAGATTGCCTTCACTACGGCTAGGAGCTCCGTCCGCCCCTCAATCTGCTGGTCCTCTTCTGGTCTTGCTGAGGTCCTCTTCTGGAGTACTTCTTTGTCTGACCCCTTCCCATCGACCTGTCCGGCAAGGGAGGCCCTACCGGTAGCTATGCTACCGCCGGCATAGCTCTCAGGGTCATTGGGGTACACAAGACCCACCACCAGCGTCAAGGTCATGTACTCCCTAGGGGGGCTTTGCTTGATAATAAAGTTAAATAAGAATAGTTTGTATTGACAAGAGTATATTATATTGTTATCAATTACAACGTGACATATAGAACAAGTGACGAGGATAAGAGGGTCTTGAAGAAAAATATAAATTAAAGGCTTAACATGGAAATGGAAAAATAAGGAAGAGGGTGGGGTATAACATGAGAGAGTTCTCGCACGGGTACGCTAGTAATACTGTAATGTGAGCGTGAATGAACGAAACTAACCTGGATTTTTGTCAAGGAGAGCGTACAAACGGTAGCTGTTTCGTAGAACTTAAGCGCCAATTTTTAAAAAAAATGCGATATGTAATGTGGTAACAAGGGCCAAATTGTTTTTTTTATGTTTTCTCGTATGTATGAAAAGGGTGGTGCGAGAATTAGAGATAATCACATTTTCCGTGAATTCTCTGGATTTACGAAAATTGGAAACGTTAGAAAGACTCAAAAAGTATGAACTGTTGCAACACCAGTAGTTTTTATGAATATCACGGAGGACACAGAAGGTACTTCACCTATGGAACACTTTAATAAAGGAAGACTCTGTGATAATAGGTCTCCTGTTTTAGGAAATAGAACTCTGTTATCGTAGGTTTCTAATAACGAGGAAAAATGCATGCTGTTGTAGCACCACTTGTTTATTGAGTGTACATGTTTGTTTACTGCACTCAATTTTGGTTAGTTACGATCATTGGAACGTCTCCATTTCATGAGCATATTATCTCTTGCAGAATTGTGTGGCTTGTTATCTTTCTCTCCGCAATGGTATGCGCTGCGACGCTGATAATAAGCAGTGCAAATCGCTATTACACAAATCCTACGGTGGTGGCCCTAGAGAAGAATCATCTAGAATGGAATGTAGAATTTCCATCGTTGACATTCTGCTATTTAAATCGCGTGAACAACTTGGCCGTAAAAGAATTTGTGCAAAAGTAAGTTCGAATTTTACCAAATTATTATTTTTTTACTGATCATTATCTGCATCAATATAAAATTATGAAAAAAAACAAACTAAATTCAAATTTGGCTGGCTCGTGGCTCAGCGAAGTCGCTCGCCTTTCACCAAGGAGGTCCGGGTTCGAGTCCCGTCGCTTCCCGGACAATCTCACGCGAAATTTGTCCCAACAAACGAGTTTGGCTGCTTCACACGGGCTAGTCCAACCCCCTGTGAAGTGTCCCAAACACTACCACTTTCCTCATTTTTTTTCCAATTCTGACCGCTGGGTAGTGACGTAGGAGCGGGTAGTAGGAGGTGCGTACGCGGAGATGTTACCTGACGGTCCTCCTGACTACTGACTGAGACTGGACAGTAGACCTAGTCTTCTTTTCTCTCTCTCTCTCTCTCTCTCTCTCTCTCTCTCTCACACACACACACACACACACACACACATATATATATATAAGAGCTAAACTCCGGCACCATTGGACCAATCTCCATGAAAATTGGTAATTCCTTATGGTTTTTTACCCTGAAGATTTATGTGCTGCCAAATCTGTTGTAACTCCACTACGTGGCATTGTAGATCAAAACTAAATATTCACTTCAAATGCAACCCGCAACAGACTCGGCAGCATTTTGAATCTATGTCCTTAAATAACTCCTAAACAAAGGTTTCTAGGGCCTTGAAAACTAAAATTTTAAAGCCTCAGGCTTCAGGCCTGAAAGAAACATTTTTCACACCGTAATATACAGAATGAGCTCTTCTTGAACATTTATTACATGTTTGCTGGTCCGGCGCTTCCCGATATTACCTCACCTGCTCAGAGACGTGCAGAATCTGCATGTAAATGTGAATGAGAGGGACAGAGAGCGCCAGAGACAGACAGACAGACAGAGACAGGGTGAGGGAAGGAGGAAGAGATAGTGAGAAAGGGAGATGGGAGAGGAAAGAGGGAGATGAAGGGCAGAACAACGTCTGCTGGGTTTTCCTAGTAATACATATTAACGGAGGATTGCTCCTTAAGTATGTAAAGCAAGCGCTTAACGTCCTCGTAGGGTTTTAAAGACGCGTTGCATCAACAGAGACGCAAGAAATTAAATTTTAATTAAAATTTTATTTAATTAATTTTAATTAAATTAAATTTTCAAATGTTGCTGAAGTAGTTGGAATATGCGGGTCTGGGGACAGGAAGTGCTCATAACGTATGCAAGCACTTCCTGTCCCCAGCCCCTTGTTTGTCAACAACCGGCGCCACCACTTATAACGGGTCAACGCACGTCAACAACAGGGTCACCGGATGTCAACATCCGGGGTCATTGCCCATGTGGACATCCCCGGTCATTGCCCCCGCGCTCTGGTGGCGAAGTGTGCAAGCGTGCGCGCCCTGGCGGCGAACGGCGGCAGCGCGCGCGCCCTGGCAGCGAAGGTGGGGCCCTGGCGGCGAAGCGCGGCAGCGGGCCGTCGTCGGCGTCCTCAAAAACGCGCGGCCCGCGTGCGGCTCGAACCGTGCCGAGTCCCGCTTCCTGTGCGCGCGGCAACGGAATCGGGCGGGCGAGCGCGCTGGCGCTGAGCTACGGCGACATCGTCTCTGGAGGTGTCTCGTAGGCCGATGTCTTGCTGCGTCGGCGCGCGCGTGCGCTGCCTTGCCGGGCGTGGAGGGGAGGAGACCTCTCTCGCGGCGCCCGCTCCCCCTCCCCCTCTAGCGTGTGCGCTCGCTCCCCCTCCCCCTCCTGCAATGGGGTCGTGCTAGTAAAAAAGGAAACCCTACGAGGCGGTGACAGGGGAAAAAAATATGAAAACAGAGCGATAAGAATTAAAATTTTTTTTATTGAAACCAAACGATGTTTATTAGAATCGTTTTTGTCATTCAAAGGATAGACACAAACACGAATACATTATCTTCAGACTGAATATAATCGTATAGACGGTTAGCACAGCCGTGTAAAGAGACGTGTTACAAGCGCTGATAGGACACGATTACATGAAAGTCTGAAGATAAAATATTCTTAACACGTGTGGAAGTTTTCCGTGCGGCAACTCGTGAAGCAACACAAAGGGCGTCCTCGATGTACGCCGTAGACGGCAGTTGGATTTGATGTGACATTGTAGTTTTTAAAAAGGACCCACATCATCCATGGAAGAGAAGTTTACCGAGAGAACAGAAAAGACGACAGGGACTTGTCCAGGGGCCTCTCGCGTTCGTTTCAATTTTCCGCGTGTCTTACGTTTTGCAAATTGCATTTTTTATTGTCGTTTTTAATTTGCGACATGGGCTCCCCCCATTGTAGAGTTCAGTGCGACCTACTGACGTTTGACGTTATCTTCCTCTTGAATGGGAGGACGAGTGGAATGTTCATGACAAGATGTACGAAGAACATTAGAGCAACTTCTGCTACGGCCAGTTCTCGTGATACATGTGCCATGTGGCAGCATGACGCGGACGCAACAATGCACTTGAAGAGAACTATGATCTTTGTTACCAATCTTACCCTCACGGCCGTTGTTCTGACAGATGTCTTCAGTGACAGCATGACGCGGATGTAACAAAGCGTTTGTAAAGTTATAAAGATCGTTTTTCAGTGCCATCTCCGATCAACACCAGGCGAATGCCGGAGCGATTCCCTCACAAACGAGCTAACGGCAATTCACAAAAAGGAGCAGAATAAAACTTTCTGAAGAACCATCCAAATACGTCTAGGATCCATTTCTTTCCTAGACGTATTTGGCTGGTTCTTCAGAAGTTTTAATCAAAATACGTCTAGGAAAGAATGGATCCTAGACGTATTTGGATTGTTCTTCAGAAAGTTTTATTCTGCTCTATTCGTGAATCGTCGCTAGCTCGTTTGTGAAGGTATCGCTCAGCATTCGCTTGGTGGTGACCGGAGAAAGCACGGAAAACGACCTTTATAACTTTACAAGTGCTGTGTCACATCCGCATAATACTTCCACTTAAGACTTCTGTCAGTACAACAGTCATAAGGGAAGAATGGTAACAAAGATCATAGTTCTCATGAAGTGCTGTGTCACACCCGCGTCATGCTGCCACATGGCGTGACTGTCGTCCGTCATTGTCAGCAATGGAATTTCTGACATTTCCCGGCGACACATGTATCACAAGAACTGGTGGTGGTGGCAGAAGTTGCTCTAATGTTCTTCGTATATCTTGTCATGAACATCCAACGCATCGCTCCCATTTCAAGAGGAAAATCACGTCAAACGTGTCGATGACACTGAACACTGCAATCGAGCGAGCGCATGTCGCAAATTAAAACCGACAAACAAAATGCAGTATTTTCAAAACGTAAGACACGCAGACTATTGAAACAAACGAGACGGCCCCGCTGGACAAGTCTTTGTCGTCGTTTCCATGCGCACGTCAATCTTCCCTTTTATTGTTGATGTGGGACCTTTTTAAAAAACCCTACAATGCCACATCAAAACCCACAGCCGTCTACGACGTACAGCGTGGACGCCGTTGTGTGCTGCTTCTTGAGTTCCCGAACAGAAAACTTTCACACCTGTGAAGGAACATTTACCCTCAAAAGCGAATATAAGCATATCCTATCAGCACTTGTAACGCGTCTCTCTTTTCACGTTTTTGTGCAAAGCGTCTATATGGTTATATTCGCTTTTGAGAGTATTAAACAATACACGTTTTAGAAAGCACACACACAACACGAATGAGCAGATCACTGTCACTGTCACAAGTCACTGCCACTATACGTCGGAGGACGATTTTCGGTCGGCGGACGCAGAGACTGGATGACTCGCCGAACGCGCGTGACGCGCTGGCGCAGAGCTTCGCCGAACGGGTCTCGAAGGAGGTGTCCGAGCGCTTCGAGGACGGCTAGCACTTGTGCGTGCATTGTGATAATAAACGTTTCCAGTGGAGGATCATTCAGTTGTCCTTCATAAGAGGGGGATGGTGACGTCACGTCGTCAGTGTCCCAGGGAGAGAGCCCCTCCATGATGGCTTTTCCGCGCACGAATAAATTGTCAGCCCGGCACATGCAGCACGGCGCGTTTCTTTGCGCGCCGAGAAGCAACATGAACCACACCACTCTTTCATGACATTTCACACCAAGATCGTGAAGAGCTTTTTCGTTGTCTTCTATCAGCGCGTGCTTCAGCGCATCATAGACGTCTTTCAGCAATACTCGGGCACCGTACCTTAACTCCAGATGGACATCAACGCCGTAGGGTCGCTGACTGCGGGTCACGCCGACAATGACAAAGAGTCTTTCTGCGGCATCGCGGAGACTGTACCAGTTCTGCGCCAACTGCGTCTTCCATCCACCGTCCGCGACTGCGACGTCATCCGGAGAACGTTCCATGACGGCGGCCGACGGACGAATGCGGTGTTCAGACCTCATCCGACCGTCTTCAACGTGATTGCAAACGCTCCCCCCTACTACTATTTGAAAGTGACTCTTCGTAAAACTTCCTACGACTATGACTTATTTAAAGTGTCTAACCATAAAATAAATAAAGTTCTAAGTCTAACCATAAAATAAGTAAAAAAAATAAAAAATGAATTCTAATCTACATGAACCTCCCCGCCTGCAGGGACGAGACGAGCGTGCACGCTGAAGAAGAAGAAATGGACGGACGCGTACACATGATGCGGAAATGACCCCATGGCAGACTCGTAAATTTATCGATCCAATAGCGTTTGTCGTCGGACACGGACAACGAACGCTTGTTTTGAACAAACGAATAGTTCACGTGGGATTTGGACCGAATAGTACATTGTTTGTCGATTCTACGTTCGTTCCGAAATAAACAGTCCAAATAATTTTGAAATTTATAACGTTTGACGACCGAACGTTGTACTCCCTTCGCCCGAGAAGAACACGCCCGAGATCGGGTTTCGATGGAGTACATTTTTGGACGTAAACCTACGTAGCCGAGCAGGGGATCGCTTCCGCATTCGTCTTTAAACAACCGTAATACCTTTTTGTTTCGAGGTGTCACGCCAAATGGGTTATCGGGACCGAAACAGGACGTATCGAACCAGGATGGATGCCGATTCATCTCAGCGTACACGCTCGTGGAAGTAGAGAGAATGAATGAATCGGTATCCATATAGAGCAGATGAAGATCGCGAAGATTTTTTTGACAATACCTATACCAAAAATCGTACATTCTATGTTTTGAAATTTCCAAAATACAAAAACCCAAATAAATAGGCTTCGCGAGCTTCACCTTCGTTTTGCACAACTCGATCGTCATGAGATCGCCGTTCACGTGGTGACTACGCACGAAAGCGGGATCGGCGATGAGACGTCTGGCCCCGCACCTCCCCTCCCACTTGTTCACGAGATAAATGCGCCGGTGGTTGCGCACGTCCTCCATCGACTTGCCGTAAATCGAATTATTCATGAGTTTATAGAATTTATCTTCAAAGTCGGAGGACGCGCGCTGTCGACGCGAGTTGTTCAGGTCCATGTACGAGGCAAGCCAAGCACGTTGCGAAAACGAAACAACGCGATGAATTTTCGTGAGTCGGACTCCCAACTCGAGGGCCTGAATTAAATTTTGAATGTGAACAACGTAACGACGCTTGGGCAGAAGCGTCGCCAGCAACTTGACTTGCCTGCTCTTCGAGTCGGGGGGGACGCGGATGTCCGGACAGGGCGGCAAATCGCTCAACCGATCGTGGATCTCGTCTGGGTAGTCGAGATCGACCTCCAGAACGTACCCCCGACCGGCTTCCGCAGCCGCCTTTGTGAGGTTCAACCGCTCGTACAACCGCTCGATGTCGCTTTCCGCCATCCACCGAAAGTCGCCCACCGGAAGCGGATGTGACATCGAAAAACCGTACAAGTTATTCGCGTCGACGTAGGCGAGATAAGATTCCTTATCACCTGGCCGGAAGCGTTCACCCGCAAAGGGGTGATTGGCCTCGGCGTGACGACCGATCACTTGCACGAGTCCCCCCCGGATGCCCCGCTCGAAAAAGAGAACCATGTCAATGTCCGTGAGTAGCTCTAGTCGAACGCCGGTGGTTTTCAACATGGCGTCCCACGAAAGACCGGGAGCGGTGTAGTAAAACAGAGGATCGAGCCCGTACACCTCCAAACACAAATTTCGAAAGCTTTTCCAAAATGTCTGTTTCTAGCAAGACGTCGATTTTCAAATACAAATCGGCGTACTCGCCCAAATTTTGAACGGAGAACGCGTCCCACACGGCCTGCGCGTGCGCGTACTCCGAGTCCGAAACGGGTGTGTCTGTGAGACGACTGAAAAACGCTTCGGGCGCCGGTAACCTCGTTTCGCCCAATTTGGACACGTCGTTGACATAATCGTAGGGAAACACCCCCTTCCTTCTGGCCAAAGCGAAAAGACGGTCGTCGGGAAAAGCCGCACGGGTGAATCTTCAAATCGGTCGAATCGAGCGATCGACTTAAAGAGTCGAGCGATTCACCTAAAAATTTCAAAGAGTCCAAAAATCGCAGCTCCACTTTCCCGATTCTTTGGGAAACCGCCATGAATCTCTCGTGATTCTGCGGAACCACTCGCAACCCGTCGTTGTTCACACACTTCTTGTCGCCCCAGGCCTGAAGGAGAAAATGCCAATCGTAACCGCTCCCGTTGTGCATGACGACGGGGATGTGCTTCGGCGCGGGAAAGTTGACGTTACACGATTGATGAGCCGCGCCGCGAAAGACACCCGAAAAATGATCGTGGTCCCTGACGAGGGTGGAATTTGAAGAAAAGGTCCTTTACATATGTGACAAAGATCGGAATTTTGAAAAGACACATCGTCCTCCTCCTCCATCACGAGAGGGAGAAGGATGAATCAAAAGTTGTTCGTAATCTTTCGCGAGACCTTCTAAGAACGCTAGTAATTGTATCGCGACGTCGGGACCGTGAAAGGTGACCAGCCGATTCCGCGACTCATCAAACGAGCACACCACTTGAAGCGCCGCCGAAAAGGGTTCGTGAAGTTGGTACGGTTCGAGGTAGGATCCGCTCGACGACGGCTCACACGAAGACACGGGGAGCGTGAGCGCTTCGAAATCAACGTAAACCGCAATCGGGCATCGTTGTTGTCTATCGAAATTTCGAAATTGCATGAAGCGCTCCTCCTCGTTCGTCTTCGATGGAAGGATCAAACGTGCGGGGGACCCCACGGATCTACAATCGATTTCGTGAGCCTTCCAGATACGCTTGCGTGCAAAACACGTTCAAACATCTCTCGCAAACAAAAGTCCTACCCTTGTGAGCCGAATGCTGCGACTGAATCAGTCTACCTAAATCCTTAATCCAAACGTAATGGGACCCATGAATCAACAAGAAATTGAAATGGTTCTCTTTCTTTGTTTCCGAAAAGTGCACAGGACCTACAATTTTCCAAGATGTGTTGGCCGAATCAAACTCTAACGTAAACACGTTAAACGAAAAAGCTAGGATTTTGTCGTTCGAAACGTTTTATCTCGTGAACGGGCAGGGGCCAGGAGATGCCGCGCAAATCGAGACTGTTTTCCAATTCGCCGAAAAGGGTTTCGTACGTACTGGTACGATCGGAATGTAAATTTTGTTGTGTGGGGGCTGACGTTTATGAAGAAGAGCCGAAGCCACCGCCCACAGAAAACATTTCTCGTCTCGATTCTTCACGTTGATCACAGCACGACGTCTCGCAATGGATGCCGGAAGAGGAAGAAAAGAAGAGGCAGAATGAGCGATAGGTTCGAACAAGTGAGCCGAAATATGAAGAGCGACGATAGAGGCCAACGATTTTCCGGAATCTCTCTCGGAAAACTCGTCGAATCTGGAATTGATAGGATCCGCGATTCTAGAAAGGAAAAATTCCGAAATGTCATCACCTCGGGTGAGCACCGCAGTCCGTGCCGAAAGAAAGATGGACTGCAGCTCCCCTACGATTTCGTGCGTCTCGGCGTTCTCTTTCTCAATCAAAAACCGACACTCGAGTTGCGCGAAAATTTTGAAACAAGGTCGATCGAGAGTGTTGTTGAGTTCTTCAAACATCTTACGACGGAAGGGAACAAGACAACGGTTGAGAAACTCGATCGGATCCGCGATGTCGTGTGGGGGAGGAGGATTCGAAATGACACCCCGAAATACACGGTCGTTTAAAGACTGAACCAGGTCCGTCCATTGGGGAGCGTTAGCAATGTCTTGTTGTTGTTGTTGTTGTTGTTGGTACGGGCGATCTATAGAAACAAAACACATCAAAGACAATAAACATGTTTCGACACATTCTTATACGTATTGAATGACATTCAAAGAAAACAAAGCTTACTAACCAGCCTCACGTTGCTCGCGAGCGTAACGGGCTAAAAACATTTTCTTCATTTTTTGATGCTGTTGCTAACGGGATAAACCTAGAAACAATCAAAACACAGAAACAATCAAAACACAGAAAACAAGTTACACCTTCCTATACGTATTCAATGAAAGAAAGAAAGAAAAATCCGTACACCGTATGTATAAATAAGTAACTAACACAGTGTAAACTACTAAAACCAAGACTGCCAGAAAGAAGCCTCGATAGAGATATGTGTCAGGAACACCGGCCATAACAACAGTCAATGTGCGACTGACGAAAAAAGTCAGCGGACGTGTACTTTTAAACACTCCGCGCTATCATACGACGATGAGAGGATGTCCTTCATTGTCCAACCAACACGATGATGAAAGACAGGACGTCGTGTTTTCCCGGAAGAAAGATAGTGGTAAGAAGCGCACGATTTCGAAAAATGGAAATTCCAGCGGCGATGAGGCAAGACAGGACGTCGTTATTTGCCGGACGAAAGATAGTGGTAAGAAGCGCGGAAAACAGGACGTGGTTATTTGCCGCAAGAACGACAGTGATAATAAGCATCCGACAGCGATTTTGAAAACTGGAAATTACAGCGGAAATGATGAAAGGAAATGTTAATTCAATAAAAATTGATGACATCATTGTCACATCAGAAGTGGGGCACGATTTGGGATAAAAGAGAGGACTCCCTCTTTGAAAATGCTCACTCGCGATCAGCACGTCTCGCCTTCACACCGATCCACGTCTTCGCAAAAACCATGGCAAGTCATCAGAAGAACACAACGGAAGAACCGAGAGCAAAAAGACGGCTAAACTTGTAAGCACATCTTGAACACAATTGAATGTTTCAAACGTTTATGTTTTCAAATGAGTCATGAATTGTTTTTTTTCACAGTGACCACGTATACACACAACCGTTCGATCAAGAGGAGCACGACAACATGCTTGTCGTGGCCGACTCAGACGATGAGCTGGCAGGCGAATTGGCTCTTGCCATTCCTTCTGAAGTACAAAATTTAGAAATGGTTCTGCCTCCACCATTCAAAAAACAGAAGACAGATTCTGTTCGGGCACATTATTTTAGCAAAGACGACGGCGAAGTCGTAAAAATAAACGCGAGACCCGACTGCGTCGTCTACATCTACAACCGCCTCAAAGCTCTAAAGTAAGTCATCGTTATCTTCTAATAGTAACATACAACGTACCACTAAAATCGTTTTCTCACTAAAGCGTTTTATTTATTTTTTTGTTATAGTCCAGTGGGAGGAAATGACCGCGAAAGCAGAAAGCGAGAATACTCGCCTAAACTTTGCGAATATTCCGAAAGGAATTTTTTTTGAAATTACAAACATCCACTTAATAACCAGCACAAAATTTGAAAAAGAATCATACGTTGCGACGATAGGGGGGGATGTCTTTTCAGTATTCCTACCAGTGAGGTATGTAAACGGTCGCGCGATAAAATCCAAAGTTTTTACATAGCCATTACTTATTTGTTATTCTTCGTTTCAGATTTACATCCCTGATAAAAACGATTGGAGAGAAAGAATTCCTACAAGAGCGACCGAACCTTACGTACCTTGGTGTAAATGAAAACAATCAAGGCAACGTCGTTCTTATATATAAGCGCAACGATCTCTATCGACCAAAAACATGGTCGTATATAAAAAATATGTTTATCAAATATGGAATTTTTTGTAACAATTAAAACAGTCATATAGATCTCTGTATCAAAAAGTGTCATTTGTAAAGAATTAAAATACAATAAACAATTGAAATATGTCTATTAAAATATTTCATTCAATTTCCTTCCCTCAAAAAATGTAAAAAACACAAAAAACACTTACTATTCCTCCGTCTCCGATGACCACAGGTTGTCGCTTATACGCCGGAGACGTAACCGGGGGGCCCTCGTTGGCCGGGATGTTGACGGCACGACGAGCGAGTCGTAAGGAGGCGGAGGTGTGTAGGACGCCGTTGGCGGCGGAGGCGGCGGCACCGCCCTCTCGCCGTCCGCGGGCGGATGGACAGGCGGCGGCGGTGGCGGAGGCGGCGGCACCAACCTTCCGCCGACCGCGCCCGGAACACCTTCTCGCGCCTGCCTTTCGACGTACCGGCGAATGTCCATATTCACTAAACAATTCATAGGCACTCGCCGGCACATCCAGCAGTCCCCCGGTTCACACTGGCAGTCAGTGTTCGGCATATTCAAATGGTCCTCGGGAACCAGACCTAAATCGTCCTGCGCGTTTCGGTCGGCTCCCGCGAACAGAAGGAAATTGTAGGCGACATTTGCCAGTGAACGCGCCGCGTAATGAAGGGGCGTTTTTCCGAATAAATCGCGGCGATCGACGAGATCGCCGCGACTAATACAGAAAATCAACCCCATGACGTCGTCGTAGGCCGCAGCGTAATGAATGACGCTACGGCCCATCACGTCCACGGGCAAATACCATGCCTGCCGCCTTCCCTCGAAAAACCGATAGTTCAATGGGTTTGCCATTGGACAATTAAACAATACGACTGCACGAGTTCAATATCGGCCGTGTACTGCACAGCGGCAGACGTCGGCGCGAGCGCTATCACCACAACTTCCGTTCGCCGGGCGCGCCGCAGCGCGCGCGCTATCAACCACAACTTCCGTTCGCCGGGCGCGCTGCAGCGCGCGCGCTATCAGACCGCAGTCTGTCCTTGGTCGGCGCGCGGCGCCGTCTCGTGCTGCTTGGATGTCTGCACGCTGGCCGGCAACGCCTTTTACGTTTCTCGCATTCACCGCTAGAGCGCACATGCGTGCACTTATGAGTACCCTGTCCCTCCGTTCGACTCCTGTTAAAATGAGACTTGTTTTAATAGTCGTACGCAGAAATCAAAACGCTCAGTCGCAAGAAAGCGATGGATGTTTTTGGACATGCGGTTCGGGCGCGTCACGCCCACGCCGTCACGAAGCGATACGTCGATGAACAAATCGACGAAGTTGTGAAGCGCATGAGGAGAGATGGTGATGAGTCTGAAACCGTGATCATAAAAAGCGAACTGGATGCTCTCGAGCGGAAGTTCTCTACGCGTTTCGGAGAACAGGAGAACCGTTTAAAGACGTTCGCGAAGAACGAATGCAATGCGCTCGCGGCCGCGCACGAAAGCAAGTCTGCGGAAACCGTGAAAAAACAAAAAAGCGAACTCGATGCTCTCGAGAAGAAGCTCTCTACGCGTGTTGATCAACAGGAGAAAGACTTAAAGGCGTTCGCGAAGAAGGAATGCGGCGCGCTCGTGGCCGCGCACGAAAAGAAAATTCCTTCCAAACTCTTGGACACGTTACCGGTTGTCGGCTCGTCCGGTCATTTCAATTTTCACGACAAACTTCTTCGCAAAGTAGGCGCCGGCACTGCCCCTTCGGACGTGGCGGTGAAGTCGCAATTGGATGACACGCTGGCGGATGCGAAAAAACACGCGAATCAGCTGTTTCACGCGCATAAAGAACTGGTCAAAAACGACACTTCTAATCTCGAAACAAAGATAGAAAAAAAATTGGATGACACGCTGGCGGCTGCGAAAAAACACGCGGATGATCTTTTTCACGTGCATAAAGAACTAGCCAAAAAGGATAATGCTGACCTCGAAACAAAGATAGAAAAAAATTGGAAAAGCTCAAAAAGGATAATGCTGACCTCGAAAAAAAGTTAGAAAACGGTCTGCGCGGTCTGCCGAGCTTCGTTGACGCCATGAATAAGTTGCAGCGTGAATTCGCTGATCGATAAAGTAAATTTGGAAAAGCTCAATGAGCGTCTGGTAGCGCATGGGATAACTTGGAAAAAAACAGGCGACTTTTCTAATCTCGAAACAAAGATAGAAAAAAAATTGGATGTCGCGCTGGCGGATGCGAAAAAACACGCGGATCAGCTGGTTCAGGCGCTAAACAAGCGTCTCAATACAAAGATTTCAGAACTGGAAAAGCTCGGGCGGGAGATCGAGCCGGTGATGGTTGAAAAGAAAGTAATAAGGGGTGAGGCGGTGGGCGGTATCCTTGGATCTATCGCCGAGCGAGAGAGCTGAATGGATGAGGAGCGTTAGGAGGGGGGGTTGAGGGTTTTTAAACGGGACCTCCTTGTGTGTGTATGTATATATATTTCGACACTTGTTCTCGCGTATTAGTACTATCATGGTTCGCACCGTGTGTAGAACGACTACGGAGAGAGAGTGTAAGAAACTTTTCGGGCCGGTGAGGAGGCCGGCGAGGAGCGGCGGCGATTCTCTCCCTGGCGCCCCCCCCTCGACGGGGCGCGGCATGTTTTTGCGAGGTCGATGCGTCGGCGGACCCTGTAGGAAGCCTGCGCGGGGGAGAGGTGTAGGGAGGAGGAGGAGGAAAGGAAGAACGGTGAAAGGAAAGAGTAAGAAAGGCGGGTTTCTTCCCGCCCTCATCCCACTCATTCCGTCCATCCTAAGCGGACTGGGCGCGATCGGCGCTCTCGCCGGCGGCGCGTCCGCTGTCGCGAACGCCGTGACAAACGCCAAAGGCAAAAACCGAGAACTAGCGGAAATGATGCGTCATAACAAGGTCATGAAAGACTCCAAAAAAGGATCGGGCGTGCTGCTCAAGGCCGCGAAAATGCTTGGCACGAGGAAGAGGAAAGGGCGGCGAAAGGGGTCTCGAAAAACAAAAAAAAACTAATGAGCAGAGTACCGCGTCGAGCGCTCACGCACGAGGAAGTGACCCGCTTTGCGAAGAAGGTGTTGGTGATTCCGCATTTTCGAGGCGTGTTCACGCGAGATGCGCTGCCCACGCGAGATCGGGCGTGGGAGCGGGAGTGCGGCGTCGTCAATCTCGACGACGCCCGCGGCGCCGGTACTCATTTCGTCGCTTACGCGAAGCGTGGGCGGACGGTGCGTTACTTTGATTCCTTCGGACTTCCGCCCCCTCCCGAGTTCCTTCGCTACGCGCGCGGGAACCACGTGACGTACAACACGCGCCAAGTTCAAAAATACAACGCGAACAATTGTGGCAAGTTGTGTCTGCAATTTCTTTTTCACGAATGGAACAACAAGAAATAGAAGAAAAAGGAAGGTGAAACACCGGACGTTGTCATTTCGCGGGAGACGTTCGTGTCATGCGCACGTACACTTTAATCGGGAAGGGGCCGGAGATCTCGGTGAAGTTCGCGCCGGGTGTCGACCTCTCGAGCGACGTGTACGAGATCGCGCTCGTGCATCTCGGCACCTTTCACACCATTCGCAACGTGAAGGAGGGACACAACAAACTCCACTACGACGTCGACGAGGGTGGTGGGGGGAGTTCACTCACAAGCTATGTGCTGACCGTCCCTCCGGGCACGTATACCTTGGAAGACATCAATCGTCATATCTCGAACATCCTGCGTGGACAGTTTCCCACTGACTTTGCGGCTAAGAAGCACTTTTTCGATTTGGAGGCGGACCCGCAGACGAACAAAGTGCGCGTCAACACGTCGTTTAAGCTACGTTTCGACCATCCCGAGTCCATCGGCCCTCTCCTCGGATTTTCAAGGACCGTGTCGCCCACATCACTTTTTGGGAAGTACGAGACGGCCGATGCTGCGCCGACGATCGTGAAAGATTTTGAAGTGTTCGTGACGTGTAACGTGATCGAAAGCGGGTATATAAACGATCGAATAGCCCACGTGCTTTATCAGTTTCACGTGAACGACTTACCCGCCGCCATTATCGAAGAAAGGCCGACCGAAAAAATCTTTCACCGCGTCACGCGACCTTGGATCGACGAGATATCGATTCGACTAGAGAACGCATCCGGTCAGCTGATTCCCTTGTACTCGGAAACACCGTTGACGTGCACGTTGCTCATACGTCCCAGAAGCAATCACCACTATGTCTAAAAGAACAACGAAAAAAAAAAGCTCTATAAAATGCAGGTCGTGTCGCGGCCGAGGCACAGAGTGCTTTGTCCACTCACCACGTTAACATCATCCAGTCGACAAACCTTACGAGCGTTGGGTTACAGTACTTTTATAAAGAAGACGAATAAGAAGAAGAAAACCGGAGGAAAAAAATGTCGTCGAAGAAAATGAAGACCAATCATTATTCTTCAACGGAATTTGTGGACGATCACGCGATCGACATTCTCCGCAGGGAGAACATAAAGCACCACATCGTCAACGAAGCTGTTCACGAACACTTTCCGTACATTAAATCGTTTGGTCAAAACGACGAAATTCGCATTACTATCATGAATAAGGATGCCGTTCTCTTACCTTGCGAGAGTTCGCTCGTCATCGCGGGATCTGTCGTCAAAAAGGACACCGCAGATCGCACCAACTGCGAATTGATCAACAACGCTTTCGCTTATCTTTTTAGCGAAATTCGTTACGAAATCAACAACGTGATCGTCGACGTCGTTAGAAATCCAGGCATCACGAGCACGATGAAGAACGTGTGTTTCCTTTCGCCAGCAGAAAGAAGATCGTTCGGCAATGCGTGTTGGACCGAAGATCTCAAGTTATACGAGTCAGGCAAGTGCAACACCAAGTTCATGCTCAGTACGACGGGCGGGAAATTTTACGGTATCGTGCCGTTGCGACTGTGGATGGGGTTTTTCGAAGATCACACGCGCGTCATGACCGGCGTGAAACACGACCTCGTTCTCATTCGAGGTCGTCATGATAATCGATGTCTCACGACGACAGCGGAATCGCCGAACGAAACAACGATTACCGTGACGGACGTGATTTGGAGAATGCCTCATTTGACGCTGAGCGATGCTGCTTCCCTCGCGGTGACGAGAGTGCTGGACAGTCGGCGCCCGATCCCCATGCAATTCAGACGATGGGAAATTCACGAATACCCCAACGTTCCGAGCGGCGGAAAGGGACCGTTTCAGTGGACGGTAAAGACTGCCGCCAAAGAGGACAATCCCCTGTACATTTTCTTTGGAATGCAAACGGGGAAAGGACGCGAACCTGAAACAGAATTCGGGCGAATTCGACGGTAACGACATGACAAGAGCAAAACTGTATTTAAACGACGAGTTTTACCCTTATTCCGAACTTCTATGCAACGTAAAATTTTATACCGGTGATACTGAAAAATGGCACCCGTATCTCTACGAAATGATGCAAAAAGCGGAACGTTCTTACTACAATCGCAATCCCATATCGAATATGGAATATTGGTATGTGAATAGTTGGTTTCCTATTATCGTATGGGACGTCTCCTCCAGAGATTCTGCCGTCCTCCCCTCGCAAACCGACATCAAGATCACGTGGGAAACGGGTACAGCTATGCCAGCGAACGTCACGGCGTATTGTCTCATTATCTACAAAACGGAAGTGCTGTACGCACCAATCGATGACTTTGTGGTGAAGAAAAACGTCATGGTATAAGAAGTCGCGTGTTTCGCTCGCCGCCTTCATTTCTTGTTTGCTTCCTTCACGAGAGGATGATTCGCGTCAGTCGCGGAAAAGAGAGCGCAGAAGAAGAAGATTATCACCCATCGACTTCGCCTGGTGAAGACGAAGAAGAAGTGGGCGGTTCGACCTCTTCTTACGATTCGCAACTCGCAGCAGTTTTTGGAAGTGGCGGTGTAGACAACATGGCGGATGAGGAGGTGAGATCAGCGACTCCACCACCTCTCGATTTTCCTTCTGCGTGCGATCATCCATGTCCGCGGCATTGTACATCGAAAAAGAAAAAGAACGGCGGAAAGGTCGCAAAACCAAAAGAGCGAAAGAAGAAAACAACACCATCGACTCGGCGTCGACGGAACAACAGGAAGACCACGGACCGACCTCCTTCCTCACCGGATACGGTCTGCTGCGATCTTCTTCCTCTGGAGACGGTCAGCGAATGCGCGCGCAACGCGGCGACATGGTTAGCGAGAGCGGTCGAGATGACGATTGCATCGATGGCGACCTCCAGCGCAGAAAATGGTCATTAACATGTAAACATTTTGAAAGGGTCAATAAAAACACGTGATTCTATTTGTTTTTGTTTTTTCCGTCGTCCTTCACACGCGCCGTGAGTAGTCATCCTTCCCCTTCCCCCTCTCTCCTTAGATCTCCTGCTGTTAAAACAGAGCGTCCTTTCGAAGAAGGACAACAGTCTCGCAAGGGTTGACGGGATGGACGTTGTTCAACAATCGACGACTCTGCCCGTCGTGAACGTGACGGCCTTATGGCGCGGACAAGAGGACGAGGCAAAGAGTCGACACGGACCGCTTTTCCCCGATAGCGTGCGCGCTCTTATCGTGGGACCTTCCGGGTGCGGCAAGACGAACGTGGTCGTCTCGCTGCTCACCGGCCAGTTCGGGCTGGCGTTCCGCAACGTGTATTTGTATTCCACCACCGACACGCAGCCCATGTACGCGTACTTGAAGCAAGTCTGCGACGGAATCGCGCCGTTTCATTCGTTTACGCAGCACGATAGCATCGTGCCCCCGGCCGAGGCGTCCCCCGACAGCGTTTTCGTTTTCGACGACATCGCCACCGAAAAACAAGACTGCATCAAGGCCTACTTTGCGGCCGGAAGACACAAACACACGGACGTGCTCTACCTCTGTCAAACGTACACCAAAATTCCCAAACAGTTGATACGCGATAACGCGAATATGATTGTCATCTTCCGGCAAGACGACAACAACCTCGAGTACATCTACAAAGAACACGTCGGAAACGATTTTAGGACCTTCCACGATTTTCGGTCGCTGTGCGCCGACGTGTGGAACACAGACCGGTTTGCTTTTGTGGTGATCTGCAAACCTAGTGCGCTTCAACAGGGACGATACCGATCGGGCTTCGACCGGTTTCTCGTGTCGACGGGGGGTCAAGTTGCGGGGAAGGTTATATAATCGCTTTGCTTTCGCAACTCGACTTCACTCTACGTCATGGTGTACGTGCGACAGCATTTCAATGTCGCGCGAGCGCGGCGGGGGGAACGACGCGGAAGAGGCATCGTGGGACGGGTGCTGAATCGGGCGATAGACAAACTTCCCTTCGAAATGCACATTCCCGGCGGCTACCAATTTTGCGGACCCGGTACGAAGCTCGTGAAGAGGCTGCGGAGAGGTGACCGCGGTATCAACCCTTTGGACGCAGCGTGTCGAGAGCACGACATCGCCTACCACCGCCACAAAGGCGGTGAGGAACGCAAGAGGGCGGACGAAGCGCTCGCCAAAGCAGCGTGGGAGCGGGTCAAGTCCGGCGACGCGAGTCTCGGCGAAAGAGCTGCCGCGCTCGGTGTGGCGGGTGTGATGAAAGTGAAGTCCAAAATAGGAGGGCGCGTGAAAAACATAACGTCCTCCTCTTCGAGGCACGTGAGAAGAAGAAAAGGTGGCAGTGAAAAAAGCGCACAGCCCCCAAAAGACCAAAGAGAGACTTGAAGACGCTCCACGCGCTAGTGCAAACGAAAAAGAGCTTGCGCGAAAAAAAAACACCGCGTCGTCCTCCTCCTTCCTCAGCGCGCCCTCCTCCCCTTCGATCCCCTACCACCCCGGAAGAGAGGTTGAAAATGGAGGTGGAGAAGGCTCGTGAAAACATTCGACAAAAAATGCAGACGCTGCAAGTATCCGAAACGATGCGCAATCGATTCCTCGATACGTATCTCACGACGCCCGTCTCGAAAGCGCTGCACCGCCATCAAAAAAAGGGAAAAAATAATAGCAACCCATCATCGTCTTCCGTTCAACCTTCTACTACGCGTGTTCCTATCAAATCGGAATCAAGAGAAGAAGATGATGACTATCCCTCTTTCGAAACACTCCCAGAGTTGGAAGAAGGGAACGTAGAAGTAAGCAATAGAGATGTTCGCAGTCAACATTATGATCAATTGGTAACCTATTTGCAAAATGCTGCAATCGGTGTAGGAGATACCACGTACGGACCGTACTATATAGGAGGGCGACCTCAAATCGGTAACGCCGTCATAGAGCTTTACCCGGACGAGGAAGCATTCTCCGTTCAGGGACATAAATTCTACCCAGAGCCAGGCCTCCTCGAACTACTTTTCGAGCAACGACCCAACCGGAGAGATGTCACGAAAGACGATTTGAAGAAATACAAAAAGATTCTCGAATTGTCTTCCGCACACAAGGTGAATTACAGACCGAATTTACAATTTAACACAAAGGATAATAAACTGAAATATCGTGAAATTATCTCGCCTCTTTTCGCGGCGGAAAGACGAAGCAAAAGACTTGAAATGATGAAACGAAAGAGAACGGGGAGGGGACTACGTTTTGTGACGGCGCCAGACTACAAATATTGGCGCGATCCGAACACGCTCGTGGAGAGGCTGCGACTCTTACACGCTTCGCGGGCCGCCGGACACAAAGGACTCGACGGAGAAATAGTAGAAATAGAAGATGAATTGCGTGACGCCGGTATTATCGCTTAGCTCCTCTGGCCATGCAGAAGAACAAGAAGACGACCTCCTCCGTTCGACAAGGCCTCGCTGCGGAATTGCACGCGCCTGCCCGTCGTCGTTACGCAAGACGGCGGACGATTACGAAAGGACTCGATGATTTGTGGCAAGCCGACTTGGTCGACATGCAGCCGTACTCCAAAAGCAATCGAGGCATGCGTTACATTCTCACCGTCATCGACGTGTACAGCAAGTACGCCTGGGCGGAAGCGATAAAGAAAAAGACCGGAGCGGAAGTCGTCAAGGCTTTCGAGCGCATCGTGACGTCGAGCGGCCGAGAGCCCCGCTTCCTGCAAACCGATCAAGGCACCGAGTTTTACAATACCGCGCTCAACAAGTGGCTCCGGGAGCGCGGCATTCATCATTATTCCACCTTTTCCAACGTGAAGGCCGCCGTCGTCGAACGTTTCAATCGAACGCTCAAGGAGCGGATGTGGAGGCGTTTCACCGCCGAGGGGACGCGTACGCTGGAGCCCTCATGCTCGCCGACCTCCTCCGAGATTACAACTCGACCAAACATCGAACCATCGGCATGAAACCGAAAGACGTGAAAGACGACAGCCTCATGCGCACGGTGTACGACCGAATGAAAACGCTCGATCCGCGTCTCCTGAGGCGCAATCGATTTCGCGTCGGCGACATCGTTCGGGTGAGCACGTACAAGAGCTCGCCGTTTCGGAAAGGCTACGAAGCGCGATGGGGCACCGAACTCTTTAAAATCGTTCGTGTGCACCTCTCGAATCCCGTCACGTACTCGCTAGAAGACCTGAAAGGCGAAACGATCAAGGGTCGCTTCTACACCGAAGAGTTGCATCGCACGCGATATCCCGATCACTATTTAGTCGAGCGCGTCGTACGAAAAAAGGGTCCGCTTCGCCTCGTGAAATGGCTCGGTTTCGACTCACGCCACAATTCGTGGGTGCACGCGAGAGACATCGAAGGCGGAAAACCGAAGAGTCCTTGAAGTGGGGGAGGTGGGGGAACGATAAAAGACGCACTCCACTTCCTGTCTGCCGTCGTCATCACGCGACTATAAGAAAGCCGACGGCAGCACGACGACCGTCAGTCTCGGTGCGAGAGAGGTGCTTTCCGCATGTGCGGTTACAAAGCGTTTCTGTACGTCTACAGCGTTGTGTGCGGAAGCATGATGCGCTACGTGAGAAATGCTTTTCATTCAACATTCCTCACGGAACGACCGCCTCCTCCTGAACAGGACGACTCGATAAACGAACCTCAAGAACGGTTAGAAAGCATCCATGTGTTGAGTGTGGAGCAAACGTGGGACGAAGCCGCCGAAGGAGACTGCTGCGCGGACGGCGACGCCGACACCGGCCGAGGCAGCGTGGCACGAGAACGAAGTCTTCGTCGAGCGTGAGGTGAAACCGCTGCTCTCGAGAAGAAAAAAAAGAAAACAGATTCTCCAATACATGGTCCCACAGGTCCATCGCGGACCCACAGCTGTCGTGGATCTGCAAGGTTATACTCTCGACAAACGCTTCAACATCAAAGTGTTGTCCGTCATCCGCCAATCAAAAGACAATGACGATCATGATCGACTCAGTTCAGACAGTTCAGTCTTTCGTCCACCGCGACCTTTCCATACAGTTGAGCAGCGACGACAAGAAACATGTGTGAGTGGATCAAAAGCTACCATCCCGCCACACCGCCGGTGGAGTAGTGGGAGTTACAATTATGACGACAGAGCCTCTGTGATTAGGAGCTGCTTTAAAGGTGCGACTAACCGTATACGTCAAGGGAGGTGAGAAGAAAAGGTGGTTGGAGGAGTACTTGGAAGGAGAAGGCTGCTGCGTTCTCGATCTGGAGGAGTTCGGGTGTCCTCCGCTACACGAGTGCTTACACGCGGCCCGCGACCTCTACGCTTGCGGCGACGTCAGCCTCGCTGGGCGTCACGTGATCGCCCTCTACCAATGGTTGCGTACTGGCTGCGGTAAGCGGATGTCCGCTTCCGTTCGACGACGATAAAAACTCGCGCGCTTTTAAGGTCGCTCTCCGCCGCTTCGCTCGTCATTACGATGCAGAGCGTTGAACCGCTGGAGCGCATCAGACAAGAGACGCGCGAAGACATCGAGCGCGCCCTCCGAAAGTTTCGTGAAGTCGACGGCGCGCTTACACTTCTCGACTCGGAGACATTGAGTCAATTGCCGATCGAATTTTTGTGTCATTGGGTGCAGCCTCACCAGGTGGAGCGCGTTTTCGAGCGACTTCCCGAAGCCACCCGACAACTACCTTGTGTTCAAGAACTTCGTGCGTGTAAGGAGCATTGGAATCGCGGACGCACGCGCATCGACGGCCCGCCGCCGCCGAAGCGAAGCTGCCGCTTTTGCATCGCTCTCCGCCAGCCTTGCCGAGAACACTACTTGGAGGACGACGATCTCCCTCCGCTGTCGATAGAAGATTGCGTGTTTTGTAAACTCGGCGTGAACTGTGAAGTGAAAAAGAAAATAAAAATACGATGAGCTGCCTAGATAGCATCGCGGTCGGACTCGTTCTTCTGAACTTTGCTTGCGCGTTCGCTGCTCTTATCTGCTTAGCGCTGTGAAGTGAAACGATGAAAACGGGGGAACGATGTCATCGCCTCTTCCGCCCCCTTTCGTGGAAGTGTCTGAAGACGAAGCATCACACATCAATGAATATTGCAAAATATGTCTCAACGATGACACTCCCCCTCCTAGAATGGCGCGCACGCCATGCAATCACTTGTTTTGTCTTGCATGTATAGAAAGTTGGTTAAACAGGACCAACACGTGTCCTTATTGTCGCCGCGTCCTCAAACCTCCACTCGAACGCGAAAGACACCACAGCGCTTATCCCCGTCTAGTGGAAGACGTCATGGCATCGATGGTGGACGACACAACCATTGTACAAACGATGATCCATCTCTGCAACGTCATGTGCACACTTCCCTCACCCATGAGGCCAACGGTTTTCCAGATTATGCGAGCTCTGCAACACGTGCTCCTTCGACGACGCTCGGAACGATTTCAGGAAACGATTCGACAACATGCTGCTGCAAGAGCTCGTCGCGCCGTGCCCAATTTAACGGAACGACTCAATTTGTATATTCCTCTTATCGACCCCAATGACTACAGCGATGACGACAGTTCTGAGGAAGAGTAGGATGTGACGTCATCACATCCGCCGCCGATTATAAAACGCCGCGGTGAAACGCTGCCGCCGTCAGTTCATCATGAGCGACTGCCGAGCAGACGCGAAGGAGGTCTTCGTCGACTCGTCAGAGGAGGAGGAGGAGCTGGACGATGATGTGTTTGATGATCGAGTGAACTCGCAAGATGAAGAGGAGGACATAGATTTTTGCCAACTCCCTGACAACGTTGCCACCAAAGAGTACGTGCATGGACAAACCGACCGCGTTCGTCAATTAGCGGCGGACGATGCCGATAGAGCCATGCGGGAACTCATCAATCCTGTCACGACTTCGTTACAACGCGTGACCGAGGCTCAATCCAACTGTCTGCGCAGATGGAGCGAGGTCAGTCCCTATAACGCTGATCTTTGGCGCATTTCGAATACGGGGTATCCGCAAGAAGAAAAAGACGCCGCCAACAAAGGGTACGTCGACCGCAACATTCGAGATATCAAAAAGCTGCTAGAAAAATTTCCGCCACTCCGGTACAGCAAACTGGGAAACGCAACGTGCTGCAAACCCGCGTCGTCAACATGGCGCCGCCCAAGGCAAAGACAGACGCTGCCACGAAAGGATATGTGGACGACAAGATCCAGAAAGAGATTGATAAGGCACTTGTTAGTTTACAAAGGGCCATCGCCACCAGTGACCACGGTGACCGTTTGTAAAACGACTGTTGAATAAAATATATCATTTGTTTACAACAAACAAAAAAAATGTAACGCATTAAAATTTTTTACCGTTTATCATTTGGTTTCAATAAAAAATTTTAATTCTTATCGCTCTGTTTTCATATTTTTTTCCCCTGTCACCGCCTCGTAGGGTTTCCTTTTTTACTAGCACGACCCCATTGCAGGAGGGGGAGGGGGAGCGAGCGCACACGCTAGAGGGGGAGGGGGAGCGGGCGCCGCGAGAGAGGTCTCCTCCCCTCCACGCCCGGCAAGGCAGCGCGCGCGCGCGCCGACGCAGCAAGACATCGGCCTACGAGACACCTCCAGAGACGATGTCGCCGTTGCTCAGCGCCAGCGCGCTCGCCCGCCCGATTCCGTTGCCGCGCGCACAGGAAGCGGGACTCGGCACGGTTCGAGCCGCACGCGGGCCGCGCGTTTTTGAGGACGCCGACGACGGCCCGCTGCCGCGCTTCGCCGCCAGGGCCCCACCTTCGCCGCCAGGGCGCGCGCGCTGCCGCCGTTCGCCGCCAGGGCGCGCACGCTTGCGCACTTCGCCACCAGAGCGCGGGGGCAATGACCGGGGATGTCCACATGGGCAATGACCCCGGATGTTGACATCCGGTGACCCCGTTGTTGACGTGCGTTGACCCGTTATAAGTGGTGGCGCCGGTTGTTGACAAACAAGGGGCTGGGGACAGGAAGTGCTTGCATCCGTTATGAGCACTTCCTGTCCCCAGACCCGCATATTCCAACTACTTGCTGACGTTGATTTGTTGGTACAGTTACTTGTCATTAAACTGTGTACAGTAAAATGGTGGGTAAGGTGCTTTGGTACTCAAGAAAACACGCTCAGTTTATTCTATTTCTTCCCCATACGTCATACACTTTTTGTTATTTAACGAAGTAAATGAAATCAAAATTTGTTATAAATGTCGGTTGGCAAAAGCTAGTGCTCTGGATAATCCATATTGATTATGTTCTCTGAAATGCATAGAAATGAGCTTCGAAATAAATGTTTTAATTGTAAAATCTTTAGAAATGTCAGCCTGTAAATATGTGTTAATAGAGCTTAAAATTCGTTAGTCATTGTAATTATTTTCAAAGGAACATGTCAATTGACGATCTCGAAAAGGCTGCACTATACGAGAGATTCGTTGCAGCTGTGGGGAATCTTTCTTACGACAACCTGCACTTATTTCAAGAATTTGAGAATGAAACTAGTTTAGACCACATTACTTCGGAGATGGAAGACATCGCAGTCCAGGCAAGTTGTGTAGTCGCAAAGCGAAAAAAATGATCGTGGTGGATCTACCAACGCATAATTTATTTATTTTTTGCATTTGTGTTGCATTAATCTTTACGAAACAGTGACAGGACACTGCGTCAAATCCTGAAGTGCCTGTAAAAACCTATTCATACATTTTGTTCTCTCTATGCTGTCTTCTTTAGCAGTTATTTTTTCTTACTTAAGAACAGGTCTCTTTAAATTATCGACAGCAGAATTCTGAAATATGTTATCCCCTAAAAATTTTAACTTAATTTTACATTTAATTTTTTTCTTTTCACATATTCAACGACGTTTCAGGAGCTTTTGCGCCTCCATCTTCAGGTCTAATAACTAACATTTTCTTAATCTCTAAATGTATATCTAAGCCTAAGTTGAGTAATAGATAATTAACACAAATTATGTATTATCATAGTAGTTTGTAAATGAATGCAGTTCTGTCATTGAATTCATGGTCTGCCGAATTTTAATTTGTAATGTTTCCATTATAGTTATGTCCTTGTGCTTTTCCTCCACTGATAGAATCTTTGGGTTATCGAATTCTATTTGATGGTTTAGATCTTGTTCGGGGATTCTACACTTCTTTTGAAGTTTAGTGGACTGTATTATTGGATTGATTCATCAAGCACTGCAGTCTCGAAACCCTTTGATAGCTCATGCAGGGTGGATGGCACAGGATGTTTCTGGTTTCATAGAAACAGTTATTGCACAAACAGATTTTATTCTTGATCAATCGTACTTCACTGGTGTGGATACAGTTATCCTAATTACACTTCGTTCACAATTAATTGTTTGGTTGGACTTAATGGCGCAATGTTCGTTATAATACGTTAGATTGACGTTAAGTTAATGCCTTATATAACACTGAGGCGGCTGTAATTATAGCATTACCGTATTCAACTCAGCCTTGCGATGCACAAACTAACATTTACGTTACACAGTTAATTATTGCTCTTTTGCGAGACTTGAAACATTTACATGCAATGACACAGACAGTTCGATGGACTCGAGTCACGTACGTGTGATCCGCATGACTTCCACTACAGAATTAATTTGTTGTCTCAGCGACAGAGGTATCGCGAGATCTAATGCGCAGGGAGCTTAAGAGTGGGGTAGGCGATTAGCCTATCACAGTTTGCTATTTGAATTGGCTCACTAAAGTTCTGGAGGTTCTTTGTCCGTTGAGGACAGTTAAGTTATGTGGCGTGATAGCACGCAGAAATTCCGTGATCGCTCGCCCGGCAAAGCCGCGGGCATGAGGCTGCTGGCGCCGCGCGTCAGGGCTACATCCTGTCTGCGAATCAACGGTTCTGCCTTGCGACTTATGGAATAAACTTATATATGTTTTTCTGCTTTGCTGTGGGCCCGAACATACACCCCTTTTGGAAACCTCGGTTTTCCACAAAAAAGTGGAAGGGCACTACAGCATAAGGCTATACATATATTAGACATATGAGCAAGTATGCGCAACACAAGATATTTGAGGAAGGGGTTGATGGTGACGTAGGAATAACCATATTGTGCAAAATGTATTAATATTATATACATGAAAAATAATGAAAATCTAATATTAGGGATCCTAATTAATTTATAAAACGTTAAAATGGGAGAAGAGTTTATCATTGGGGATGGCAACGGGTGACAGACACGCATAACAGACTAATTGGCCAAGCCTGAACATAGGTAAAGAGACAAATACCGAGGATGTCAAGCCAGGACTGAAAAGATTGCAGAGATGAAGAACAGTTCAAACGAGGGTATCAAGTCATGAGCTGATCACAGGTAAGAAGACACGTGCCGAGTGTGATGAGTCAGAGCCTTGAATTGAGAGTAGACAGTAGGAGAGACGAAAGAACACGACAACCGAAGCGGACAAGCCAAAACCATAAACATATATGTTTTTCTGCTTTGCTGTGGGCCCGAACAGATCTAATCTGTTTTGAAATGGAATTTTGCCTACTGAGTTCTTCTACAATGTTTCGCCTATGTTCATTAATTCTATCCTCCCGTTTTCTCTTGGTATGTCCCACATGAGTAGACAACGTTACTTCTTTCTGTTAGTTGCGATCGGTCTTTCGTATGTTTAACAATTTTAGACCTGAAGATCGAGAACGCAAAAGCTCCCGAAACGTAGTGGAAGATGTGAAAAGAGATAAAATAGACGTAAGATTAACTTAAAATTTTTAAGGGATAAAATATTTCAAAATTCTGCTGCCCATACTTAAGGAACCTGTTCTTAGGAAAGAAAAAAAGAAAGAAGGAAAGAAAGAAAAAATAACTACTCATATATTACTTTTTGTGGTATCGATATCGGTTACATGTTGTTGAAATCACTTTTATTAGTACAGATTTTCAAGTTTCGAGTTACATTCTTTGAGTTTTTCGAAGTATTGTTGAAATATTAGTATATTCCATAGTTTAAAATTGGGGTATACACTGTGATTTTCTAAAATATTGTTCCAGGTACAGTTGAAAAAAGGTCTTCCAGACTCTGAATCTGTTTTAGGACAAGAAATCACAACAACGCCCATTTTAGGAGAATTTGGATTGTGCTATACTTACGCTTCTCCTATAGCACATTATATATTACCTAAGTATGTTTAATAAAATACAGCAAATAATATTATCTTATAATATATCATTTTTATATGTTATTACCGAAGTGCACACCACCATCTTTAATATCCTCTCATTTAGAACATACGACGTTGTTTTTCTGGAGCAGGAATGCCAAAGCTTTTTCTTGCATTGACCCTTTTTAAAGGAATTGATAGCATCAAAGGTAAGGTGACAATTTTTTTTTTGTAATTAAAAGGAGGAAGAAAGAATTTAGAAAAAGTATAATGCAAATAAGTGAAATATTGTATAATTCGAACAAAAATACAGAGAATATGCCTTCATCCCTTTGAATTATTTAATTAAACGAGTATTTTTTATTGAATGAATATTTTTATGCTGGATGGTTGATGGTTGATGCTGAATGAATATATATATATATATATATATATATATATATATATATATATATATATATATATGCTGTTAATTCTGTGGTAACACAATCGGCAGGATGTTGAATCGTTAAATGACCCCTAAACAATGCGTTCTAGAGCCTTAAAAACTAACATTTTGAGGCCAAAGGCCTCAAAGAATTGTTTTTCACATCGTAATCTGCAGGATGAGCTCTTCTTGAATTTTATATTACATTCTTGCTGGTCCGGCGCTTCATGATATTACCTCATCAGTTTAGAGACTTGCAGAATCTGCAGTTAAATGTGAATAAGAGGGACAGAGAGAGAGAGAAAGTGGCATAGACAGTCACACAGAGACAGACAGGGACAGGGTGAGAGAGGGAGAGAGAGACAGTGAGAAAGTGTTATGGGAAGGGAAAGACTGGGATGGAGGCCAGAACTACTTCAGCCGGGTATTACTATACTTCGGTTTTTCTTTCTTGGCGCACGGGAGTGTGTCAGTGCAATGGAAATATCTCACAGTATTTCGCGTCGTTCTCGGTTGGGCCGCTAGGAGTCGCGTGATCGCGACTGCATCGAGCAATGCTGGCGATCATGCGACTCTTGGCGATACAACGGAGAACGACGCGAAATACCGTGAGTTATTCCATTTTATTGACACACCCCCGTGCGCCAAGAACGAAAAAACGCAGTATAGTATTATTATATTACAAAGTTTTGTATTCAAATTTTATTTTTGTTCCAGGCCGTTAAGAGACAATTCAAAGATGAGAGATAAATATAAAGGAAATGTTGTGAATTGCAAAGAATCAGGTGGTAGTTGCACATCCTACTCGAGTTTCCCGGAAGAAATGATGGTTAAGGTATTGTAACACTCCCGGACTTGCTTTTTTTATTTTAATGAAATGAAACCTGGTCGATCTGACTGCAACTAGCACTGCACCAACTCTCCATAGAAATGGGGCATGAATCCCAGGGTGACCCGAATAACCTGTTCTTATTTCCTGTCTTTAGCGTTTCCCCGGGTGCTTAATCGAAAATTAGTGATAGGACGCATGCCATGACCGGCTTTTCCATGCATTAAAACACATCGTAACTTTAACAGATGATTTTAATCCCAAATCATTGATGAGGTGAAGGTTCCAATTACAGCAGTAATTTCCTAAACCTAAATCATTCTAAACTTAATTCTCATGCCCTCTCGGGTCATTGTCCGAGCGTTCGAGTCCTCAGGCGGGCACGGCGGCGACCCCAGCGTTCAGGATCAGCGGTGGCGCAAGCGGCGGCCCTCCCCGGGCGGCCCAGCGCGGTGCGGTCCGGTGGCGCCGCCGGTGGCAGCCTCCCTCACTTCCCCTCCCCCGAGGGGCGGGCAAAGAAGCGGGTGGCATCGGCAGCCTCCTTCGCCCCTCCCGAAGGGCAGACGGAGCAGTGGGCGGCTTTCTGGTGCCTCAGGCGCTACCGGCGGCTCCCTCGGGCGTCGGCTGCGCTGCCCAAGATGGATTATGCCTGAACGCCTCTAAGGCAGAATCTGTTCTGGACCGTTAAGCGACAATATTTCTTAGGAGTCCCCGAGTCGAACAAGGCTCAATTACGCAATGTAGCGTACCGACCCGGCGCCCGTCTCGTCCAGGGAACGGGCCACGGACCGCGGGTTCGGTTTCACGAATGCCGTTCGGCCGCAAGAGAACAACGAGTCTGGGTAAAGCTCAAGTCTTTTGATACGAGCGATCCCAGGCCTCGATCGCTTGCGCGGCCCTATCAAAGACAACGATGTCGGGACTCGGAATCTTCCGTAGACGACTTAGGTACCGGGCGAGGCAGTATGCACGGTAGAGCAGCTCAATGCTGCGATCCGTTAAGCTCAAGCCTCTTGCTTGGAGATTCGTATATCGCGCCTCTGCTCGTGGCGGTTGCTAGTCCGAGTTCGGGCGCTGTGGTAGTATTTGACCGTATATTCCTCTCCTCACGGTGATTGTCCAGCGTGCGGCCCGGCCCAGGCAACACATAAGCGACCATCGATGTCGCGGCGATAGCAGTCCGGCGAGTAGGCGCAGCGTCCCGGGGCAGCGACACGGCGTTCAGGGGCGTGCGACAATGCTTGAGCCCACATTGGAATGACTTTGCTTGCCCGTCGCCCTAATCGGTGAGCTCGTCTTCAATTGCCCGTCGCCCTCAAAGGAAAACTAGTCTTCATTCGCCCCTCGTCCTCATCGAAATGCAAGAGCGTCTAGCCCGCAGTCGCCTCCCTTGGGTCGCGAGATCACGTGGTCCTCCCCCGCTCGGTTTTCGGCAATTGGCTCCGTAACATCTCGCGGTGTGCCCTGTCGAATCGCAGTGTAATCGGCGACCGTTGGCGCCGCGTCTTTTGTATGATAATTTTGGCCTCACGGGAATTCTCGGAACGCTGGGCGGGCGCGTCGCGACTCTCTTCGGCGCGGCGCGTGTTTTCCCCGCTTACTCGTGGCGTCACCGATCGCGCCCGTGGCCTACGGCGGGCCCTGTCGGGCGCTCGGCGGCGTCCTCACGCGCGCAGGCAGAGAAAAAGTGACACTTTCCTGCCTCTCAACTTTCGGGAGCTCCTAACATTATTCGAAATAAAATTTAGAAAACACGTCGAATCCTGACGCGTACGACCGTCCCATTACGGTATGCGTGTTTAAAGTTAAATATCTGCACAAGTTATTAGAGTCTTCTTTTTGTAATTGAAGATTTCATTTCCAATGTAACAGTTCTCAATTTCAATTTTTACATATTACGTGTTAATATAGCCGTTTCTCCTTCATGGTGCAAAATATTGATCGAAAAATTGCGTTTTTCCCATGCTGAGCGCTGAATTAAACTGTTCAATGTTATCAACTACAATCGGTAAATGTAAATATTTGACTGAAAAATTTTGTTTCACGGAAATACATAACTTTGGAAATCAGCTTTTCAATTCTTACAGTTTTGAATAGTATTGTCCTTGCAATGGAAAAAGCTTATAATAATTAGACCCGTGGATTTTCCAAATTGTAAAGCAGGAGGAAAGTCTTTTAGCACAGTTGGAGCTAGTGAACTTGACATTGTATAAATTTAATTATTGGTCTACCTGAAGGAAACTGAGCCCCTTCATAATTCTCAATGAAGGGGGCAGTTTTAATAAAGGGGGTGTTCTAATTTGTCAGTGTTTTCTGTGAGTCAATATTAATTTTCTTATCAACTGTTTCGTTCATGCATGTTTTAACTTACAAACCGAATCTTGCCGGGTCCCTTTCTCATCGTGTTTGCTACGGCAGACGAGAGCTTAGTATCTGCGAATTCGAATCTCGCCTTGAGCATGGATGTGTGCTTTAGTGGCATGGTGAAGTGTATCCCTACCACCTTAATAATCGTATTCCTTTCCAATCCTGTGCCTTCTCGATAATGTGAATAGGGTAGGCATGTGACGGCCTTTACGTAGGGGAGAATAATCTTTGTAGAGGGGCCTAGGGGGCACCTGGCCATCAACATTCCCTGCCCTTAAGAAGATTCAGATCCGCCTCTGGCTTACGAATCTCTGCTGGCAGGAGACAGTTATTGGCCGCTGTGGGCTTACGAGTCCGTGCGGGGTTAAAGAGTGAGAACGAGGGTTCAGGTTCCCTGGGAGTAAAAAGGGCAAGAGTATCAGCTTATTACTGGAAAGTTAAAATAGACGTTAAATGTCCGAAGACGATAATGATGATGATGATGAATTGTTTTCATCTTAGAAAACATTGGGAAGATTTGGAACTAAGTGACCATTCATATAATCATTGTTTACGTATTCCTTTCGGCATGTTGACTGTATTTAGAAAATGAAACATTGATCACTTGCTTCACTGGCACCGCTAGACCTTGAGGCTGTCTTAGTACGCGAGGTAGAAGACTACGAGTTTGCGTCCAGCGTCATGGGTGTTTTCGGCAGAACATGACCGGCTTTGTACACCACTGCATGTCACGTTAGAGCCATAATTTGCATATATTCATTCCTTCTTCACTATCACTTTATAATCGTCCACTTACTGATAGTTAATGGCCATTGACCACTGTGATAATCTGTTGAAAAAGGCATGGCGTAAGCCATAAGCCACTCATTCGTCCCTAACTCCGGGACATAGTAAGACCATCATCATCATCATATCATAATAAAGCTTTTAATACGAATTTACAAGTTATTTAACTAAGAACGTATTAAATACTGTTCAGCAAGTTATATTTTTTTAAACAATGTTAGGACGTAGATATGAAAAGAACTGCTAATGCATCAGAGAGTAAGTCCTAACTGTGAGTCCATGCCTTAATCTCTCAAAGTCCAATGACAGTACTTTGTGAGGCCTACAGACATCTGCGAAAAAATTAACTAAACTTAAAAATTAGTGTTTTGTGCATTGCATATAACATGTGACGTACATTCTGCAACATTTCTCTATTTTTTTTTTGTTTTTTGTTTTCAGTATTCAGTACATTCTCCGTATGAAGTTCAGCAGGCATCTGACAAGTTCGAATATGGATACCCTGGGCCCAACCTGGTCTTATACACTCCTTTCCAAATAATTTCAGACGTGGAAGTGTCCAAACTAAAACTGTCTCAACGGCACTGTTTCCTTCTATCAGAACCTTATGGGTATTTGCCATTTAGCAGTTTCAACGTCTGCCTTATGCACTGCCGGCGTCGGCTAGCAATACGTCTGTGTGGATGTGCACCGTTCTTCTATAATTCTATTGGTGAGTTTTGCTTACCATTATCACTGATCATTTATTTCATAAACCATTCTAGCATCAAATTAACCTTTAAACCTTAAAACCAATAAACCTTTCTAGCATCAAATTAAATTTTTGGGGTAAAATTTTAATATTTTTCCCCGTATACATACGTATATACGGAGTAATACACGTAGCATAGGGGAAGTTATGTGTTACTTTCCCGTACACATATGTATATACGGAGTAAAATAATTAGTAGGAAAGTTATGTGATGCTATGGAAAATCTATTTCGAGGTTTCAACGGAAGTACACCTTTGGATCCTCCGATACCGAAAAAATGTTTCTTTTGAAAACGTTCGTCCGTTTAGCAGTCCGTCTGTCTGTCCATCTGTCTGTACGCCTGTCTGTCCGCCTGTCTGTCCGCCTGTCTGTATGTCTGTCCGACTGTCTGTCCATCTGTCTGTCCATCTGTCTGTCCATCTGTCTGACCGCCTGTCTGTCCACTTGTCTGTCCACCTGTCTGTCCGTCTGTCTGTATGTCCGTCTGTCTGTCTGTTTGGTGAACACGACTACCGCCTAAACCATACGTAGAATATTTTCCAAAATGAATAATCCCCAGTCGATCTGGCTCGACTCGAGACGCTGCGATTTTGAAAAACATTCTTCAAAATTTGGGAGTACTTTACATGAAGCTCCCGGACAATTTTTTATTTTCTCAAAAACAGCTACAAATTTTTTCTATAGATTTCTTGTAAGAATAGAGTGAAACACACGTATAAAGGTGGCATAGGTCCGATTTTCACGCTTAACTCTGAATTTTCGGAAATCGCAAAATTTCGAATTTTATAGGCGTCTTCCTACAACTACAACATTGGAGATAGAGGTTTTTTATTCAAATGAAATGTTTTGTCCATAGCGAGTTCTTTCATTAAGGTCACGTACATTTGTTTGAAAATTTTAGTAGTTTTCACGCAATATTCCGTGCAATGTGTGCAATTTTTAAAAAGTAACAAAAACAAGATTTTCTCAAAAACGGCTAGATATTTCTTTAAATTTTGGCAGGGATAGTGCTAAATGTACTCTATGAGATGACATAAACGCCATATTGCTCTATTCTTTGTTTTTTTTTAAATTACTAAAATGCTTTTTTTTACTCGTCTCTCAGGTCATTAAAAGTTCCGTTAGAAGAAGACGCGGAAAATATTCAAAATTTTCCAGTTTTCGAAAATTCATTATTAACCGTGACAATCGGACCTAAGCTACCTTTATGTGTCTTTTACTCTATTGTTACCAGAAAGAAAGAATTTGGAGCCATTTTTGAGGAAATTTTGAAAATGTCTGGAGTGTTTATTGTAAAGTACCACCAAATTCTAAAGAATCTTTTTCAAAATCTCAGTCTTTTTGACTCGAGGCAGATCGACAGGGGATTCTTCAATTTGGAAAATATCGTACCTACGGTTTAGGCACTAGTGATCTTAGACTGGCAGACGTTTTGCCTTTACAGACGTTTTACCGTAAATTGTTTTTTCGGTACCAAGATCCCACAAATCAGGGATTCTGGCTACTCCACGTGTTAGAGAATTTTTTTGACTAATCTACATTTACTTTCTCGTATACGTACGGAGTAATTCGGAGTAATATACTCTGACGCAAACCCGCCCTGAACTATTAACAATTTAATGCCCTCCACAATTGTTGAGCGTCAGGGCGGTGCGCAGATATCTGCTCTTGCGAGCTTTTGTTACCTCGGGGCAGTGGGATCTTTTGGGTGTTGAGAGCCAATCCAAACAAGAACACATTAACAGTTAAATAGGGTTTAATTGCCTCAAAACCCACTAAGTCTACTACAAAATCATCATCATACATAAACTTTATTGCAACATCAACACACAAAATATTCACGTCAAAAAAAACAAAGACAAATTCAAGACTCTTCAAAAATTTGCACATTAAATAATTACTCAAAGAACTAAGGAATTCCTTTGTAACTATATTTTGTCAAAATTTATCTCCAATCCTAATCAAACAATTCGTGATCTTTACCAATCTTAATTTAAATTTTTTTGCATAAAGTTACAGGAACAAAACCGCGTGCGCTAGGGCACCACTCTCTCTACACTTCAGTTGCAACTATGAATAATAAATTCACCACATTCTATTTCTAAACTCTTGAGGTAATAAGGCGTCAAAAATGGCTAGTGCGTTATGAATCACAAACTGAAAGTTGTATTGCCTCCGGAGTCCACTACTTCCACGTATTTTTCTCTTTTACATTTCCCTTAGTGCGGCGTGAACTTGACCTAGATTTTTCGTGCTCAAACAGTTACCTTCCCCCTTCCGCTCAGCTGGCCTTGCGTCCGGGCGCTGGCTGCCGCACGGACACCGATGGCTCGTGCAACCAAAGTCGAGACCTCGCCTCTGTCGACTCGTTGCCTCCTCGCGTGTTTTCCCTCTTCAGCTCCCGGTCCCTATTCTTCTCTCTTCAGCTCCCGGCCCCTATTCTTCTCTCTTCTGCTCCCGGCTCCGTCCCCTCGTCCAATTCCGAGTGGTATACGCCCGGCTCCAATCTCGTCCAGAACGTCCGTTGTACGCGCCCGGTGCTTTCCGTTTCGCCGGCCTGATATAAGACTCTCGCCTCACGAAGCACCTCGTGCCAGTCTCTCTCTCCTGCTCCAGATTATGTCTGGTTAAATCTCAGCGCAAACTACTATCGCAATTTAATAGGCGAATTCACCACTGTGTCGTAACTGGAGAAAACTTTCTCTCAACATCTAATAAAATTCGCTGACTACTGACTAGTACGTCTTTCTGACGTTGGACACTCCTAGCTAACGTCGTTACGGCGAATAATTCCAATACCAAAAAGCAACCATTGGGTCGGCGATCCGGAACCAAGAAGACGCTTCCGCTCGCGGTTCGCGTTTTATGTGCCCTCCATGGTAGGGGTAACGCGGCGTCCCCCCCTCTCTGGCTGATGTACGTCATTTTCGTCGCGTCGTTCAGCGGACGCTGTGGGCGACAGTCTTCTCGGCAGCGGGCGCGCCCTTTTCAAAATGCGCCGCGCTCTCTTCCCCGTTCTATTGTCGGCGTTATTATGATGTGTGGGCACGTATGACGAACCTCCACACATGCGTTCGTCACAATACATAGTATGGAGAAAATTATGGAATGCTGCGCGAAAAAAAGACGGATTTCGGCAGAAAAAAATCATTGCTGGGCCCTGATAAGGAAAAAGTGGATAAATTCGGTTGCAAAGTTAATAAAAACAACCTTTAAAACGTGGTGCAGTCAGAATGCGTGTTTTGTGGGCTCTTGGTACCGAAAACCCAATTGAAAGCCAAACGTTTCGTCTGTCTGTCCGTCTGTCTGTCCGTCTGTCTGTCCGTCTGTCTGTCCGTCTGTCTGTCCGTCTGTGAACACCACTGGCACCTAAACCAAGAGAAGAATTTTTTTTTCAAATTGAAGAAACTCCTGTCGATCTGACTCGAGTCGTAGCTTTGAGATAGTGGTAACCATTCTTTAAAATGTGGGGTACTTTTCCCCTGGGACATTTCAAATTTTTCTCATAAAACTGCTGCAATTTTTTTCTTTAAACATCTTTTTTCTGCGTCTTCCTGCAACTACAAAATTGGAGATAAAGATTTCGCCTTCAATACAACTTGTTCTCCATAGTGAGTTCTGTCACTAAGGTTACGTATCTTTTCTTAAAATTTTAGTTGTTTTCGCGCAATATTGCGTGTAGTATGTGAAATTTTAAAAAATAACAAAACCAAAATTTGGTCAAAAACGACTTCAAATTTTTTCTTTAAACTTTCGGTAGGAATAGGGCCTAATGTACTCTATGAGATGATATAAACGCCATATTGCTGTATTCTTTTATTTTTTTTCAAAAATTAAAAAATGTAATTGGTTTTACTTCTCACTCACGTCATTACTAGTTTCATTAGCGGCGATTGTTCCTATTTTTATAATTATGAGAACATATGCTTTAAATAATGTCATATAAAGTTTCTCTTAAAATTCAACTGTTTTCTATGAAAACTAACTCAAAATTCCGCAAACACTATTTTTGCAGAAATGGCTCTAATTGTTTCTTCAGCTTATTGATCTGTTTAAGGTGACGTAAAGTTTATTTTGCTGTATTCTCTTGTTTGTTTGTTTTTTTTCAAAAATTACACAAGTGTAATTTTTTTGAAAGATCTCTCACACCGTTGATATGCAGATTTCCTGTCATTTGTAAACCCTTTTGTATTTGTGAGTTAAAGTGCTTCAAAGACTTCTAATGCTGTTTTTCGAAATAAAAAACGATTCCTGTGAAAAACAGCTTCAATTTTTGTATGTACAGTAGGGATTAAACGCAATTTTGTTTAAAAAGACTCCAAATTTTTCACAGGAAATTGCCATTTCGTGCGAGGTTTTTCTGTTCTTTAATATTCTTAAAATAACATTTCCGTTCTACTGTTAGGAAACTGAAAAATTAATAAAATGTACGTTGGTCAGCGATAGATGGCAGCTGGCAAGAGTATGTGGCAAGTATGAATAGCTAGCTGAGACCAAATCATATTACAAAGTAAACTGTCAACGGGAAAGTCTGTGCCATTCTGTGGCACCACTAGCTTGCGTGTTAATTTTCGTGTTAATATATGGCTCCCTTGTTTTGTCTTTTGCATTTCTATTAATATTTTTTATATTCACAATGAGATGAATATGGTACATTTTAATATCGCAATGTTCGTGTGAATCGCTATGTTTTACCTGAGAGAGAAAGATTTATAAGAAAAAACGCACATATTATTAAGAAAGTCACAAACTGGAATGGAATAGTTTCTTGGTTTGATATGAACTGCACAATTATTATATTATTTAAATGTTTAATTTATACTACAATATATACTAATCCACAGGAGAAAATGATAGGGTGTGCAACGCGAAAGGTCTGGCCTGTTTATCACGACATGTCAAAGACCTTCAAACTCTTTACAAAGAAGAAGGGGGAGTTGAAAAGAAAGAACCATGTAGATGCGTTCAGCCATGTGATCAAATTAGATACGAAGTAACAAGTGTTGAGGTTTCTCGGAGGTAAGTTTTTAGGAATGGTTTTTAACACATGTAGATTTTAAAAATTGTAATATTTTTCGTACATTTGGGTATTTTTATGTACACATTTCAGTGAGCTTCATCCCGTTATGATTACTTATGGAATAGCAGAATTCAGCAAAACTCGTTATATGAAACGAGTGCTATTTGGAGTAGAAGATCTTTTAGGTACTACGTGTGATTAGATATTTTTCAGTAATTATTATTTTTGTATTTGCGTCTTTAATGGTTTCATTTTTATTCCAGTGTCGTATGGGGGAACAATTGGTTTGTTCTTAGGCTGCAGCTTACTTAGCGTTTTCGAGCTGGTGTATTTCTTCACTCTACGACTAGTGTGTGTGGTGTTCTGTCGTTCACGCAGGTCTAAAGGTAGTGCCCGGCAGAATCCGCGACCTTGAAGTAAAAAGGTTCTAGGCTATGTGCACCGCAGTAAATTTTACAGGAGAGCATTTCAAAGATTTGGCCCTCTCTATACAAATCTATTTCATTAATTATATTCAAACTTTGTCAATGTATTTAATATCCAAGTATGAAACTGTAGACTGGTAATTATTCTTAAAGCATTGTAACTTTGCTAGGAACTAAGTTACAATGGTTACAACTCAAGACCCTTGGTCTGCAGTAGCGGATAAATGAGAGAAGAACTGCATGTTTAATTTTATATTCTCCATCAGGCTGTCTTTGAGTGAATTTTAGTTGCAAAACTGAGAGCATTATGCTTTTTTAAAAATGCAGATGTTTGATACACCTGCAACGACCTGGAAATTAACTCCCTCCTGGAAAAGAATATAGCCCCTCCAGCCACAAATTCCAACATCAAAACCGCTTGAAAAAAAAATACCCGCCAAAAGTCATATTGGAAGAAATCACCCCTGAGGTGAAGGAAGCTGTCCCGGATTGGGAACCTTACTGATGACCTCGGGACACTCAGTTTCACTGCGGAAACATACGCCATGTCCTGCAAGGGCTACATCTAGCGGCGGCGACACGCAGTTCCTTACTTCAGTTTCAATATTGATGTCCCTTGTCATCCGTGTGACAAGCGCGTTGAGTTCTACGTAGGCGACAGGAAGCACTCGCCTCTGCCACAGCCCCACAGCCTGGCGATACCCGCCGTGCCGCGCGGAAAAGCGATCAGTTTCATTAGCAGCTTGCGTCATGCTGCTCTCGAAAGCATCTCGTATGTTATGAGACGAGTAAAAGGACATTCGAGAAAGGAACGGTATTCCAACAGTTAAAGAGCCTCTGAAGGGTGCCGCGGCTGCATTACGACACATAGAGACAAGAGGACAAAACAGAATCAAGTATGGAGAGAGCACGAACTCTGCAGAAGGACCTAGAAATATCACTATTGAAAAGGCAGGAAACACCACCGACACTTAAAAGCATGGATAACTTAACCTAACAGGTCCAGTTAACCTAACTCTTCCCTATTCAAAAAGTGGCGCTACAGAATGGCACAGACTTTCTCGTACTCGTTAGTTCCCTTGTTCCTTTGGTCGGGTCTAGCTTTTCGGTCGGGCTCTATCCTTTTGCCAGTTGCCGTCTATCGCCGCCCCAAACAACACATTTGCTCAGTTTTTCGATCTTTTAATAACAGAAACGAAATTTAAGAATGTAATAGAAGAGTAACAACTTGTCGCTGTACGGAAATTTTCGTTGAAAAATTTGGAGCCGTTTTTATAAAAATGGCGTTTAAGCGTGACTGTAAATGAAATTGGAAGTTTTTTCCACAAAAAACTATTTTTTCAAAAAACTTGATAATAAGTTATTTGAAGCATTTTTACTCACAAATGCAATAGGGTTTACAAATTGCTGGAAAAGTGTATATTAAGGCGTGAGAGATATTTCAAAGGAAGTACATTTGTGTAATTTTGAAAAATATACAGCAAATAATATATTCTAATCTTAACAGTGAAGTAATTTAATATTCTCATCTTAAACAGTGAGCATTAGCTGTACTAAAAGTTTGAAGAAAAAATTTGGATAGTTTTGAGAAATTGGCGTTTGAACGTTTCTGGAAATGCGAAATTTTGAGCGCGTTTTCACAGACGAACTTGAGAATTTTTGGAGACATTTTATACGACATTATTGAAACCATTTGTACGCTTAAACGTAAGAATGTGTACAAATCGCCGCTAATGTAAATATTATCGATGACTTATACGGAATATTGTACAACATTTAGTGGGTTTTATAAAACAGTACAGCAACATAAACTATTTGCTCGTATGATATGATTTGATCGTTTCCATATCGTATATTTTCCTTTGGTCTCAACGAAACACATCCGCTACTAATAAATACCGAAACACTTAGAGGTAGATGAATTAAAGATTTATTACGAATTTTTTATCAACCACTTCCAAATCGCACACACATCACGAATCTTAAAAGCTTGAAATGCAGCCCAAAACATATTAGTTCTAGTATAAATTTACAAATAAGAAATGCTCTACCACGTACAAATATTGTAAAAAATAAATATATACTGACGTTCTAAACTAAGTTTTATCACTCCTTAAAAACTGTTACTCTTGCAACAATTCTAAAATACCCTATAGAAACTAATGTAGTTCCATCATGGTGCGCAAGACTCCGTTTCCATTGTTTCGCACCCAAAGATTTTAACATAAAGGACAGAATGTGTGTGTGTGTGTGTGTGAAAGAGAGAGAGAGAGAGAGTGAGTGAGAGAGAGACAGAGACAGTGTGTGTGAGACAGTGAGATAGAAACAGAAACAGACCCTCATAACGGTGGCTATTGTGCCTATTAAACACGTGCATTACAAACACCAACACACCACTGAGAATGAAACTGAGGTAGAGATGGGGTACCGCCAAGATTCAGGCATAGCAATGGTTGGGGCATCACTAATTCTAAAGCATTTCTAAGAGTATCGCTGAGACTAAGGCATCGCTGAGTCTAAGACGTTGCCAACGTCTAAGACTTAGCAAGGAAATATGTCGCTAACTCTAATGCCATAGCTAGAGTTTAAGTTATAGCTAAGTCAAAGGCGACGCGAAATCTAAGAAGTCTCGAACTATAAGGCGTCGCTGTCTAATGTGTCATCAAGTCTAAAGTGTCATTAAGGCCGAGGCCTCGTTAAGGCCGTCTTCTGGTGTCCATCCCGTGCGCAGCGCCTCTATCCAGTTCCTGGGCACCGACGTGTCGTGTGCGCAGCAGCGCCAGGCAGATGGCCACGTAGTGATGCTCCTTGTGCAGCTTCCCGCAGTGGCAGTGCTTCGTTCGCACCGCGCCCACGTCGGGGTCCCCGAGGACGCTGCGAAGGGCCCCGGAGGGTCGGAGCAGGTTCCCGCCCAGGTGCAGATGCCTGAACATGCAGCGACCGGGCTCGAACCACGACCTCAGCGCTGGTTCGCTTGCGCCCGTGATGCGGTTCATTCTCAGGTCCGCAATCCGCATCAGCGGCCATACTGAGGCGTTGTAGGGCACTAACTCCGCTATTCGGTTATTGATTACGGAGAGGAACTTGAGGGTTGCGAGGTTCTCTGAGGCGATGGCGGACAGGTCTGCCAGGCGGTTGTTGTCCAAATTTAGTATGTGGAGTTGCTGGAGTCCTGTTGAAAACAAAATGTGTTGTAGGAATAAAAACGGAAATATTTCGCTTCATAATCCGTTTTATATCCGTATCTTTCCTAATATAATGAGGAATTTAAAAAATGGAAAATACGTTTAGTTAAAAAAGGACAGTGTACTATTTTATGTACTTTGTGTGCAGCAGGGTTTCAACTTCTGTTTTCAGCATTCGACTAATTTGGAGAGGGGTATCTTACTTTGGTAGATTTGCATTTCAATCAAGGCTTATTGAGTTTTCCGCCGCGAAGTATAAATTGTCCCAAGAAAAAAAAACCTACATATTTAAGAAAATCTTTTTTTTTTGTATTCCAGCATTATAAACGACCTTTTCTAATGCAAGAAATCGTTCATAATCAGGCGTTTTATGGCACAAATGATGACGTATTATATTTTATGGCTCGAATGATTGCGTCATCACACATTCAGCCAAACGCAGCGAGAGAATTAGGGGAGTGTAGAGGTAAACAGAACAGCCGAACACAGTTTTTTCGCACAGATATCAAATACCCGAGATATCACAGGAAAGTTCTTCGCAAATTTAAGTTTCATTCTCTTATAAATTTATAATGCTGTCATACAAAAAAATAGCTTCTGCAACTCGTTTATAATGTTGCTTTATTGCATTCGTACAAATTTGAAAACTCGCTCCTAACGTCGCTCGTTTTCAAAACATGTACTCATGCAATAAAGCTCAACATTATAAACAAATTGCATAAACTACTATTAATGTCTAGAATGTGTGTATGAATGTAGAAGAATATTTAAATACTTTATATGTGTAAATAATACAATTATTTTGTTGTTTTTGTCGCGCCTCTTCACTTCAGTCGTTTTCAGTTCAGTTTTAATGAAGGCCCTATTTCTGGTAAATTTTGTCTTCTTGGTGAGAAATTTATGTCCCCCAATCAAGCACTGTTAACTATGTAGTTCGGCGGGTGTACAGATAGATTCCATATCCACATTTCTCTTTCAAATGGTACTATACTTTCTATACAGAGTACGAATTTTTATATTAAACAAATAAAGGCACATTTTCATGTAAATACATAACAAATATATTTTCGTCTTGTTAAACGTCGCATAAATGAATGGATTGAAAGTTTTGCATTGAATAAAAAGATACTAGGGGATATAGCATGAAAATATTACCTGCCAGCGACCCAGGTCTCAATTGCTCCAGGTGATTGGATTCCAAATTAAGTTGTTGCAGTATTGGAGATTTTGCGAAGGTTCCTCCTATAATTGTCTTTAACTTATTGCCATTTAAATGCAAGCGCTTTAGACAAGTCATATTAGCGAAGAGTCCATAAGGCAACTCCGACATTTCGTTTCGGACAATAGGAGATGCGAAATTCGAGGAGTGAAATCAAAAATGTCCGCAGGAAGAGTCAGCTTGTTGCCGTGGAGATTGAGAACTCGCAAGTGCTCTTGATTCTTGAAGATGTTGACAGGGAGGTCCTGGAGTTCAGAGTTCTTGATTTCCAAATGTTGTAGTAATTTAAGATTAACGAAAATATGCTCGGAGAGTAACACCGAAGGATTATTACTGATGTCTAGCACCTCAAGAATTTTACAACGTTCAATTCCAAGCAGTGTCGATAAAGAGTTGTGCGAAATGTTGAGACGAAGCAGGGAACAATAATTATTTGGAGAAAACGAAGGTTGGTGAGAGAATTCTCTTCTAACCTCAAAACTTACAAAAAAATAAACGCTTTAGTAATCAAACACATTCATTCTCATACTGTTGTGAAAATTCAATTAGACATGTAAAACTCATATTTAGATTACTTTATTAAAGCAAAATACGACATGGTTCGTGGTGACAAATGACGGCGCGTAGGCGTAAGAACATTTTCACTTATTTATTACGCCACCATTGCAAGACTAGTAAAATTCGAGCAGGCAACGATAAATATACAAGGATATTTAAAGTTATGAAATGCTAATGAGCAGTAGGTTCAAGAACAACTGGTAACAAAATTATATTTATTTTGGTGTCATAAGAGAAGTGAAAGGCCTACACCTTATGTAAGTAAGGGTGTAAGTTAATATAAAAATAAAGAAATAAAAGTTTACAGCATTTAAAAAGATGGGACGTTTAGACAAAATTGTATAATTAATTTACATAGAAAATGCAAATAAACGCAAGTTGGAATAAAGAGAAAAAAGTTTTCGTCATAAAACAATACATGTAACAAAAAACGGGCAGAGACAGTTTTTGTTTCCCGAACTTTCGTGGTGGATGAAGGAAGGAAGTTCAACAGAAGTTGTTGGTTCAACTCGGTTGGAGACAGAGCGTGTCGAAGTCTAGTCGAATGGAATTTCATTAGTAAAGGAGAATATTGGAAATCCATATCTGTGGAAATCACTGACAAGTATAGTGGGGGTGGAGAACAAGGTAATTGAAGCTGGCAGGAATGGTGATGGCGGGATTGGTCGTCATAACTCTTGTAAGAAGGCCAAGTTATGTTTTTGGAAAAAGACAGAAATAGCATTTTAAACTAAATGTAACATGGCCGTGACAAAAGAAAATGCGCGCTTGTGTATTTCTGAATGTTAAGTGTGTGTGTGTGTGTGTGTGTGTGTGTGTGATGTAAATATTTATGTTTTGTGTTGTTGTGCATTGTGATATTGTGCATACTATTTCTTAAAAGTGTGTTCTCGTTTGCCCAAGAAACATTTTCCCATGCACAGAAATGCAATTACAAGCGGAAGCATGTATTCATAGGAGGCTCCATCAAGCGCATTCGTTCACATGATCGGTGCCGATCGATCTTACTGGAAACCCCTATGAAAACACGCTTCCGCTTGTAATTGCATTCCTGTGGCAGCTAAAAACATGCCTATAATACTGAATAAACCTTTATTGAAAATATGTATCAAACATCAATTGCATTGTTAGTTTCTCGCCTTACGAAATTCTTTGTAAGAAGAGAAATTTACGTAATCGAGCGCCGGAAAATGGCAATTTTTACATTTCCGTATACATACGTATATACGGAGTAACACGTAGTAATATAATTTACGGAGTAATATACGTAGTATAGGGAAAGTTATGAAAATGCTGAGGAAAATCGATTTCGAGATTTCAACCGTGGCGCGGAAACTATATGTACGATTTCTTCCAAAATGGATATTCCCCTCTCCATCTGGTTCCAGTCGAGGCGCCGCGATTTTGAAAAACATTCTTCAAAATGCGGGGGTACTTTACATCAATCACCCCGAACTTTTTCAAAATTTTCTCAGAAACGGATCCAAATTTTTTCTTTAAATTTCTTGTAAAGATAAAGTAAAATACTTTTATTAAGATGGCGTAGGTCCCATTTCCATAGTTTAACTTTGAATTTTCGAAAATTGGAAAAGTTTGAAATTTTTTCGGCGTCTTCCTACAACTACAAAATTCAAGAGAGAGATTTTTCCTCCAAATAAAGTTGGTTCTCCAAAGTGTGTTCTTTCATTAAGATCTTGTACATTTTTTAAAACATTTTAGTAGTTTTTGCGCAATATTGCATGAAATTTTTCCATTTTCAAAAATTCCAAAAACAAAATTTTCTCAAAAACGGCTCCAAATGTTTTCTTTAAAATTTTGGTAGAGATTGGAGATCAGGAGTTGTATGACTAATGTATTCTATAAGATGATATAAACGCCATATTGCTCTATTCTTTTGTTTTTTTTTCAAAAATTGCAAAAATGTAATTTTTTTGATTTGTTTCTCGCGTCGGTAATATTTACATTAACTTTAATTTGTTCACATTATTATCTTTATGAGTACATATACTTTAAATAATGTCAAGTAAAGTTTGTCGAAAATTCAACCGTTTTCTGTGAAAATTAGGTCAAATTACCGCATTTTCAGAAACGCTCAAACGCCATGTTCTCATAAATGACTCCAAATGTTTTCTTCGAATTTTCCGAAAGGATGGTGCTAATTGCACTACTTAATATGTCGTAACCTTAATTTTGAGGTATTTTTTTCGTTTTTTCAGAAATTACACAAAGGTAAGGTTTTTGAAAGATCTCTCACACCATTAATATGCACATTACCAGCAATTTGTAAACATGGTTTTATTTGTAAATTAAAGTGCTTCAAATGAATTCAAATGATATGTTTCGAAAACAACAATTTTCTGTGAAAAGAGCTTTAAATTTTGCATTTTTATTAGCGCTTACAGTTTTCTAAAAAACGGTTCCAAATTTTTCGAAGAAAATTGCAATTTAGGAGGAGGTTTTACAGTTCTTCAATATTATAATATTAATATTTTCATTCTAACATTAGAAAAGCGAAAAATAAACAAAATGTCAAAAAAGGTTATTTGGGTGGCGATAGATGGCAGCTGGCAGATGTATGTGGCAATTGCGAATAGTTAGGCCAGAGCCAAGGAAACAGGAAACTAATACGGGAATGTCTATGCCATTCTGTAGCACCACTAGTTTACTTTCCCGAATACGTATAGGGAAAGTTATGTAATGCTGGGCGGAAAAAACAGCGGATTTTCGGCAGAAAAACTGTTATTACAGGGCTCTGGAAAAAGTAGATAAATCCAGTTGCTAAATTAAGAAAAAATCTTCTAACACATGGTAGAGCCAGAATCCCTGTTTTGTGGGTCCTTGACCAATTGAAATGTCCTTTCTGTGAAAACTAGCTCAAAATTCCGCATTTTTGGAAACACTCAAACGCCATTTTCTCGTAAATGGTTCCAAATTTTTCTTCTTTTGGAGCGAATAGTGCTAATTGCACTCTTTAAATGACGTAAAGTTTATTTTGAGTTTCTTTGTTTTTTAAAAAAATTATACCAATGTAATTTTTTTTAAAAGATCTCTCACATCTTTAATATGCACATTACCAGCAATTTGTAAACAATATCGTATTTTGAATGTATGTGCTTCAAATGATTTCAAATCAAGTCTGTATAAAAGTCAAAACTTTTCTGTGAAAAATAACTTTAAATTTTGCATTTTCAGTAGCGCTTAAACGCCAGTTTCTTAAAAAGTCTACAAATTTTTAAAAGAAAATTGCAATTTAGTACGAGGTTTTTGGGTTCTTTAATATTCTAAAATTAATCTTTGGGTTCTACCATTAGGAAACCGAAAAATTGAGAAAATGTCAAAAAACTGTACTTTGGGCGGCGATAGATGTCAGCTTGTTTTCTCAATGAAATGTATTATACAATCTCAATGAAATGTATAAATACATCATCAAATAAGTTCATGCTTTCGTTTTGAAAATACGGGTAGTTTTCTATAATTTCGTGACAAACACTTGCACGCTGCAAATTTACTGCGCTTCAGACAGCTGTCTGCGTCGTAAATTAGAATTTGCAATTTTGTGTATTATTTCTTTGTTCGTTTTTATATTCGACCTTTTGTTATACATTTACACATTAATCTTTAAAGAAATAATTTATTTTCAAATATTTGAAATAAAAATTTCCAGCTCTTTAAGGGAGTATCGACAATGCAGGGAATGCAAACATTGGAATTTCGTTCCGCTGTCGCGAATTTCTATGAATTACGTGTCATATATCTGTATGGTATCAGGCTTATTTTTTACAATACAAGTTTACTAAAATTTTGTATCATATTTTTATGCAGTTGTGGAATTCACATAGTTTTGACAACACTGCGATGGAAACAAGGAGTTGTTTGCTTCTTGGTTGAATTGGACGTTTTCAAATTATAGCTAATATGTTAGTAGCGCAGGAAGTGCAATACTTCAATCCTATGTAGCTGTTTCCAATAACAAGGGAAAGTATGTGCTGTTTAACACCACTAGTATTATTTGATAATCTGTAAAAATATCATAGAAGTTAATTTTATACATTAAAAATTAAACACGTTTCGTTAACAACTTTCCTCTGAATAGGGAAAAGGGTGGGGATTACATGCGCATTTTTAATGCTTTCTCGCATGGAGACGCTAGTTTTTACATACTTTGTAATATATTACTACTATTGAGTGTTCAAAAAACTAAGCTTTGGCTGCAAAGATCAAATGTATTCTGAACACATTAGAACACTAACGCCCTGAGAATGTACTTGACGAAATAACATGAATAACAACAATAAGATTGCATTGACACGGAATAAAAGTTAAAATTCGAAGGCATTCTAGGACATAAGTAGTCCAGTCAAATGATGCCTAAAAGGGCCCGATCCAGGGAAAAATTTCGAAAGTTTTTTTCTCAACGGTTCTTGATATTTTGGGGGTGCTGAATTCGAATTTGATGTTCGATACCTAAAAAGAGATTTGGTTTCATTAAAAATTTCAAAAAAACCCTAAAAATTTCGCCCTTATTTTGTTTTTCGCTAATATCTTCAAAACTACATGGCTAGAGGCTGCGTACTTCTCTTTCAATTTCTGCTCGCTTTGGAAATTAGAATAAGAGACACTAACCCGAGATACACAATGTCCTGTGAACGAAGTATTTCAATCAAGATTTGGTTGTCTGTTGTTTCCTTTTGATAAGAAAAATATTAGTTTTCCATTGAAATTTTCATTTCTTAAAGAATACTAGAAGAAATTGGAGTTTGTTTCTTCTTACTGCTTTGAATTTGCGCTATGAGAATTCATTAACTTATCCGCTCTTAATCAAGATACCTTCGACCAAATTATTGAACTAAATAATAATACTAATAATAATAATAACAATAACAATAATAATAACAATAATAATAACAATAATAATAACAATAACAATAATAATAACAATAATAATAACAATAACAATAATAATAATAATAATTTATACTTTTTTAACATCCTACGTGTTGTCATTTGCAAAAAACCTATTTGTGGAACCTACTTTGTTTACGGATACATTTACACCAGCCGATTAATATCTTTTGTCCTTCACAATCTACATCTCTTTTGAATCGGATAAGCAAGATACGACTTATAAGATTAAATTCAATTTTTAATATTATTATTATTATTATTATTATTATTATTATTATTGTAGTAGTATTGTATAAATAGTAATAGTATTGTATTATTAGTCTTGTATAAATATTGAAACGGTTTTCTGTTACCAACCTGTAATGACGACAACTCGTGCAGTTCGTTCGACGTGTTTGCGATTTGGTTGTAAGAGACGTCCAAAATTTTCGTATTGTAACTTATATGCGGAGGACGCGGTATAGCCCTTAAATTTAGTCCTGAGAGATCGACATTCAATGGACTATAAGAGAAGTCAATTTGGTTATTTCGCCGGAGCATTCGGAGTTGAAATCGCTTGGTATTTCGTTTGTCTCACAGTCATCGTGCTGAGGAATAGGTGTGGTAAAGATGAGATGTGTCTTTGCGGTCGCCGAATTGAGGAATCCAAAGATCACAAACACAACGTGTAACATCATATTCAAATGTGTACTTAGTGTAATAGCACAATAATTTAATGCACATATTGCTCATTTAATAAGATTGCAATGCATATGAACATTTGAAATTCGATGTATTTCATTTCACATAAATTTATGAATACACGCCCAAAAAAGTAATAGTGCGGCAAATGAAAAACAAAATCTTGGTCTAAGCACACACGCTCTTAAATCGTATATTCACAGATGCAGAGTAGGTGGACTGAGCGAATATAATGTTGTGCCTCTACGAAAAAGCATATTCATTCTATAAACACGTGATCATATGCCGTCACTTCCGTGGTGACTTTAGGAATTTCCTCTTTACGTAACTCATGTCGATTACGAGTACATTAAACTAGTACACCGTTGCCTTTTTTCATTCCTTTTTTTTTCAAGAACTCTTTTCCGTTTAATCACTTATTACCACTGTAAAAAATCATTTGTTAAAGCTTAAAATAAATTAAAACTTTCGCAAGTTCGATTTAATTCTGGTTTTAATGTTTGTAGTAGAGTCGCTCCATATGGCAAAACATTAAAAATGATGCATTATAAAGAATTGAAGAAATTTAGCAGACATTATTGTACAATAGTAGTTAATTACACTTAATAGAATCTGATGTTATTTGTTAATAAAAAAGAAATTATGCGTTTGAACATTAGCCCTTTTTAACATCTGCTACTATTAAATGTAATTAACTATTATTGTAAAATTAATTCAATTTTGGTCAATTCTTTATAAAAGGTAAATTCTAAGAGACGTTAATGACAAAGTAGTAACAAATTTATGTAGGTGAGTTCCTGTTCCGGCGTCGGAACACGGTTCTTGAGTACTGAACCTGCCTAAACCAACGATAATACGCCGCGAGTGCGGGATCACTTCATTAGGAGAAAGGATAGACGAGAAGGCAAATCGCAAAAATTAAATTTATAGCTTAATAACCGAAAAGTGTGGACCTTTTGGAAGGTATGGGGAAGAAATATAAACACTTAAGACACGATCCGGAGAGACACAAAACTATGTATAATGCAAAATAAAATAAACACAAACATACGAGTTACAATTTTACAATCGAAGCATTGAGTTGAAATAGTTGAAATAACTCCCGTGCTCGAGTGGATCGAATAAACTGAAATTAATCTAATATTTTTTCTTAAAATGAATAAAGAATAAACATGTTTAAATTTAATAAAATGCATTGTTTTCTCAAAATGACTTGATTCTTGATGGACTTCGCTCAGCGCCCGCGGAAGAGAAAACAAACCCCTGCTACGTGGGGAGCTTTGGGGAGCGCTGGTGCTGGTGGCGATCGAACCCTGAAGCGACGACCCTGACCGGCGCCCTCGGAAGTGCCGCCCTCACGCAATCATCGGCAATTCGACACCAGTCGTTAGTACACGACTGTACTCTGGGTCACGGACAAAACGATCCCGCCCGTGGTCTAAATGACCGACGGAAGACACGAGTCCGCGACAACGTTGCCAGACGATCAAATGTACATCCCAGTACCAACCTTCAAAAATCCAGGTACTTTCGCTAAAATTCCTGGTACCAATGACAATTCATTTAAATTTTGAAATTGTTCACATTATAACTCTGTTGTGTTTGAAACGTGCACAGGAAGTTCGTTAAACGTAACTCCATATCAATTAATTTTATAGCGATAAACTAAATGGAAGATAGTTCTATGTGGAATGGTCCTGTCATTTTCTACTACACCACGTGCTAGAGAAAGTCCATCCTGTGTCACCTTTAATGATTTACCGAAGTGTTTTCACCAATATCATAGTTGAAATGCCTGATTTAGCAAAAATTTTAAAAAATTAAAAACATTTCGGCGTCTTTCTACAACAACAATTGTGAAGATACGATTGTTTTTCTTAATGAAATATGCTCATCAAAAACAGATCTTCAAATAGGTCATGTTGAAATTTTTTAAAATATGAGTAGTTTTTCTATAATTTCCTGACAAACATAATAGCCCGCTCGGAATTGACTGCGCTTCGTTTTCGTCGTTTTCTTACAACTATAATTTTAAAAATATAATTCTTTTCTCAGTTAAATGTATTTATCAAAACTACATCTTCAAATGAGGTCATGTTGAATTTTTTAAAATATGAGTAGTTTTTCTATAATTTCCTGACAAACATAATAGCCCGCTCGGAATTGACTGCGCTTCGTTTTCGTCGTTTTCTTACAACTATAATTTTAAAAATATAATTCTTTTCTCAGTTAAATGTATTTATCAAAACTACATCTTCAAATGAGGTCATGTTGAATTTTTTAAAATATGAGTAGTTTTTCTATAATTTCCTGACAAACATAATAGCCCGCTCGGAATTGACTGCGCTTCGTTTTCGTCGTTTTCTTACAACTATAATTTTAAAAATATAATTTTTTCTCAGTTAAATGTATTTATCAAAACTACATCTTCAAATGAGGTCATGTTGAATTTTTTAAAAATATGAGTAGTTTTTCTATAATTTCCTGACAAACATAATAGCCCGCTCGGAATTGACTGCGCTTCGTTTTCGTCGTTTTCTTACAACTATAATTTTAAAAATATAATTCTTTTCTCAGTTAAATGTATTTATCAAAACTACATCTTCAAATGAGGTCATGTTGAATTTTTTGAAAATATGAGTAGTTTTTCTATAATTTCCTGACAAACATAATAGCCCGCTCGGAATTGACTGCGCTTCGTTTTCGTCGTTTTCTTACAACTATAATTTTAAAAATATAATTTTTTCTCAGTTAAATGTATTTATCAAAACTACATCTTCAAATGAGGTCATGTTGAATTTTTTAAAATATGAGTAGTTTTTCTATAATTTCCTGACAAACATAATAGCCCGCTCGGAATTGACTGCGCTTCGTTTTCGTCGTTTTCTTACAACTATAATTTTAAAAATATAATTTTTTCTCAGTTAAATGTATTTATCAAAACTACATCTTCAAATGAGGTCATGTTGAATTTTTTAAAAATATGAGTAGTTTTTCTATAATTTCCTGACAAACATAATAGCCCGCTCGGAATTGACTGCGCTTCGTTTTCGTCGTTTTCTTACAACTATAATTTTAAAAATATAATTTTTTCTCAGTTAAATGTATTTATCAAAACTACATCTTCAAATGAGGTCATGTTGAATTTTTTAAAAATATGAGTAGTTTTTCTATAATTTCCTGACAAACATAATAGCCCGCTCGGAATTGACTGCGCTTCGTTTTCGTCGTTTTCTTACAACTATAATTTTAAAAATATAATTTTTTCTCAGTTAAATGTATTTATCAAAACTACATCTTCAAATGAGGTCATGTTGAATTTTTTAAAATATGAGTAGTTTTTCTATAATTTCCTGACAAACATAATAGCCCGCTCGGAATTGACTGCGCTTCGTTTTCGTCGTTTTCTTACAACTATAATTTTAAAAATATAATTTTTTCTCAGTTAAATGTATTTATCAAAACTACATCTTCAAATGAGGTCATGTTGAATTTTTTAAAAATATGAGTAGTTTTTCTATAATTTCCTGACAAACATAATAGCCCGCTCGGAATTGACTGCGCTTCGTTTTCGTCGTTTTCTTACAACTATCAATTTGAAAAATATAATTTTTGTCTAAGTTAAATGTATTTATCAAAACTACATCTTCAAAAATGGAAAAATATTAAAAAAGATCATGCCGGCAAAAGTATTCCTGAGTTATTTTTGACTATGCTCGATCCTTAGATCACATTTTAGAACAGACGATACTTTACAGTAGTCAGAAAAATGACAATAGTTTTTCTTTGTCCAAAGGAAAATTATTGAATTGTATTGTAATTTTCTTGTTCAGTGGCTATCACATATTACCGAGAGAAAGGATGTATTGATATCGTTCACCAGATTGTCATGTAAATTTTGTGTTCAATTGCGTGATTGTATATCGAGAAACAGATTTCAAATGATGAAAAAATTCATATATTTTAATGATCATGCTAATATTGACAAATTTATACATTTTATCTTAATTTAACAACTGTATTTATCCACTTTTTCGTTATCAGGGCCCAGCAATGTTTTTTTCTGCCGGAAATCCGCCGTTTTTTCGTGCAGCATTACGTAACTTTCCCTATACTACGTCATACTCCGTGTATGCGTACGTATAAAGGAAAGTGAAAATGGAGGAGACATTTTCGCCTCTATCATGTCTGCCTATGAAACTAGAGTCAACGGGAAGAAAGAGTATTTCTATTTGTTTGCAAATGCTTTGGACACAATGGTGGTTGCATTCTGGAAGTTGTACAAATTTGCAGAACTTGGAAAAAATGATCAACTGATGTTTCGAAGGGAGTAAGTGTTATAAGATACGTAGAGTTAATTTGAACTTGACTTAACACAATTAATCTTAACTATTATAATTTTACAAGTTAGCTACCTTCGTTCTTTCGAGGAACGTCAATGAAAAGCCTAAATCAGAACCTCTGGTGAAAAAGTTGTACCTCAATAGTTCTCGCTACAGCAATATAGGGCACATAAATATAAAAAAATTCCTCTGAAAAATATTTAAGGTGTGATTACTGCCTTAAAGGCAAGCCCACAATAATGTGCATAAAATGTAACAGGATTGTGATCAAAATGCTTTGAGCCATGCTGTAAGGGGTAGTAGAAATAAGTCTGAAAATTAAACATTTGATCCCAATGTCCTATGTATAGGACAGGCATTATTTCTTAACCTGTATATGAAACTTCCTCAAATCCTTCGAAAATGTAAATAAGTTACTAATTTGAAGCAAATATATCACGCACATCACAAATAATCACGTTTTACTAATTACTGGGCCAAATGTGTTAAAGTCATGTCCTGTCAGGACTTAACCCTTAGTTTACTGAGTGAGTGCAATAGTGTCCTTACCAAGTTGTTTTAAAAAGCATTACTGATGGTTTTAAAAATTAATTCTAGCAGTTTATATATTTGTCCATAGAGCTTATATTCGTAGTCATAACACTTAGCGGTTTGTTTTGTTAGGAATTTAATATATTAAATACTTCAAAACGTCACTGGACCTTTTTGTACCACTTAGTAACTGTTGATTTTAATTATTATTTCAAAATATGAAAACTTGATTGTTTGCAGGTTTGAGTCAAAACCTTTAAAGTACGTTTATTAGAAATTGAGTTGGTTTTTGACTATGCACAAGTAAGGCTATAGAGTTTTAAAACTGGTCCTTATGAAGTAAGGGACAATGAAATTCAAAACCTGCTAGATGAGGGATTAAACTGACTCAAATAGCAGTATTTGTATTTGAGAATTGAAATAAAAAGTTATCTTCATTATCTGCACATACGAACAACTTATCCCCAGTCCATATAATCAAAAGCAGTGGAGTAACTAGGGAGGGGCAGGGGGGGGCTTTTCGCCCCGGATATCATCATTTAGGGGTGACACCAATTAGAAACTTTTGTCGATTTTGTATATATGACAGATTATAACATAGGTTTTTAAGAAATTATAGACACGTTTGAAACCCTTAAATTATTCACGCGGGTGCAAACGATGTAAGGTCAAGTAGTAACGAGTTACTGGCAATGTGTATGATTTAATAACGGCGGCCAAAAAGAAATTTCCTGGTGCTAAATTAATTGTAAGTGGAGTGCTGAGGAGACACGTGCGATGGCAGCGAATAGGAGAAATTAACGAAGCATGCGACGGGTTGCGGGTCGTTTGAATGTCGAATTCGTTGATCCAAATAGCTGGCTGCAGGATGACGACTTCAGAAAAGATGGTCTACACCTGAACCGAAGAGGGGCGAAACGACTCGGTGGCGGGAGTTCCGAGTCGAAGACAACGTGACAACCATCGGGGAATTACAGAAAAAGTGAAAGTAAGTCGCTAGTAGTATTGCAGGTGAACTGTAGAAGTTTATTAAATAAAATTGAAAGATTCTAGAATTTAATTGATATGTACAATCCAGACATCGTAGTAGGAACGGAATCATGGCTTGACCGGGAAATAGTGAATGCTGAAGTATTTAGGAATGATTATGTAGGCTATAGGTGATATCGGTGTGGCCGTGGAGGAGGTGTTTTTATTAGCGTGAAACGGTCACTTTGCTCTGTAGAACTTTGGGAAGATACAGAATTCGAAACAATAGGGGTAGAAATAAAAACAAATGATGCAAAACATACGTGGAAAACAATAGGCATGTATAGGGGACCTAATGAAGATTTAGGAGCAATGGAAAAACATGCTGAATTAGCAGGTTTCGATAAACATCCAAATAAATTCACAATTATTGCTGGCGATCCAAATCTTCCTCACATTTCTTGAAAAGGTGAAATATCCAAAGAGTCTAAGGCGCAGCGTAACGTAAACGAACTGGTCTGGGACAACGGTTTTGAGCAGGTAGTAGGGTCCCCGACGAGGGATGGGGCACTGCTGGACGTTTTGCTTGCCCGCCCTCAAGATGCCGTTATCGACGGCGAGGTAGTGCAGGGGAATAGTGACCACAATGGTATATTGCTAAATCTTAAAGGGATGGGTTCAGAGAACAGTATAACACCAAATGAAAAAATCTACATTTTTAGCAAAGCGGGCAGTTTAGGCTTGCAACAATTTTTAAGAAATAATTACTCTAACTGGGCAAGTCACGGTAGGTCGGTGGAAGAAATATGGCAAAATTTTAAAGAAATAATGATGGAAGGGTTAGAGCGTTTTGTGCCACACAAAGTTTTGAAAATAAACTCAGAACCTGAATATTACAATAAAAAAGTGAGAAAACTCAAAGTTCAAATCAGGAGGGCGTACAGTAAAAGGAAAAAGAGTGACTGACATGCACAATATTTCAGGCAACTATCTAAAGACCTCTTAACAGAAAAAATAGCGGCGCAGGATACGTATCTACGTACAATTCTGCCAAAAGATCAAAGAAAGAGTAGCAAAAACGTTTACAGCTACGTGAGGGAACGCAGAAAAGATGGTATTATTTCTGTCACAAAACAATACAATACGGTAGTGTCAGACATTTGCAAAGCTGAGTTATTTTACAAGTACTTTGCATCTGTATTTCGCAAAAGAAGAAATTTAACTGCATCCCTCTACGGAGGTCCGCCTACAGAAATTAACACGAAAGATATTCTAAATGGGCTAAACAAACTAGGGAAACGTAAATCAGTGGGTCCTGATGGCATTTCTGGAGAATTCTTGAAATTAGGAGGTGAAGCCATGATTCCTTACCTCTTGCAATTTTATCAAATAATGCTAAATAATGCATCTATTCCTGACGACTGGAAAAGCGCAAATGTGGTTCCAATATTTAAAGGAGGAAGTCGCACAAAAGTAGAAAACTACCGGCCAATTAGTTTAACATCTGTTCAACTAACTTTGTCTGCAAACAAATTGAGAAACACATAGCAGAATACTTAAAACGCAAATGGCTCAAGACAGGTTGGCTTTTTGAAGGACAACATGGGTTTAAAACAGGATACTCGTGCGAAAGCCAAGCAGTCTCCGTATATCAAGATATTGCAGATTCCCTTGATGTAGGTGGGAGAATTGACGCAGTCGTCGTAGACTTCTCAAAAGCTTTCGATCTTGTTCCGCACGACCGATTAATAGCAAAACTTGCCAGGGCGGGAATAGAAACTAGAGTAGTATCTTAGATCCAAGGATGGCTCAGTGGGAGAACCCAAAGATTAAAAGTAAGTGTTAAACTTTCGCAACGTGTCGAAGTTACGTCGGGGGTCCCTCAGGGAAGCGTTCTAGGTCCGTTGCTGTTCATTGCTTGTGTTAACGATATCGGTCGCTACATTAAATCGGAAATTCGACTCTTTGCAGACGATTGCATACTCTACAGAGAAATTAAAGATATCCAGGACATGCAAGCGTTACAAGCAGATCTAAATAAAATAGAATGGACCACAGAGAATGAAATGGAGATTAATACAAATAAGTGAAAAGCTATCTGTTTCTCTAACAAGAAAAAAACAGAAAATATCTCGTATTCTCTCAAAGGCGATTTGATACTCAGAGTAAGTAATATTAAACATTTAGGAATTTATGTTAACGAACACGGGATGGGCCGAACAAGTGAACTATGTGGCCAGAAATGCATGGAAAGATCTGCATTTCGTGTTGAGGATTCTTAGACGAGGGAATGCTGAATCGCGTAAATTTGCGTACACGTCGCTAATTCGACCTATTCTAGAATACTGTTCAGTTTGGTGGGACTCTCATCGTATAGGACAAGTAAATACTTTAAATAAAATTAAAAAAGTTGCGAAAAATTTGTATTGCGAGGGAAAATAAACTCAAATAGCCCCATGTGGGAGTCCTTGCAGGATCGTCGGAAAGAATTAGACTTTATGCTTTCTTCAGAGCCTACAAAGGCGAACCAGCTTGGAAGGATATTAAGAAACGACTCAAAGTTATCGAACATATGCAATATCGAATCGCAATTGCAATTGCAATATCGAATATATGCAATTGTTAATTAGCATTTCTTCGTTTTAGGTTATTTATTTAAAAACTTTATTTCAATTCTTCAGAATAACATACAGTTTTTAATATATTATAAATAAAAGTCACGTCCAAATATACGTGTATTTATATTAAATAATGTAAAAACCATTCTGTAATATATATTTTTATATTTAATTTATGGGGGGGAGATACCATTAATTTTGCCCCGGGTGACACCAAATGACGCTACGCCACTGATCAAAAGCTTATATTAATAAAAATTAAAATTTTGGCATTTATTTTGAAAGGAATAGTGGGTCCAAAATGTACCTAGTCATTAAAACTTGAAAAATATTTAGCTTAGGGAACGAAAGGCTATGTTATAAATAGCATAGTTGTTGTGGGGCTGATTACCTTACATTAGAAAGGAGGAAGCTATACAATTATGCGCCAATGCCGGCGTGCTACATTAAATATGTAATAATGCTTCCTGTCACTGTGATTGTTGAAGAAATATCCGTAGAAAATTTAGCAACCATAACTTATTGAGGCTCAGTCATTGCATATCAATGTTTATTCCTATTGCAAATGCTTAGTCTAACGTCAAGGCAACCATTGAACAAGATCTGTCCGAGCAACACTGCCACCAATTGTAGCTGATGAAGACAAGGCAAATATGTTGCTCACTGAGTTTCATCTTCATCAAAAAATATAACTCAAACTATTCAACTAATAAATGATAATATTTTTGCAAGATATATTGTTCTTCCGCTACAGAGATTTCATTAAAGATACCTTATTTAGCTGAAATAGTTATTCAAATTATTAAAAATCTTTAAAATGTATTTTTGAATAATGTGTTCTTGGCTGATATGTAGCCTATTTTGTTATGTAAATTATTATCGAACATTAATTATTTTCATTTTGAATTATATGTCTATTACAGAATTTCTCCAGTTGATTTTATTACTCTTTTTAGAATCGTTTCAAATATTTGAAGGTCCTCGTTACTTAACACTGTGTTGCTTTTTGAAAAGGTAATTTCTGAATTGAGACATTGCGTGTTCATGGTCATGTGGCTAATCTTTATCAGCTTCTTTGATGGCTAGTTTTCAATTTGAAGTTGCTTGACGTCAATTTCAAATACGTCTCAACGGGAGTGTATTTAGTCTCATGCTTATTGTGTTCATTACCAATCGGAAATTATTCAGAGATCACTGGATTAATAACAATCAAATAATAAGCGATGATTCCAGTCATAATTTTAAAAAAAATAAGGTTAGACATTTCATTCTCAAATGTGAGATACTCTTCAGTACTAGTAACTTTTTCAGGTTATGTCTCATGTGATGATTATTTTGCCATGACAAAATAATCAACATGTGTGACATAACCTTAAAAATCTTTGAATCATATACTTGCTATATTAAAAATGCGCCTTGTACACTCCTCATAGCACGTCACACACAATTTTTAACTGTTTTTATGTTAAATAAATTAATTAATTAATTTAAAAAATGTAATTACGACTGGAATCATCGCTGATTTTTTGATCAATTTGAAATAGTTTGATCTCCATCCAATGATGTATATAAATACCACTAGATGGCTGACTCCGCGCTTTCCCAATAGGCGGAGGTGAGGCCGTACAGAGAGCCATGTTGCACGGCAAAAGCTTCGAATGTCAATTGCAGCCCATGACAGTTCGGTAGATTTTTACGAGTGTAACACGTATACATTGTATTTATTAACATGGTTCTGTTCCATCATAAGAAAGTAAAGCTGTAGGCAACAACAAATTGTCGAAATATATTTTATAATTTACATAAAACTACGAACAGCATAGACATAGACTTGTTACCAGAGACTTGCAAAAATTAGGACTTGTTTTTTATGATGACTTACAGGTACACACTTCTTATACTGCTTCAGAAGATATCAATTTATATGTTAATACTGCACGTGTCAGTAAATTATTTTTACTACGGCAGCTTTATTATTAAGGATTCTTCCTCTGTTTCAATATTCCGTTTTCAAATATAAGAATAAGACGTACTTATTGTTCACGTGATTAAAAAAACTGCGTTTCACTTCAAATATCCCTTTTTTCTCTCTTAATGGATGGTTGTAAATAACTGCTGGATTTGGGAGGTGGCAGAGAGATTTAAAATGAAAACACGTAGAGAAATGTAGTACATATGTACTTTTTATGGGCTGACATTTTTATTTGCATATGAATACAACACTTTTTTGCAGGAACAAACATTCAAATGATACCTTTCACCATTGAAAGAAAATATTCAAATAATAAATAATGTTTCTTTTAATTTTACATAATAAGAAATAGAACAAAACATACATTTAGAGAATAAATGAATTAATTAAAATACATGTTCAAATTATGAACACTTAAGACTAAGATTCCACTACACGATATTGTTGTGAAACCCACCTTATAGTGGTAAAACATGGATAAAACAAAGGCAAAAAATAATTGATTTCCTGGGCCAATTTTGAAAATAACAATTAATTAAGTAAGGATCAAAATGAAAACATATAAAAAATCAAAACAAAAAATGTTTCACTAATCACTCAAGAGAAAGCTCACTACAACACACCGCTTTCGGCAATACGAACAAGGTTTTTGCCGTGCAAAATGGCGCCTTGGGTGGCCTCACTGCCAAGGCGACAGTCATCCATCCAGGAGTATATGTATACATCATTGTCTCCATCTGAAGTTGAAAAAGTGCAAAGATGATACTCCGATGTGCACAGAGGACAGTAATCCCGTCAGCAATGGCAAACATAATGGGAACATATCTTGTCTCGTTAACTTGATGCTGAATGCTTGTAGGAATAGGCAGCCTATCCTTAAAGAAAGAATCGTCTCCTGTATTATTTCAGTAGTATACCTTTGCGTTGCGGCTCTCACACGCAACCAATCTTTATAAATGAGGTATCTAAAGAAAGATAATCTAACGGAGACATGACAAGTTGCACTTTGAATTTAAAAATATGAAGGATTTGTTGTAAAAAACGCATCTAAATATTCAAGTCAAATGCAACCCGCAAGACTTGTCAAAGTTTTCGTCACATAACTCCTAAACCAAACGTTTTAGGGACTTAAAAACTAAAATTTTGAGGCCTCAAAGAAACGTTATTTACACCATAATCTATAAGGTAAGACATTCTTTGATATTCAATTAAATTTTTGATTCCGCGCCTCAGTACTATCAAGGCCACCTCAATATTTTCAGCCCTTGATCCATTTTTGTGACGACACGCTTAGAAGGCTTAGATTCCTCAATCTTATATTTACTCTTTCTGTATACACCGTGGTTTGTGCAGCCTGATTAGGTTTATTTGCATAATCATTAATTGAAGATCTGCTCTCCAGCAACAACTAGAAGTACTGTTGCTTGATACCTATGAAGATTGTTTCTTATGCGTGTAGTGAAACTATTCAATTAACGTTTTGCCATGGTCTATAAGTGCTGTGTACGTAATTGTGGAGGTATGTGGGAGCACAGCGAAGAGTGAAGACTGTGTTTGTGTTTTACCTATATCAATATTTTCGTGATCATTAGATGAATTTTTTAAGTCAGCTGGTTCAGACACGTAGCTTTCTCAAAAGTAAAAAGCAAACGTTTTTGTGACTATCACGAAAAGCTAAAACCTGACAAAGAATATTGAATAATTACTTCAAATGTTTTAAGGAAGTATTGGGAATTGTTCCAAGAAAATTCCCCATTATATTAAATAAGTATTTCTTGAAAATTTCTTTTACACACCAATTGCGTTTTTTAAAAAAAATTGTTTGTTATTATGTTAGTACATTGTAAGTTACCTTTACAGATTTTTAAACAAATAAACATGTTTCGTTAACTGCTTTCCCTCTTAGAATGAAAATAGAAGGACAGGGATGAGTGTGGGGTCTAACATGTGAGAGTTCTCGCACGGGTACGCAGGGGCAGTGGGGCAAAACTTGTGCTATGGCACAACACGAAGAACAAACTTTTTAAAGTAGATAAAGTAAATTATCTTTATATAAATAAAAAAAATCAAAACGCGCTAGCCTACAATACTACATGAATTAATTTAAAAAGTAACAAAATTTAAAATGATAGAAAGAATAGCGCAAGTCACTCGCCAACTGCCAACGATCGCAGTCTAAACGCACGATTTAAATGTTGGCGGTATCTGGAAGTATGTACATCAACGCCCAGCTGCAAACTCATATTGTAAATAATACACCGTTTGATATTAAACTCAAGGTGTCGGTTCGTTAAGATATTCAATATGCAAACATCGTTTGACCAACATTCCCATGTACCAAAGTTAAGTCTAAGCCTCCTAAATTGTTTCTAAAGGCAACAAATGGTATTTAGTACTCAAAGGTGAAAATATTAGTTTGATTATTTTTTGGGCTCGGAATTGCTTTTCTTGAGGAACGTAAGAACTCCGAAAATAATCCAATACGTTTTAGTATACAAATAATTTTTCAATTTTCGCACCCCAGCAAGCTGGCACCCTCAGTCTCCAAAACTCCTCGGTTCCTCGTAACAAATCAAGGAAAGTTAAATAATATTGCAAAGAGTAGGTCTGTACTTGCCCGATCCGGTATTTTCGCACTCCTTTACTTGGCTTTCTCAAGAATAAAACCCTTTGTCTATAATTTTTGTGACTATCAAGGAAAGCGAAAAACTAACTCTCGAGGAAGATGAATAATTTCTTCAAATGTTTTTAAAGAAGTATGAATTGTTGCAAGAACATATCTCTATAGTACTGAATACACTTGTATTGAAAATTTGTTTCCAACATCAATTGAATTGTTTTTTTGTTTGATATTTTGTAAGTACATTAGTAGTTACTCTGCTTCCCTCTCCTTCTTTATGGAAAGGATAGACAAATGGATAGGGAAAGGGTGGGGTTTAACATGCGAGAGTTCTCGCACGGGTACGCTAGTTACGAATCATTGTAGAGAGCCACTATTCAGCAAATGACAATATTATAAAACATTCAGCGCAATGTTACTAAGGATTCGTGACAATCGACTGCGGGTATGTAGGCGGGATTGTGAAAGCAATTGCATTGAATATCACAGAGTCAAATTTGCTGTATTTCAATATCGAATTGGCACACACAGAAATTACAATACAAAAGAAAATTTTTAAAAAAATGTTGATGCATGAGACTGTGAATTTTAAAATGTCGAAGATTTAGGACCAAAGAAAGACCATTGTAAAACCAAAAGTCTGTTGAGAAATTCAATAACTTTTTTTCTATTTGCAGGTGTCATTTCTCTTTCCTGCCATTAAAACATCTGATGTCTCGTCAAAAATCGAGAGAACCAATAGTCGAGCTGAAGTTGTGGGAAAGATGCCTGTGTTTCAGTGCCCGACAAGCTTCAGGCTTCTTAGCAACTTTTTGCGGAGGCCTGAGTCTATTCCGAGCGTTGTATTGGACTGAAGGTGGCCTGACAAATGGATTTCTTAAAAAAGTCGACAGTTCTTCAGTGATCCATGTCCTCGTGGTTTGTAGCGAGTGGTTGGTAGTTGCGAGCGTTGGATGGTTATTTTGGGGACTCTACGTTGGCAGTTACAAAATACTGAAGTGCTGGCTTGTGGGCTTTTGTCTTTTAGCACTGACGTACGTTGCATTAACTGTTCTCTCATGCATGTACATTGTGAACGCCAATTTTTCGTACAGTCGCTTCTTTTTAACGTTAAGTGGCGCGGTGTCAGCTCCATTATTTGTATTGTGGATGTTAATGGTTTATAGTCACTGTCAGCAACTTGAAAAGGGAATCTCTGAACAAAACGGTTAATTCTACAGGAAGCCGAAGGTCAAAAGATTTGCAGTACAATTTTCCAATTTAACAACAGTTTTTACCTTGTAAGATATATCTAGGAAATTATTGTTGTAATGCAATCAACCTACTTCCTTTATAACATAAAATAAACAATAAAAATTTCGAAATGCATTACAAGTGCCCTTAATAATCTCTAAGTTAAGTATTGGAATAAGTAGAAAATGCATATATGATCGTACAGGACATTAGTTTTCAAAAGACCCGTTTCGTTTATTTTATTTGCAGAAACCTCCCTACAAGCTACAATTTCCTTCAGAGTATATTTTCGAAAGACTTTGCAAAGCAGAAAATTGGGTTCACGTAGCTTTCTTCTGCCCTTCATTGTCATTAACAATATTCTTTAGTTTTCGTCCAAGTTTTGTTTCAGGAGTAATAATTGCATTTTGGTACTGACTGTCTTTACATGCATTGCTTTCGTGTTGTATTTTGTTGAGAACATTCGGACAGTGGGTTTATTATTTCGATTGCATTATTTCCTTGAATGTTAATAGAAAATTAATATTGAACTTAATATTGAAAATTAATATTGAACTTTTTATGATTTTAGTGGTGGCAACAGATATCTCATAATTTTTTATAAAAATAAGAATAGGAAAATCAAATCACAAAAATGAGTAATGTGTTATAATATATTAAAACAAAGAATACAACATAATTTCTCTATGCTTATTAACAAATTTCAAATACAGTAAAATTTTCTACACGGGAGCCTTTATAAGCGGGAAACCTGCCGGCCTTAACCGGAAAATGTCTCCCGCCCGTGAAGTTAAATGGCATTTTACATATCATAAAACGGAACCTTCCCAACACGAAAAACGGAACGGTTTTTCATGTCATGCAGGGGGGGAAATGTTTATAAAACGGTATTTCTACGAATTTAACACAATTAGTAGAGAGACGTGAGATGTTCTTAATGAACTGAATGCATCACTAAGCTTGATTTAGATTCTCTATCCCTGTGACACGCCATTGAGTTGTCGCAACTGGACATTGAAGGGGAGGGGCTTCAGCTGTCAGCGTAGAATTCGACCATGAGTTTGCTTGTCTCTCAAGCAAGCAAGCAAGCAGTCTCCGACCATGAGATGGGCGTCTATGATTTCGTTAGATATCTAGGAACTCGGGAAAATCCAGAACCATTGAATCAGTTTCAACTTTGAATGAAAAATAAAAATACCGGATTCTGATAGTTCGCCTATGCTCATACGGCGCACCTACGAGCATACGGCTTATACCGACTGAATTACCATACCCAGTGAGTAACTGATGGCGTCCTGTGAGAGCAAGGTTCCGAGGAAGAGGCCGCCCGCCACTAAATATTTACCATTCGCTTATTGTATTATGTAACAGAAACTTTTTTGATATTCTTTATAAAAAAAACGGTTGGACTTCGTCCTTGCGTCTGCAAAAACGGCCATGTGAATTTAATAAGAGAAAATGAACATAAAGGAACGCGCGCGTTTCCATAATTGCAATGAAACGCCTTCGTTTCTTCTATAGGTTCATTTTCCCTTAACATATTTATTTCACATGGCCGTTATTCCATGCACAACGTCGTACCATATTACACTAGGTTTTGGCGATATTTGCGAAGACGTATCTTGTTAAATATTTAATTTATTGGAGTGTTTCGTTAGAGTACTTTATGAGTTGTTCTTGAGCTGTGTTTGTGCTAGTTTTTGGAAAATCATTTTGGGTTGTTTTTTATTCAGCAGCATTTTAGCTTCTGTAGGCGACTAGTGTATTATATTTTTATGAACTAAAATTATTCTCAAGTATTAGTATATGACTTATTGAATCAATTTAACCCTTAACCGCTCTGGTGACAAATAATTATATTCCTCGACTGGTGGAGTCCGGGTAGGCCTCGTTTTATAAAATGATATTTCTTTAAGAACTTAAGAAATTTTATTTACAAAATATCACGTATATGATCATTTACATTGTAATGGGTAATACTTCTGACATTTAATTACAATTTTCATAAATAGATTTTGCATGACTTGTACAAATATGTTTGGACAAGGGGATCAACTTTGGATCAACTTTTTGGCCGTAATGGATTGTTAATAAGAGAACAACAGACCGGTTCACACAAACAAATTAGAGAAAACATATAAATATAAGTGAAAAAACTTAAATATAAAATTGAAATTTACCGACACTCCTTGTCTGGAAATGAACAATAAAATATAATTACGTTGTTATTTTAGACAAAAAGCACAGACGATCATCTGCTGTGGGTCTTGAACGAGGAAAACAAGAAATCACAGCGCAATATATCGGTGCTTGTAGTTACTAACTTACGTTTGCCTGAGGTCCATTAGATCCTATCAGACCAGTAAAGGGTTAATTAATTGTATTCCTAAATGAGATTTATCAATTTTACCTTTATTAATTTTCTCAAATAAAATATATGGTTTGTGTAATGAAATCCGTTTATTTTAAAAAATATTTATTTTCTATCCTAATTACTTACCGCCCTAAGTTATTGGAGTATCATTTGTTGTTGCCATAACTACAATAACTTTGTTGCACGATTTGTTTTCATACAAAAAATATGGATATTCAAAGGGGCTCGAGAATCGGTGATGCTTCTTACTGTGGAACAACCCAAAGAAGAAGAATTGCAGTCCCTAAAATTCAGAGAGGACTGTGTTTCAATCTTCGTGTTGGTTCCGCATTCATGAGTCTGTGCTTGGGAACTTGGAGTTTGCTCAACGGCGTCCACTTGATGCACAGAAATTTCCTGCTGAATAAAAGTACCGGATCGTTCTATATAGTGGACACGTATGAATCGCTCATGGAATGGACAGTTGTGGGAAGCTCATTGCTGGTTGTAATGGGCGTCGTAATGGAGCACGGTCGCATCTTGCACACGTGGTTAGTGGGGTTCGGATGTCTGGCAATCCTCATCGTGCTGGAGTTGATCGGCATTGGGCTGGTCATTATGACGGAAACTTTCTGGGGCGGATTTCAACACTTCTTCAAAGGGGTGTTGTTTATTCTTCTCTACGGCTACTGGTGGATTGTCGTTTACAATTTCCGTGAAAGTATTTTATCCCTCCCTCCAGTGTACTGGCAACAACCTCACAAGAAAATTAAAGTGTGTGCAAAAAGGTAACTGGATAGGTTATTGTGTGAACATACTGTACTAAGACATGCAAATCAGACATTAGATTCAAATTCAGATATACAATATTAACTAACTAAAGTGTAAAATTGATATTTTAAAGAAGGTGAATAATTATCGATAAAGTCGTACGGTTATTTTGTGATTATGATTATATATACGTGAATAGCTGTTAATCTACTAGTAAAAGTTATATTCATCAACATTATCAGAATCACTTTTCGTCTCTCTTGTCTTGTACTTCGTTCATTTTATCCCAATAAAACCATTGTTTTTTCCGTTAATTAAAAATATAAAAAGAAGCTAAAAGAGAGTGAGTTTAAAATGTCGAAGTTACGATTTGTACGAGGAAGTGAAGTAAAATATATCTGACAAGTTCGTCTTAGCGCCGAACAGCTACTTTAACAGTGCGTATCAATGGGAATGGGACTAAAGAGGGCACCTAGTTTTTACTTTCTCGCTACGGAGTGTAGAGAATGTTATGTAATGCTGCGCTTAAAAACTGTGAATTTTTGACAGAAAGACTCTTATGGCTCTGGTAACGAAATAGTGAATCAGTCCAGCTGATAAATTTAGAAAAAAATTCTCTAATACGTGGTATGACCAGAATCCATGTTCTTGATACCGAAAAATCCAATGACAGCAAAATGTATGTATGTGTGTCTGCTTTCCTACCTGCCGTCTGTCCATTTGTGAACAACGCTAGCGGCTAAACCGTTCAGCCGATTTCCTCCGAGATTGATATTCCTCAATCAATCTTGCTGATGTCGCGGCCCCTTGAATTTGGATCCGACATTTTAATTTTACGGGTACTTTACAAGAAGCCCCTGGGACATTTTCAAAATAACTCCGTTTTTGATTAAATTTTGTTGTTGGATGATGTAAAGTACGTTTTAAGGGAATGCCGCAGATTCATGTTCATTAAAAATTCAAATTTCAATATTCAATCAATTTGAATAAATTCGACCCTCTGAGTTCTCTCTCACCCGTGGATCTGTTTAATGCTGCAGCCATCAAATTGATATTTGAAGCATATTTTGATTTTTGGAGGTACTTTACATGAAACCTTATCTTCAAATTGCTCTCAAAACTTTCTCCAAATTTTTATTGTATTTTATTTTAAAATATTTTATTATATTATATTTTATTTTATTTTATTTATATATTTATTATATTTTTTATTATTCATACTTTATCCTCGGATTGCGATTACGCTTAAGAAAGTGGTAAGGATCTCATTTTCGTTGACATTCCTGATCTTTCGAACATTATTATAAAATTTCAACTTTTTTCGGAGTCTTCCTACAACTACAATATTGAAGATGGAGTCTTTTCTTGAATTAAATCTAATTAAATCTGCCCTTTAAAGACTAGTCTTAAAATGAAGTAATGTACAATTATTCGAAAATATGAGCAGAATTCGCGAAATTGTGTGTGAAATACAGGTAATTTTTTTATTTATTAGACAATTTTTTGTTTAAAAAAGGCTCCAGATTTTTAAATCTTGTCCTCGTGACTAGCAAAAGATGGTACAAAAGTGGTGCTAGTCTCATTATTGGCGAATTATCTGTGTTTTCGAAAATTACAAAAATTTTAACCTTTCAAAGCTGCAAAATATAGATAAAGCTTTTTGCCTTCAGCAAAATCTCTTCTAAAAAATCAGCTCTTTAAAAAAGGCAATGTACAATTTTTTGCGAGAACGAGTAGTTGTTGCGTAATTTGTGCTTGAAATTTATTAAAGTTTATTTTGTGTACCTGTGTTGATCTGTGTCTCTGTGTGTTTGTGTTTCTTTGCCAGTGTCTGTTTCTATGTGACTGTCCTTATATCCTCTCTCAGTGAATAATCCTTGCGGCTAAGTCGTTGGCAAGAGTTTCACGAAAATTGATATTCCCCGATCAATCTGGGCGAAAACATCCCGCGAATTTGAAAAGGATATTTAGATTTTTGAAGTACATTCCATAAAACATTTTTAGAATACATTTTACAAATATTTTAAAAATTGTTGAGATATTTTTTAATTTTTGGTTTCAGATAAAGACAAGTATGCTTGTAAAAATGGCGCTGATTCCTTTTCTTTGAACTCTGAATTTTCGTAAATTGCAAAAGCTAAACATGTTTACGGTATTTTCTTAAACTATGAAAAAACACAATAGTGAAGGGAAATTTTTTGTGAATTCTGTTCTTCAAAATTAGATCTTCAAATGAGGCAGCCTATAATTTTTTCAAAATATTACTAGTTTGGGGCATATTTTGCGTTATATAAAGGCATGTTTATATATCTTAAGCCCTTTTAAAAAATATTACCATTAAATCAGTGGAATATCCAAAAACAACTTAGAGAAGTAATCTCAACTTATCAAGATGAATTTAATATTAAAATCACATTCTCCAGAGAATGCTTCACCCCATCCCAATTGGCAGTGCTTCCAAATTCCAAAATCCTTAATATCTCAAAAAATAGTTACATCCCCTTTGAATTCTGTTTATGAAGACTGTTATAATTTAGAAAAAGTATATACAGATGAAAATATGAAAACAAAGCGTGTTGTGTAATTGCATCCACAACCCCTCTCAATTTTCCTTTAAATTCTGGTTACTGGAATATTTTTTAGCTTCTCTTTTGGAGCCAGGGCCATGTCATTGAATTAGTCGCCCAAAAAGGAGAAAACCCCAAAATAGTGATTATTCAGTCTCTATGGCAGCCGGCAACCTTGACAACAAATTCTCTGAAAATCCCATAATTCAAAGAATCCAAGAACATTTATTTACACAAGTATACAACGGTACCTTCATCTCTATTGTTTGGATTCCAGCACGTAAAGGTATAGAGGGGAATGCAAAAAACATATAAAGCGGCTAAAGAAGCAACTTCCGAGAGTGTGAAGAGAATTCTTTCCGACATCAAAGTATACCTTAAAAATATGGTTTGGAAACAGTAGACTGAAAACTGGACGACTACCTTCTCCAAACTTCATCTCGTAAGGAAATCCATTATCAAACCCACTCTCCTTAAACTCCAACTCACTAGATTATAACAAGCCCAAATTACCAGACTATGTACTACTGGCCACTTTAATCTCTCCAACATTCACCTAATAAAAAAACTGACTCAGTGATCTGTCCTAAATGTGGATCCCACGTATCTACATCCCATATTATTCTGGAGTTTCCTGAACTAGCTTATTTAAAACAGTTCTTAAATTTAAAAGACTCCTTACTTAATTCATTCTCCTTCTCAGAAGAATGTATAAAAACAACTTTTAAAAACCTAAAAAATTAACACCTTCGAATTAAAGAAGATGCTGCTTTACCTACATGCTATCAAGGATAATCCTCCAAACATTTTATTAATATCAAAGACCCGTGTAATGTAAATAAATAAATATATGTAGAGGAAGTGGTGCAAATGTGGAAACTCTGTTTTAATTTATTTTATAACTAGTATGTTTACTGAAGGATGCTTTCTAAATTCTGGAACAAATTCCACAAACATGTTATCAACAATAACCGCTTTTGATTTTATGCAAAACATTACGTTTACATTTTAATAATAATTGTTATTAAAGAATTGATACTTTGGTCGAATTTTCAAAATGTGCTGGTTATGGGGAAACGTTTGTTTTCTGGTTAAAACACTACCAAACAATTAAATATAGAACATATCTTTCCTAGACAGTGCAAAAATAACGCAAAGGCTTAAGAATTGAACTTTTTAAATAAAATGTTCACTTGCAAAAGCTGCTCATTTTTCACACCCAGCGCACAAAGTATGGCACTATGATTCACAAAGCAAGCGTCTACTCCCAAATTCCCCTTGAACATCATGTGAACCTCTCCGCAAAAAATACATATGGTATTATCCTTTTCTGCTAGCATTTTACCCATAGGCATCTCCATAACTGATTCTCCTGAGGATATTGAATCGCTATCTTTTCTTTAAGTTCAATTTTCTTTTGCAAGGTTGGGGTTGTTTTTTCCCTTGTCCTTTCGGGAGTATTGTTTTAGATCGACAAATGATCTTCCTCGTCATCTGAAACAGGCTCAAAGGAAATGTAGTAGACACAACAAATTAAAGTGACGGAAACGTTTCCACATTTATCCCAGTGTTGCGCTTCCACAGCATCGCCATACTGAACTACATTCGCCATACTGAAATACTACTGCGACATTTTCAGGCAAGAATTTACTTTATTGCACCATTATTGTAAATTATTTTATTATATATTATAAGTTACAGTTGAAAGCACGTGCTCTAGGTTAGGAAATATTAAATATTGTAAAACGTATTCAAGTAAATGGTTTTTCAAGTGCACAAGTTAATTTTCACCACTCATTAATCCTTCCTTTGCAAACTGTATACTTCCATTAGTTTTGTGTTGGATTTCATTATAAAGAGCTGCCAGAGATTCAAATTTACAGGCAACAATCCAAAACCCTTGGGCTTCTGCCTGGGTCGAATCCAATCCAAAACACTTGTGAAGAAACATTTAAAGGATCTTAGATAGATATTTATTATTTCCGCAGGTAGGTTTATGCAACCTGGTGGCGGAACACTAAAATTTACATATTATAATTATGGATTAAATACAATGTAACTTAAAATTATTTTAAGACAATAACAATAATAATAATAATACTATAATAATAAGATAACAATATTAACAATAAATGCATTAATAACAATAACCACATTAATTCTACATTTATGGTGGTCCTGTAGAGATAATTTATACTAACATATACGACTTTTTATACACTGCACTCCACAACACGTCACCACACTTCAAAACGAATAATATAAACCAATAATCTAACAATTATCACGCTACTAATAATGGTAACAATAATAATAATAACAGTAATAATAATAATAATAATAATAATAATAATAATAATCTAACCATTCTAATAAACCTAACTTACTAACTAATAAAATTTACAAATATCATTAGTTAATTTACTTTTAAATCTTTGAACACCTAAAAGAAAGGGTTCCAAGGCTGTCGCAGGCAACTTATTCCATTCCGTTATAGTTCTATTTGCAAAGGATAATTTTCCGACATCTGTTCTCCGTGGCCTGAACTGAATTCTGTGATTGTGATCCCCTCTACTAAAATGCGTGGGTCCACTGAGCCGGATGTGGATATCTTTCCAAGGTGGATAACCGGCATACGCTTTGAACAAAGCACCGAGTCTTGCCTTAACCCTCCTGATTTCTAGTGACTCCCACTCTACTTTCTTCCTATTGCTTCGGAAAATAAGTTTACATGCTCTTCTCTTACTCTATTCAAATATTCCTTTTGTGAGATTCTATAAGGGTCCCAACAAACCGTCCCGTATTCCTTTAATGAGCGAACTCGAGATATGTAAGCTAATTCTCTTGCTTTCGCAGTACTCATTTTTAGTATTCGCATAGTAAAATGCAAAAATCTCCACGCTTTCCCTACGACAAAGTTTTCCTGATTTTCCCAAATCAATTTACTATCAATAATTATTCCCAGATACTTACAAGACACGACTCTTGGAATATTTTCATTGCCTAAACGGTATTGAGTTTCAGTATACTTGCGGTCCCTACCAAACGTGATGGTTTTGCTTTTCGAACTATTTGTTGTCATGCTATTTTTTTCCGCCCAGAAATGTAATCTATTTACATCACCCTGCAAAATATCATCTACTTTTGATTGAATAACTCGATATATTAAACAGTCATCTGCAAATAGTCGTACCTTTGTAATTAAATTGTCTGGCAGGTCATTCACAAAAGCAGGAAAGAGGAGAGTTCCAATAACGCCTCCTTGAGGAATCCCTGAAGTTATCTTTGCTAGATTTGAAAATTGTTGTCCAACTCAGATTTTCTGTTTTCTATCTCGAATAAGCTTATCAATTGCCTGCACGCGACTTGCAGGGAACATACGGGGAAACATATGAGTTAAGTTAAACATATGGGAAACGTGTGGAGGGCCATGCACGAAGCATGTGGGAAACGTGTAGGGAGATCTACAACTGAAATATTTTTGGAGATTTAGTTCTTTCGGGTACCCCCATCTGAAGAAGGCATGTATGCTAGGAATCAACTTCTTTTTCTTTGGTCCCGTTCTTGGACAGAAGTTAGGTGACCCAATTGTATTTTCTTGGGAGGACTTAATCAAGGTAGTTTCCAGTTGCTTTCGCTGATGGTGGCGTATTACTCGTATTTATTTTATACTTCTGGTTGGTAAGTCAACCGAGTATGGTACATAGGTATGATGACCAGATGTGCGGTTGATTTATTGAAGGTTCAGGTGGCTTCTAACAATAAGGCATGTATTCAAAGTAACTGCCTTCTTCATATTATATATACTTCTGACATGCATGTGAAGACATTGTAATGATCTTGAATCATTCCAATATCATTCAAAAACATTTTAGTGAAGAGGACCTAGAAATGCTAGACTAAGTATACAAAACCGGGACTATTTATGATATAGAATAAACAAGTGACGGCAGTGTTGCGAGTAAATAGTACCTTTTGACTACAAAAATGCTGGAAGAAAATGTATTCAGGCATCAAAGTTTGATATTACAAATTTAAAGAAGAATTTTGAAGTTTATTTCATTAAAATTGGACCACGGATTACGTTGTTATAGTAATTATTAGAAAGTGCATAGTCGACGAAAAACTTTCAATGAACAAACGAGTCTTATGATTTGTGACGTCATTCGGAACCAAATTAATGTTTTTTTAAAGATTACGGCAAAACCAAAGAATTATATGAAACTGGAAATTACGAGGCTGTAGACGAGAATTTCGGCAAAATTATGAATGTAATACCAAAAATTTAAGACACTGGGGAAGAATGCAAATAAAGTTTTTCGTATTTATAACGTAGAACTAGCGTACCCGTGCGAGAACTCTCGCATGTTAAATCCCACCCTTTCCCTATCCATTTGTCTATCCTTTCCGTAAAGGAGAGGAACTACTAATATACTTACAGAATATCAAACAAAATAACAATGCAATTGATGTTTGAAACAAATGTTCAATTAAAGTTTATTCAACATTATAGAGAGATGTTCTTGGAACAATTCATAGTTCTTTAAAAACAACATTTGAAGAAATGTTTCAATCTTCCTAGAGAGTTACCTTTTCGCTTTCCTTCATAGTCAAATAATAGAAAAGGTTTTTACTCTTGAGAAAGCCTTGTAAAGTAGTGCAAAAATTTCGGATCGGGCAAGAACAGACCTACTCATTGCAATATTATTTAACTTTGCTTGATTTGTTATGAAGAACCGAGTGGGTTTTGGAGAGTCAGGGTGCCAGCTTGCTGGGGTGAGAACATTGAAAAATTATTTGTATACTAAAAGTATTGTAATAGTTTAGCCATCTATTACAAATGAAATAGGTAAATAACATGAAGTGACCATTGGTTTATGAACCGGGTATAGAACTTTATGTAGAAACTTCCAGAGCGGAATATAGAAAAAACAAGTGAAGGTGATCTAAGAGAAAACGAGTATTTCGGACGAACATGTGAACGCAGTGGGGAATTAATGGTTGCGTGTTACTAGTCAACGCGCAAAATTATAAGGAACAGAATAAAGTTTGTTTCAGCTAAATCGGGTCACGCATAATATCGCGAGTTTTGTGATCACGACATTGACTTTTAACATGTTAAAGAACGAAAACAACAATGGTCGTGACGTCACTTCAGAAAAGTTTGTATATATTAATAAATTAAACGAAAACTAGTGTGTCTACCGAGATTTGGCATATACCAAAGTATTCCGTGGAATACGGGCCAAATTATAAACGTGGTGACACAATTTTAGGACGCCGAACATTAATAGATAAACATTATGTTACATTAGTTAATTGAGAAATAAAAGAGCGATGTTTGTAGGCATGAGACGCACGAAAAAGCATTCTTTTAACAAAATGAAGCGAGAAAAGTGATGTCTAAGAAGTGGAATGGATACGAAATTTTAATTGGGAATTTTACAATATAGTAAGACAATCCAGGAAGTGTTAGAAATTAATAATAAACTATTTTATAAGTTATAAAGCAGAAGACAGTAGAGGCGCTATTGTTTTGTTCGGAAAAAAGCTATAAATGCTTTAGGACAACAATGGGGGTCAGACGGGTGAATAGCTTGGTAGCGAGAGGCAGAATCCGCGTCGCTTGTTGCAAGAATAATTTTAAAATTTGGATTTGTAATTTTTTGATGAAGTGTTCTCTTCTGGACTCGTACTAGTGAACTATTATAAACTGTGAGAGGAGTGAATAACTTCGTGGCGAGTTGTACTCCGCGTCACTCGTGATATTATTTTAACACGCGAACTTATAAAATTTCGAGAAGGTGTTGCTTCTTCGGACTTGTATTCGCAAGGTGGCGGAACTGTATGCCGTGTGATGTGAACTATTTTAGTAGTAATATATAAAGCTATGCCACGCGCGATCATAATTTTGAGTTTTGTGAATTTTGAAAGTTTTTCTACTAATGTTTGGAACTGGTGTTACTTCGACCATTGAAAAATCGAAGCGGGTGTCGCCGAACGAGGTGTGCCGAGGTGCAGCAGACTCGAGCGCGTCTTTGCATATCGTCGCCGTGGTCAGTGCCAATTTGGGGGGCACTGGTAATTCGGCGCTAGCAGGCAGCAGTGGAGCAGAGTTCTTACGCATGACGGCGTGAGATCTTGTGTGTGTGGACCCGGTCGCTGCTTCGTTAACAACGAAAGGGAAGTGGAATATTTTTTTTGTTTTGCAACACTCCAGTGAAGTCAATGACTTTGATTTCTTTGCTCTTGGGAAGAATAAATGGTTTGCAAAGCCAAAACTGGAAACATTTTGGGGGGATTGCAATGTAATGGGTGTGGCCACAGTATTGAGCTCATTATTTCGTAATAACGTTTGGGTATAATATGTTTATTGATTTTTGTGATTTTTATGATATCGTGTTTTGTTGATGGTGTGTGGTATTGATTCTTTTATGAGGGTATTAATGTTTCTGTTGGTTAAAAAGAAAATAAACAAACGAGATTTTGAGTTCTCGTTTTGATGTTACGTAACCGGTGTTTTTATCACATAGCTAACTGATCCTGGTCCCTGCATTGGCGTGGCGCTTGTGTTCTGTAGAGAACAAATCACGGCCCGCCCTGATAAATTTATGTAAACAGGAAAACTCCGGATAGTAAAAGGGGGGGCACAGTGGTGTGCATTGTAGATATTACAGGTGATCAGCAAGGAAGTTTTTCGTGATCAACAATAGGAGTTGAGAGGGGAGATTTTCATTACATTAGTGCCCAGTTCGTAGGGCGTTTTAGTAAATAGGAAAGGGGGGGTTCGTTGCATTGGCGCCCGTTTCGTGGGCGTGATCGATATCAGTAGCAGTGAGAGGGGTTTTTCGTTACAGTATGGAATTAATTTCTGCGTCCTCACATACCTCAAGAAAAGCAATTCCGAGCCAAAAATAATCAAACTAATATTTTCACCTTTGAGTACTAAATACCATTTGTTAGCATTAGAAACAATTTAGTAGGCATTAGGAAGCCCACTTCGGTACATAGGAATGTTGCTCAAACGATGTTTGCATTTTTAATATCTTAACGAACCGACACCTTGAGTTTAATATCAAACGGCGTTTTATTTATAATATGAGTTTGCAGCTGGGCGTTGGTGTACATACTTCCAGATACCGCCAACATTTAAATCGTGCGTTTGGACTGCGATCGTTGGCAGTTGTCGGGTGACTTGCACTATTCTTTCTATAATTTTAAATTTAGTTGTTTTATAATTGATTCACGTAGTATTGCAGGCTAGCGCGTTTTAATTTTTGTTTTCCATTTATTTCAAGCTATTTTACTTTAACTACTTTGAAAAGTTTGTTCTTTGTGTTGTGCCATAGCAGAAGATTTCCCCCACCACATCTGCGTACCCGTGCGAGAACTCTCGCATGTTAGACCCCACACTCATCCCTATCCTTCTATTTTTATTCTAAGAGGGTAAGTACTTAACGAAACGTGTTTATTTGTTTAAAATCTATAAAGGTAACTGGCAATGTACTAACACAATTACAAATAAAATAAAAGTGTAAAAGTGTAAGTAAATAAATGTGTAAATAAAAGTGCAATTAATGTGTAAAAGAAATTTTCAATAAATATTTATTCAACATCATGGAGACTTTGCTTGAAACAATTTCATCACTTACTTAAAGACATTTGAAGTAATTATTCAATATTCTTTGTCAGTTAGGTTTTTGTTTTTCGTGATAGTCACACAAATATTAGTTTTTTACTTTTGAGAAAGCTACGTGTCTGAACCCGTTGACTTGAAAATTTCATCGAATGATAACGAAAATATTGGTTCAGATAAAACACAAACACAGTCTTTACTCTTCACTGAACACCCACATCACTCCACAATAAAGTACACAGCACTTATAAACCATAAAAAGACGTTAATTGAATAGTTTCACTACACGCATAAGAAACAATCTTCATGTATAGGTATCTAGCAACTATAATAGTACTTCTAGTTGTTGCTGGAGAGCAAATCTTGAATTAATGATTATGCAAATAAACCTCGTCAGACTGCACAAACTCCGGTGCTAACAGAAAGTGTAAATAAAGATTATCGAATCTAAGCCTTCTAAGCGTGTCGCCACAAAAATTGCTACCAGCAGGAAGGGCTGAAATATTGAGGTGGCCTTGATAGTATTGAAGCGTGGAACCGAAAATTAATTGAATGGATCAGAGAATGTCTCTTCCTATAGATTATGATGTGTGAAACGTTTCTTTGAGGCCATTGGCCTCAAAATTTTACATTTTAACGCTCTAAAACGCTTTGTTTAAGAGTTATTTGCCGATGTAGGTTGACATGTGATGCGGGTTGCAGTTTACATGAATATTTCGATGATTTTTTTTAAGAAATCATCCATATTTTTTAAGTCAAAGTGGAATTCGTCAAGTCTCCGTGACATTCTCTTTCTTTAGAGCCCTCATTTATAAAGATTGGTTGCGTGTGAGAGCCGGAACCCAAAGGTATACTACTGAAATAATACAGGAGACGATTGAAGCAAAACAATGGACGAAATGCGTGGTCATATAAGATAAAATTGAGTTGTGAAATAAAATGTTTCACACTTAACACTTATTAGTGTCACATTTCAAATGTCAGTTTACCTGTGATGGCCATCACGATCAATACAGCTGTGTAATTATTTATTTGATTACTGTAAATTATTTCAGTTCGTTAATTTTAGCTGTTTAATTTAATTAATTTACGTAATATTATATTAGTATTTATTTGATTATTGCAATTTGCGCCTATTATTACAGCTTGAATTAATGAACTTTCCGTACCATGTCTTAGTGCAAAATGTCTTCTCATAGGTTGTTGTAGTGCTGTTGCATTGAAATCTGTAAGGGGATGTTGCCCTATTTCGATATTCAATACATTGTGAACCCTTTTTTGTAAATGTTTTTTCTTGAAGTGTTAAATTCCTTTGGTTGTGAGCGTTGAATTGAGTCACCCCTCCCTGCTCCTGGAATCTTTTGACTAGAGAAATTCGATCCCTAGGAGATTTGTTAACTCCGATCCCTTCCTGAGCTTATTACTTCCTACATTTAATTAAATCAGGATGTGGTTAAAAGAGATTCCATTGATTTGATTGCCTGATAAAAAATTCAAGTTTAATTAAATATTTAAATTCGTCTTAATTATCGTTTCGTCGTTTAAATTATCTCCATTTAAATTCGTTTAAAAACAGAACATTATTTATTTCAATTACTTTCCAACTAGTTTCGTTAAATGGATTTTAAGATTTCTATCTATAAATGCAAAAATAACATTATCATTTGGTCATGACCTTTGAATTAAATTTCTAACGATCGTTAGCATAATTTCATAGTGATTTCTCTTCCATGAGGTTATCTTTTCTTCCGTTTCAATGAAGTTGAAGTTCAGAGGACTGTATTTATTATCAACTGCACTCACTGCTTGCTGAAGTTTCCCACAATGTTTCAGAAAGTATCTTCTGAGTGATGCAATTTGAAAGCTATGTAAATTTATGAGATCTACAACACCTCGGCTTATTATTATTATTATTATTATTATTAATGAATTATGATGTGTTAGGAAGATGATAATGAGAGATGAGGAGGGAGGTGATCGTATCCGTTTGAAACCATTCAAGCATTCGCCTTATCACCGAGAGAACCACGAAAATCTTCCGTCAGGATGACCGGTCCGGGGACAGAACCAACACCCCCTGGATATAGATAGCTTACACACGGATTTGTGACATCATCAAAGGTATTCCGACAGGACATCCCATCCGGAGAATAGTAATCGGTCCAGATTACTATTCTGGAAATGTATTACAAAAAAAGTACGTATTTAATGTTCTCATCAATGAAATTAAGTACTATACATTTCAAGAATCCATCAAAAATTAATTTTAAATACATTTACCTTCAAGTTTTTAAGAATGATCTCAAGAACATAATTTTTGCAAATACTTTACACTCCCAATCATTTAACATTATTACAAGGAATATAAAGAAAACATAATAAAGATAGTAGGATTTATATAAATCATAATGAATGTGCAAAAATCCAGTCACATTTATAAATACATTAACTCATACACAATACTATCAAATTATAAATTATCCAGTCAGATTTTTCAATTTTCAGCAATTTTACAAAATATTTGGTCTTTGATTTTCTTGCAATATAAAAAAATGTATTCACTGCTGTCCAAAAAAATTGTCCAAACTGAAGACATAGTAACTTTCCTCAACTTATTCATCAAATCTTCCGAAGTTATAGAAGAAAACTGTTGGTTATAAATTTGCTGCGAAACCACACTAGCAGCATCGACAGCAACCGGTTGGAAGTTCTTCAGTCTTCTATCCGTTTTTTCTGGAGTTTCTCGCCTTGTTTCTTTTCTAGAAAGATAGGCACGGCAGTCAAGAAATACGGAAGGCACCACATTTTTTTAAAATTGAGAAGCACTCAATTTAGAACATATCTTTTCACTCGTCATGTCATACACATTTTCCACAGTATATCAGTCTCATGAAAGTTGAGAGGGCAAACCTGTAAAATATTGCCTAAAATTAGAACCTCTTTAATACTTTTACTAGTAAATAAGTAACAATAAAATCATTCCAATATCAAGATCATCCTCAAATTACAATAATAAGGCAACCATCGCATTTAGCAAGAACGGATCAAAACTTAATTTGAACGGAATTAGAATCTTAATTATGTTCTACTATTATATATAACCTAAAAATATTTGAAATTATTTAAATGTTCGTTTCAGTAAGTTCATCTTATTATTTGAACTGTGTAATATTTTAAGTGTAATACACAGTGTAATAAGTTGATTTCAAACTGGTCTATTAGAAAATAAATATTACTTGTATATGGAACACGTTAAAAAACATTCTAAAAGGTTTTTCGCAAGGAAATTATTACGAATAAAATGTATACTTATCTCGGATGTTCCTGAAGGGTTGAGATTCCCTCGATGCACAGCAACCAATTTTCGCCTCATTTCATTATCTTTTGAGAAACCAAATACATGGACCCTATAAGAACCACCAAATATAAGACCCTGAACGTAATATCCAAGGCAGCACACGGCAATTTGGTGCAGCAAATCTACATGGCTATTTCGAAGAAACATCACTAAAATGCAGTCATCCAAAATTTGAAATTAATACTGAATATCTTCCCCGATTGGAATGATCGTCCTAGAATCTTCACAGCTTTCGAATTACAAGAGAGTTGCTCCCCAAACAACTGACCATGTGCAAATAACGCTTTTGCCTAGGACTACCCTGGGCGCCACTTCGTCACAAGCTCGGGGTGGAGGCTTTCTATATTCAGGGGGTGTTGATAGAACCCCGACCTCCCGACTGCGGAGTCAGCGCGCTACGCCCTGAGTCCCATCGCTCGGTTAGGAAGTATCTCGAAATCTATGAAAAATTAAATTTTCGCGTCAACAAGAACGTCATCACGGGTCTATACAGCTTTAATACGAAGTTCAGGCAGCGGCCATACGAAGTTGGGATCCAGTATGAAGCTATTTTCACTTGTAAAGCAATAATTTACATAGTGCGGAATGGTCGCACTGGCCTAGCTACTTTCACAATAATATTAAATATTATTTGAAAGCAAATTTTTGCAAATAAACTTTCAAAACAATAACAAATAATTTTCTTTATTTACAATTATAATTTCCTAAATAACAGTAAAAATATTATAACAAACTTGCCTTTAATGTTTTAGGGTATTTGAAAATAATTCACACATTATCACGTTGCTAAGGAATCTTCGTCTCTGTCATTTTGTTTTTACTTCAAAACAACATACTATTAAATTTCAAAATTCATGGTATAAATATCTGATTGCTCATCGTATGAAATAATTTCCACAATTTCTGCATATAATTCATTCTATTTCGTGAAAAATATAGAGAAGAAATGGATCTTCTGAGATTCATCTGCTGCTGCAATTATCTCAAAGTTTCACTCGTATTTGGAGGATGTTTTGGAAGTTTGAGTTTAATCCGTGCTATCTATTGGACCAAGCAAGGAGCGTCATTTTACGGTACTTTGGCCGAAATAGGACCGGAATCGTTCCTTCACACCCTTGTACTGGTCGACGAGTGGCTGGTAGTTGTGTGTGTGGTGTGGCTTCTTCTAGGACTATGCGTGTCCAGTACGACTGTTTTGTTCCAATGGATCATCGGCTTCTCAATTGTGATTGTGATTTACACAGTGCTGACGATTTTATGTAACGTATACTTGGAGTCTGATGAATATTCATTTAAACTGATGGTTATGAAATACAGTGGCGTGCTGTGCACCCCTTTCTACATTGTTTGGATTCTAGTTGTTTACAGTCACATCCAAGAACTGAAGGAAGAGGAAAAACCCAAATTGCGTAAACGCATGGAAGCCGCCGCGGAACAATTGACGATATGAAAATAAGAGCATTTTCCAAAACTTATTCACACATTTATTCGATCTACTAATGATTCAAGAGGGCAGTGATTCAACAGAAGCGTTGGCATTTTTGTTTTCGTGGTAAAACGTAAGTCTATGCTAGCAACGAATGTACGCATATTATAAACATATTTGTGTTTGAAATAAGTGTTTTTTTAATTTTACTTTTTCTCAAACAGCGAGACAATAGCTTCATAAGAGTGAATAGAACTGGAACTACAACTTAGCACAGGGGAGCGACGATATTGTCACTGGACACCTCAATAATCAATAGGTATTGTATTGTATTATTGTATAGGGGTAGAGATTATAATTACAGGAAGAAAAAAGTTACTGAAACTAATTTTGGGAAATACACAGTGCTGACGATTTTATGTAACGTATACTTGGAGTCTGATGAATATTCATTTAAACTGATGGTTATGAAATACAGTGGCGTGCTGTGCACCCCTTTCTACATTGTTTGGATTCTAGTTGTTTACAGTCACATCCAAGAACTGAAGGAAGAGGAAAAACCCAAATTGCGTAAACGCATGGAAGCCGCCGCGGAACAATTGACGATATGAAAATAAGAGCATTTTCCAAAACTTATTCACACATTTATTCGATCTACTAATGATTCAAGAGGGCAGTGATTCAACAGAAGCGTTGGCATTTTTGTTTTCGTGGTAAAACGTAAGTCTATGCTAGCAACGAATGTACGCATATTATAAACATATTTGTGTTTGAAATAAGTGTTTCTCTTTAGGGCAGTTTAAATTAATCTTTTGGGAATCTAGATTTTATTCTTCGGCGTTGGTTATAGGTTTTTTCTCGTTTGAATGTGGAAGTTGCAGGGGAGCATGATAAGGAAAGAAAAAAATATTTGATTGGTGACTCATATAATGATCAATCATGTAAAGAACAAACTCTCTATGGAGTCGCTTGTTTGATACGTACCAAGGCTTTTCAAGTAGTAAAGAAAGTGAGAGAGTCTTCTTGGCGTTTTGATATTAATTGAATTATTGAATCAATTTAATTCACTACTCAAAATAATAAATTTAATACATTTCAAAATAAAATACATGTATATACAGGTAATTTTAAAAAAATCATGTCCGTCCTTCGGGCGGGATACGGAATGAGACGAAAAATGAAAATTACGAAGAATACTTTCGACCTGAATCCGCAGCTATTACGCGGATTCTGTAAAAAATATACTCATTAGCCCTAAGACGTGGTTATTTTCCCAACACATGGAAACAAGCAGTAATCATCACAATTTTAAAACCTAACAAATTTCACAATGACCCCGCCCGTTACAGGCCCATAGGTATTTTTTCCGTATTAAGCAAATTACACAGATCTACAACCAAAACTTTGATTTCATAATTTTGGCTAATCTTTATGCTTTTTGGTGTGCTGAAAACGAATGTGAAGTCCGTCCTTCTCCATCACGTACAGATTTCGTTCAAATCATGAAACATAATACCTATTTTGTAGCATATGCACATGTTTACATTAGTAACCAATATTTTTTTCTTAAACGATTTCTGACATTCTATACACTTATTATGTTCTAATAACACTTTGCTTGAATAGATGGTTTGGTCATGAAGGTTCTGTTCAGATAGGAAGGTGATTGCGATCTTTTCTCGGTAATCCCCTTCTGAAGTTAATCAAGATAGAAATGGTTATATATATATGGAAATTGGAGCCCACTTTATTGCTCATTCTCCCAGTCCAGTAGTGTCAATTGAAGTAAAAACCTTCACTTAAGTCATCTAGTTGCTTGAAAGTGATTGAAAAGGTTTTCCAAAGTTTCAAAGTGCATTTTGAAAAAATGTTCATCGGCATTGTTTTACCAGTTCATACTACTTCTGTTTTATCTGTGGTGAGTTCACAATCAAGAAGTACCAAATAAATATAACAGATTTCATCACAAGAAAGTGAATGTTTCAAGTACCTATGCTCCGTGTTTCCTGGTTTAAGTGACGATAAAAAAAGAAATCTTTGTAGGCCCAGACACCATAAAACGTTTCTCAGATCCACATTTTGCTCAGACCATGGATGAGAAGGAGAAGGAGCCTGGAATTACATTAAAGAGGTTGTTGACAAATTCCTTGATAAGGTAAATGATCCTAACTACAGATGTATCGTGGAACGCATGCTGAAGGCTTTTCAAATACTAGGTTGCCACATGAGTTTGTAGGTTCACTTCCTACACTCGCATGTGGACTATTTTCCGGAAAACTTGGGGAACGTAAGTGAACAACAAGAGGAAAGGTTCCCTCACGACATCAAGAGGATAGAACGTAGGTGTCAAGATGCGTGGAACTTGAACCTGATGGCGGGCTGTTGCTGGATGCTACATCATCAAACACCTGAAGTCATATTCCCGGAAGCGCACACGATGTTTCCAGGAGAAAATTACACGTTTTCATAATAATTACAATTAAATATGCATAATTGTTTACTCTGGCAAGCTTATATCAGTACGAAACAATGCATTTGGTATTGTTAATAACTTGAAAATAAATAAAAACTGTCAGCCGATTCTGTTTCCTTATGCCGTTATAACTACCTTTAGAGATCGGACTTGAGATTGAAAAAAATCTGTACGTGCAAGAGAAAAACTGACCTCACTTTCGGTTTCAGCACACCAAAAAACATAAAGATCAGATGATATTATCAAATCAAATTTCGAAAAGTTTTCGTTTGTAGACCTGTGTTATTCGCGAAACTAATACTATTTAGACTAAACATTTTCCTCGCTAATATTAACATCTCTTCCTGTCAACTTCAATTCAGATCAAACTATTCTACAGTCTACCAACTCTTAAGAATTACTTAAGACATTGCCCAGGCCTTTTACAATAAGAACTACCTAACAGCCGCATTTTAGAATTTCATACAAGCGTTTGATCGTATCTGGCACCAAGGCTTACTTTACAAATTACGACACATAGGAATTCCCGTCTATTTATTCAACATAATACAAAGTTTCATCTCAAATCGCTCTTTCTCGGTCAAATTACACAATTATATTTCTCCTCCCTCTCGCACACACACTTTAAGATATTCACCTCACTCGTTCGAGAAAAAACATAACAGCAGTGTATGCTGATGACATAACCATCTATAATGCGGACACACAGCTTTCCCCTGCCATACATCACGTGCAAAATATACTACAAATTTTTCAGAATTGGGCATAATGGAGACTTAATCTAAACCCATCCACATGCGAAGCTAAATGATTCACACTTCGGTGCATCAACAATCCTACTCTCATATGTATTTTTAAAACGTTCCGTTCCGTTTTTGAGAAATTTTTGAAAATGTCCGGAGGGCTTCATGTAAATTTTGAAGAATCTTTTTCAAAATATCAAAGCTTCGACTCAAACCAGATCGACCGGGGAATATTCATTTTGGAAGAAATCGTACCTATGGTTTAGGCGCCAATAGTGTTCACAGACGGACAGATGGACGGACGGAGTTTTGCTCTCAATTGGTTTTTCGGTATCAAGGACCCACAAAATAAGGAAACATCACGTGTTAGGGGATTTTTTTCTTAATTTAGCACTTGCTTTTATCCACTTTTTTCTTATCAGCGACCGGCAATGAATTTTTTTCCGCCGAAAATTCGCCGTTTTTTCGCGCAGCATTACATAACTTTCCCTATACTACGTATATTACTCTGTATATACGTATACGTTACTACGTATATTACTCTGTATATACGTACGTATACGGGAAAGTAAAAAGGAAATGTACTGTGATGGTCCATTTGGACAGTAATTAAATAAATTAATCGAAATATTAGGGAAGTGACATAGTGTAGAAACAAAACAAACAGTCAAAGATGCTATTGTAAGGTAGAAAGTGCTATTTTATTTTAAGAAAATCCAAGGAACTGTATCGTTAGAAGACCAGTGGGAAATAAATAAACAAATAGGGAATATTTATTCAATAAAAAAAACAATCGCACAAGTCTATATTATTTCGGAATAATGAAAATTTTAATTAAAGAAAACATTCCCATATTTGGACAAGCGAATTGAGTGTGTTGACATAATGTGGAATCACAAACTTTTAATATCTATAACAAGATTCGAGTTTTGAAAAGCAGAAAATTATAAATATTATTATTCGGACTTTTACTTTGAATTCATTGTAACGAAGAAAGTATGTGAATGTAGTTGCATTAATAAAGTGTAAAAGGTATTACGAATCTGACACAAGAGAACAGCTGTTTTCTGTATTAAAACTGCGCGGTGAAAAATGTATTATAACAATGCATAGGTTCAGGCGGCTTTATGCTTTTGGACGGGATGCATTGTGTTGCAAACGAGTTGGCAGATTTGAGTAGAACATTTTCTGAAACGTTTTGAGATTTTTAAAGAGTGAATATTAGTCCGGGAGTGTGGAAATCGGATTCCAGATAAAAATGGTATGCTAATGGAACAAATATGCACACAGTCTGGGAACATCTACCAAGAAAGTGATTAACTTTATTAAAATAAAATGTATGACTGGCCAAGACTATGCTTAATTTTAAGGATAAATTAGAATGGCCATCAAAAGAATTCAATCTCAAACAAAGTGCACTCGTATAAATGAGATGTAAATAAATAAGTGTGAATGTGTGAATATTTTTAAATTTGTAAAGATAAATTGTTTGTCGAAAGGGTAGATATTAATGTGTATTGTTATACAAATGTTTTTGATTGGAAATTGGGTTCACCGTATGTCATTTCGGCCGGAAAAGAAATCTGAAAACAAACAAAATAATTGCTGACAAAACGTTCGGCAGCCATTGTTGAAATTTATGTTTGTGTTTAGAAGGTAGAAAACGCCATATGACAGAGAAAGAATATTTGAAATCACCTTCCCAATTAAACTATAATACTTATCGCTACCCTGTATAGCGACTTCGCAAACCCACATATAAAATAAAATTTGCACTGAAAGAAACGTAAACCGTATCAATGTTGGAGTCATAGCGGATCTGTGGCTGGGTATTATAATTAAAGCATAGGTCTGTATTAACAAAGTGTGGGGTGAAAATAATTAAAAGTAGTCATAATTGCTGATAGTGATTCGTAAGGTTTATGATTCCTCACAGTACAATGCGCGAAAGTATATGCTTTGGAGTACTACTAGATTTGTTGAGTAGTGTGCGTGCTACTTTTTGGATTGCCATTTTGTGTAGTTTTATGCTACAGAGCTTGAGCTAAGCAGCCTGCTAGTATTGTTTCCAGCTTTTAATTCGCGATTTCGTGATTACTGTATTCCTTTGTGGATTTGTTCTTTCATTAAAGTATCTTTAATGGAACGGGAGAAGAAATGGAAGACTTGCCAGAGCAATCAGAGAAATGAATGCTGGTTAAAAGACCGAAAGAAACGTTTCCTTGTAAATAAATTGCTTTTGGCGCGTCAACTGAGAATACAACAAATACAAAAGTAAGTTAATTTCCTTCCATGTTCATTTAGGCGTTGGTTGATTGTAAATCCCAGATAATCAAAAAGGAAAGTTGTGACAAACAATAGCATTCTTAGAAAACCTTCGTAAGGCAGAGGGCTTGTGGCATTGATGCCATAAGCTGATCGGAGTCGATACTTCGAAACAAACTATACTAGCAAACTGAAGGAATTTAAATTTTATAGATAATTGTAGCGTGTCAGCAAATATAATCCGTAACATATTGAATCCAATTTAAGTAAATTCGTTTCTTTCGTAACATTTATCTGTGTATCCAACTTTGATGATAGATGCATTCCGAGTCTGAATTTCTTTCTGTACTTATAAAATTGGGCTAACATAACTTACTTTTAAATTATTTCATGCATTTAAATTTCTTGTTGGATTTGTTACTAAGAGAAATAGAGCGACAACTTCGAAGTAAAAGATATAGTAAAATTTCTTGATAGTAACTTATGTTTAACGCGTCTTTATCTAATTTGAGACTGTGTTTGTTGTCAAACATTGTCGCATTTAATATGACGTAAAGGATAGGTATATGGAAAAAAACTTCAAACAAACTAAAATTACAGTAAACCATCATTAGCACGAACTCGCTTAACACGAATTCGCCGTAACAAGAACAAAACTTCGTTCCCGGCAAGGTATTACCGTAATACGAACATTTACAATACTCGGATAACACGAACTTTTACAACAAACTCCAATTATTTCGGTCCCTTGGAATTCGTGCTAATGAGGGTTTACTGTATTTCAGCCAAAAATCTTAAATTCTTCATATATTTGTATCAATTTCCAAACAAAAGCCGTGCGGGCTGCGTGGGCCCTACGGGCAGCGGAAGCGGACGGTGGCGCCTCCTCGCGCCAGGACGCCGCAGGGGGCGTGGTCGTCGGGCGGCGTCTCGGGGAGGCCGGCGGCGGCCCGCGCCCAGGCCAGCGCCGCCGGCGCCAGCGGCACGTCCGCCGCGCACAGCTGCCGCGCGGCGCCGCCTCCCCCACCTGCACTTCCATTCACTCGTTACGTTCATTTGATTTATTGATTTGAGTTTCTTGGCTGGCCTTGGATGAGTCGCGTCTCAGTCGATGGAGCTGGCCATCATGTTCTGGTCTTCTTCAGAGCTATACTGCTTGAAGTAGTGTAGTTCTAAAGAAGGCCACAACAAGAGCAGTATAGCTGTGAAGAAGGCCGCAACAAGATGGCCGAAACGTTCCCTTCATCGACTGAGACGCGGCTCATCCCGGACAGCAAAGAATACAATGACTCCGGCCGCGGAAACGAATCCTTATTGATTTGATTGATTTTGTTGTTGATTTGATTCATTGATTTGTGTTGATTTGATTGACTGATAACAGATCTGGGCGCGTCTACAGCTGTCAATAATCAATAAATGTAGTACATGTGTTGCGCAGTGATCTTCCCTCGCTGGGTGGTACCGAGAGAAGTGGCTCAGTGCATCAACTGATGTCACTGCAGTGCCTCCGGGAGGTCCTAGGTTGGAATCCCGGACGGTGGCAGGATTTTCGACACTAGCTTGTTAGCTCTATTGTTTTCAGTCGCTGTCTGGAGGAAAATTCTAGCGGCCGGCTGTTCTGATCGGTAGTTTTCCGTGTTTTCTCCGATCAACACCAGGAGAATGGCTGAGCAGTACCCTTACAAACGGGTCATGGACCGCGCGCGATCTTTCCTATCTCTTCCTTGTCATATCCTCACCCCTTACACACACACATACACACACACACACGCACTAACATGTACTACACTCCCACACATGCCAGTATACCGGTCGGGGGCTTACAGCTTGTCCTGGCTGGGGCGGTGTCCGCTGGTGGCCAAGTGTAAAGAAGGAAGGATCATGCGCATTCTGTGGCCCGTTTTTTAAGGTACTGTTGAGGCTTTCGACTGGTATTGACGGGAGAAACCATGTAAAACTACAGATCAAAGCAATCGGACATTAGAATTCTCATTCACTCGGCGGCAGAAGTCAACCTAGCTACCTAGGTTTTGTCAAAAATCCGTCACCGTTGGATCTCGATCACTAGAACTTCCCTGTCAGAGTCCTGCAGTAACAAACGTTCTTGCCCTGAGCCATCTAAGCCGATACCAATTGTTGTCCAGGTACTCAACAAAGAGATTACGGGATGTGATAGAATTTTTTGCGGAAATATTTTGAAAGTACTTTCAACAACTTATGATTAATGAATGACATCGAAGGAAATGAACATGGTGGCGATTGTAAGCGCTCGGGCGTACTAGTGAACGCGCGGATTCGATCCCAGCAGGGAAAGCCTTGACCAGAAAGTTACGAGTGCGCACGCCCACCATTTTGATCAATGGTCACTTTGGCTTTCGTGATCACGTTCTACCAAATGCCGAAATTGCATTTTGTATAAAGTGGTACGTTCCACACTCTGTATAATGAGCCACGAACCACGCGCATCATTCCCATAACAATCATTTCATGATCTCCATTTTGGGTTTGGGAACTATGGGAGAGTACGTCCCATCATAACACCGTCTTAACTGGCATTCGCGGAAAGCCCTTGCAGACCCTGCATGTAAGCGGGACTAACAACAGGAAAAAATAATTCCGATGAAAAAAACAAAACAAACTAGAATGCATAAGCAGAGCCTCCGAGAATTTTTTTAATTCGCTTTTTACTCTCCACAGCCGCATTTCTGAGACCTTGCTCTCAAAGTAATCTTTCTTTTTCCACTTTAGTCACTGGCAAAAGAAAAACTCTCAGAAGTTTTAGAGTTAGATTTGATTCTATTACGTCAATGCATATCAGATGTTGTACAACATTGATTCTTTAAATGCCTATTGATAGCCCTTTAAAAAAACATCATTTGTTTAAAATTAAGAGTTGACGTTTATTGACTTTTTTAAGAAATGAAGTTATTAAGATTAAAAATAAATTTTCTATTCACTTTTCGAGAGTGTTTTGCCCAGACCCTCTAAAGACCTACACTCCATGGTTACGTCATCTCTCTCTCTCTCTCTCTTCCTTTCTCTCTCGTTCGTTCTTTCTTTCTCCCTCTTTCTCTTCCTTTCTTTATTTCTCTCTTTCTCTCCCTCTCTATCTCTTTCCTTTTTGTCTCTTTCACTCCCTCTTTTCTTCTCTCTTTCTCTCCCTCTTTCCTTCTTTCATTCTCTCTTTCTTCCTTCCTTCCTTTCTCTTTCTTTCTGACTTCCTCTTTCTTTTCTTTCTCACTTTCTCTCTCTCTCTCTCTCTGTCTCTCTTGGTTCTCCGGTTCTTCCATGCCATGTAAACAAAAATTCACCTCTATCTCCATTTTGTTAGTGATTCTCCTTCAGTTCCCTGATCTGTCGTAACGTTCAATTGTAAGATTCCTCCCTAAAACACGAAATACTCGTACTAACAGTTCCTTCTTCACACACTTGCTCAAGTTCAATTGTTACGTTACTTATCAGCTATTCAGACATTTAATATACGCGTATTCTCATAATTAGATATCAGATGTTTAGGCACTAAAAATCGTCTTTTAGGCGCCTAAAAAGGCACTGAAAATGTCAAGAATAAGGAGAAAAAAGACACTGTCATAAATTACATTTACAATAAAATTATTAGGAAAACTCCACACATATTTACAACTCTTCTTCATTTTATTCTTAATAGTTTCCATTGTAATATATTACCAGTAACTTTTCAAGGATCGCAATTTCAAATCTGCAACGATTGGGAGACAAAATCAGTTTGAATAAAGAGAAGGATTTCTGAAAGTCTACTGACGTGTCCGGCATATATTTTAGAAGTCCAAAATTAGCAATACTGAAACCTTCTGGAATTTACATTTATTTCCACTCAAAAGGTGCCCTCGGTGAATTGTCAATCGACCATTTTCTCAGAACATGGCTAGTATTTATGAAATAGGGAAATGGAAAAAAATATGTTGGTATTTTTTCAGGAATTCTCTGGTATTTCAAAATACAAATACGTGAACTGAAGGTTTCGTAATGAATGGTCAGGTTGGACCATGGTCGATTTTATGACATCTTAGCATTATATATAAAAATAATACATAAAAGGTAAAAACGTGCAATAATTCTAAAGAAAAGACATTTATGTAAAAAAAGGCATTTATGCTAAAATAAGCAAAAATAAACATTATACAACTTCGTCATATGTCATCATTTGTCATGATTCTTGCACATATATTATCAGCTTTTAAAAAAATTCACTAGAAAAAAATAGGCATTTCCCTAAACATCCGATGTCTACTCATAATGCTTCTTTAACGATTTAATCGTTCTTGAGTGATTTGCTACTCGGTCTGTAATATAAATTAATTACATCGTCTATATCATTTAAACCACCTCAAATCCAACAAATACATTTAAAAAAATGTATTGCATCAAGAATAATTATCTGTCCTTTTGGAAATAATCGCGCACGCAATGTCACTTATTACTTCGAACCTTTCTCCCCCTCTCCAACACAAAACTCTTAAGACGTTTTATAGGAATGGACTTCTTGTTATACACACCTCTGTGATGTTATTGCCTTCAAATCCAGCATACGTGAGTTTTGGTAATTTTTCGACGTCCAGTTCGGGCATTACAGTTAACTGATTGTTGTGAATGCTCAGGTACTCTAGTGATTTGAGATCAGTAAGGATACTTTTTGGTACACTTGTTAAAAGATTATTATCGAGATACAGAACAGTCAGATTCACCAAACCTGAAATGAAGTTGAGTGTCATGAATTTTCGAAAATTAGTAATCGGTCAAATCAATATCACTATACGTATATTCATTATTAAATGATTCATAATTTTCTCTTTATTTAAATATATCTTTCTGCATCACATTTGCACATTTAATTATTTTTATAATGATTTCACATAATTGTTAATGGGGTTAATGAATCATAAATTGTTAGCACAACTTTATTGTATTTTGATATAATCTAAGCAAGGAATATTATGGCTGTGGAAAAATGTTTCAAATGTGTTTTCTTACAGAATCAAAGCTGTTGTTGATTGGTATCTCTAATGCAAACAATTTGTAGGTTATGCACATGTTTCTGTAAAGGTTATGTCAAAACTTGCAAAATTACAAACTCAGTTCAAAAGTAAAATTAATGTTTAATTGAAAAACTAATTTAACCATGAAATACACTGTAAAAGATATATATATATATATATATATATATATATATATTGTTTAATACTTACCAGCAAAAGCATCGTCGGGAATATCACTTAGTTTATTGCTTCTTAGATTTATAAGAGTGAGAGTTGGAACCACTGCCAATGTACCCACCGGTAGTGTGGTCAGTTTGTTGTTTTCCATTTCCAATGCCTTGAGATTATCCAACCCCTTTAAACTGGGGATTACAGTTAATTGATTTCCATTAAAGCCAAATGATTCCAGTGATTTTAAACCGACAAATATGTCGTCAGGCAGAAATGATAAACTATTTTCGTCAATCCCGAGATTTTTCAATGAAGTCATCGGTGTAAAAACACCTGGTGGCAAGGTCGTGAGACGACTTCTAGTGAGGGTCAAAGTTTCGACTTTACCCAAACCAACAAATGCTCTTGGTGATAATTCCACGAGCTTGTTGTCTCCATGAAAAGTTCTCTAAGATTCGGAGCTCCAACGAATAATTCATCTGGAATCATCTTCATCTCCTGAATGGCATAATTTATATACAGAGTTTCCAAGCGATTTAACCCGGAGAAAGTTCCTCGCTGTAAAGATGCAAAGTAGTTCCCGAAAATGCTGAGGTACGTGAGATTATTCAGATCAGAAAACAATCCATGAGGGATGTCCTTCAGCTGTATTTCACCCATTTGAAGCATGCGCAGTCCGGACAGTCCGGCGAAGGTATCACTTTCTAGAGATTCTAACTTGTTATGTTCGATGTTGAGGTTCGTTAAACCAACCATGGAGGAGAATGCTTTAGATGGCAAGCTCGTTAGACTATTCATGGACATTTCCAGAATCTTCATTTTTGTCATTTTCTCCAGCTCTTTCCAAGGAACAGTAGTTAATGCACATTCTTTCATATCAAGCGACTCTAAATTACTCAGAGGCGCAAACAGACCTTCTGGTAATGAAATGACCTGATTTCCACTGATATCCAGTTCGGTGAGCTCGGCCAAACCGGCAAAAACATCCGCCGGAAATGTTCTAAGTTCACAACGAGCTAGTCGCAGAGATTTGAGTCGCGGCAAATGTCTGAACTGGGCCGGAAGCAACTGCCGAAAGGGGCATTCCGACAAATCCAGACGTTCCAATGCCGTCAATTGCCGCAAAGTGTCAACCGGAACGGCGGTGAACGGGTTTTGGGCGATGGACAGAAACTCCAATCGCGTCAAGTGGGCAAACTCCTCAACCGGAAGTGACGCGAGTTGGTTCTGCGAGAGGTCCAATTCTTCGAGCAACTCCAACCCCGCGAACAGGCCGGGCGGGACGGACTCCATGAAGACGTACTCGAGCCCCAGGTACCGCAGGCGGCTGAGACCCGCGAACGCATCGCTGGGCAGCGGCGAGAGCGCGTTGCAGCCCACGTCCAGCCATTCGAGGTGCACGCACCGCCGCAGGTCGCCCAGGTCGTCGACGCCGGTGCGAGTGGCGTCCAAACGGCGGAGAGGCCGCGGGGACGACGGCAACACCAGAGGACGCTTCGACGAGCTCTGGGATTCAGCGGAGTTGGACATGCTCAGAGCCTGCAAGAGCAGAGCAAAGGGAATGATGAACAACACAGACACGCAGTTTTTCTGTACATAAATCATCAATAAGAAAATTATCTGTACTATCACTAGTTTGTATTATTAATTGAATTTGGACAGAGATTTTTCATCGATAGACAGTTAATATATCATACAAATGTTTTTATTCAGATTGCTGTGCATTGTGCTCTTTGTAACAGCCATACTGTACGTGCTTTGCACGCTCCACTGTACATATGTATATATTTGTTTTACTTCAGTATTTTTGTTTGATCTTTGAATTGCCTGAAGATGGGGAAAATTATACCCCGAAACGTCGCTCTGTTAACTCTAATCATTTTATTGCTCTGAAGAACTGAATAAAAACATTTTTGTCATGAAAAATCTGAGTCCAAATTCAATTAATAAGATAATTTTCTGTACATATTTATTTACAGTCATTCGCTATACAGTATTTACACACCTAAGGAACCTTCTACGCAGCACTCCTACTCCTGAGGAAAGCCGCCTCAGTCTCCCCCAAGAGGACCCCAGCTCGCATACACTAGCGCCGCCCCTGGTCTCTTGTTCCGCGGCGAAAGCAACACCTCGCAAGACGCTGCTCGCGATTAACCCCCTCACGGGTGACAATGTGCATCCGCACCTCCAATCGGTTCAAACTCGAATGCCTGGCAGTTTTCCCTACTAGACTAACAAGGCATCACGTGACCGACGTCCCACGCTGAAGGCGTCATCTCATGACTGAGATTTTGGCCGTCTGCACACTGGGGGCTACCGCCTTCTGCAGGCCGAGTTCTGTCGCCACACATCATCCCTTGCGCGAACTGACACACGCCTTCAAGACACTCCCCCGGCTCGCACCCTCCGAGAGACCTCCGAGGTCCGCCAGAGGACCCACCCCTCCCCCTGCACGACTTGTTCGGTCTGCCGAGCACCGTGCTATGACGTTACAATGAATAACGCGTCATGAGCAAATTTGAGGTGAAACGTTTGCATTCTTCCAATTATTTATAGTGGTGAAAAACTGTAAGAACTACTTATGTGACTTTTGGGAGAAGTATAATTTGCGCACGTTTTCCATCTGATCTCTCCCGCACTCCAAAATCTCTTCCCAAACTTCCCAACCTTTTATAGTTAAACTATGAATAAAAAAGACCAACATCGTTAGTTATATATATATATATATATATATATATATATATATATATATATATATATATACACACGCGCTGGCCCGGCAAACGTTGTTTTGCCATATAAATTATTCCTAGGATTATTTTAGTAGGAAAAAATGACTAACTTATTGTCAGTGTTTGAGGATGTGATGTATATGAGTTGAAGAGGCATGGAGCGCTGTGAACGATGATGAAATAAAAATATAAATGCTTGGTATTGTTTTATTTTTATAATTTATTGTAATTTATTTTTTGAAATGATATACATTGCTAATTACAATAATTTTACTAAAAAAACATATCAATCCCTCAACGCAATAGAGTGTACAATATTTTTTGTTATCCCACCTTTAACTAACACAAATAAACTGGATGGTTTGCCCACTCGAAAGCATGCCACGTATAATTCACCGTGTGAAAAACATGGTGGGCTCAAAAATAAGCCACAAAGAAATATCGTTTGGCCTTGAGACTTACTGATAGTCATCCCAAATGCCAATCTTAACGGAAATTGAAGACGTTTAAATTGAATTGGCACATCTGTGGGCATAATAGGAATACGTGGCAGTAATATATTCTCACCTCGAAATTTGCCATTTAAAATGTTGGCTTAGATGACGTTTTTCATTAGAGACCTGCAAATTAATTATAACTTATTTAAAAATTACACCGAAATAGAAAAATGATATTTGTCAAATTACGATTAACGCCCACACAATAAAAATAATGGCCGAAAACTGTAGTGAGTGAGAAACGGCTTATTGTGTGAGAGATCTCATCCCTACTCCGTGCTGCTTACTGGGTCAGAAGCAATGTTGCCGGATGTGAAACTTCCGATTGCGACGTTTTAAGTTGGAAAATGCGGATTTACTACGTATAATATAATTTAAAAATAGGGGAAAACATCAATAATTCATATATCGACATAGAATTCCGTTTTATTAATTAAATAAATATGATATTGTCTCACTATCTTTGTTCTATGTTTGTTCTCACTATATGCAATACTCTCGATTCACCCAAGAAATTAAAAATATAAAATATCAGTATTTTTGTTATAAATGTACATTCAATTTATTTATCTCAGTTTAATATGAAGCCCAGTAGCGTAATTTCAACATTTTTAATTTCAATATCCGGCGAAGTGCATCATTTCTCCGGCTTGAATAAACGCAGTAAGAATCCGAACGACGTTCCGTATTCTTATTTGCCGTATTTGAAAACGACTAACCAACATGTTGACACCTATTTGTCCTCTGAATATCTAACAGTAAGACAATAAAGGACGGAGTTCACGACTACACCTTGGTGTTTGGTCATCAATTTTCGAATACGGCTATTGGATAAAGTCCTAATGATTGGTAGATGATTGGTGTTTTATTGCTTCCTACTTTAATCGAATAGAGAGAGACATCATTTTGAACATTCAAACTTTGTCAAACATAGTTAGCGGGACATTAACGATCGTTGTAATAACTGAGGAAATGAAAAAAATGGATTTTAATCCACTATCATGGAAATGCAGATTTTTTTGGTATCCTTATCGCTTAATGCCGATTAGGTGTTAATAATGCGGTATAAAATTCGGAAATGCAGTACATTTGGAAACGCTGGTCAGAAGTGACGCCTTGCGGGGATACTGATCAAGTGATAATTACATCATTACATCGTGTAAATCAATCAGGGTTTTCTTTACCTATTGTTGCACTAAATGGCAGTAAAAACGAAAATCTATGTATTATAAAACGGCGGGAGAAAATAATTAACGATAATAAATAAATTTTCTCTAAAGAACAATCATCTAAAAATTGTTATAAAATACATGTACACATTTTTAACTGTTCAACATTAAATCTGTTCCCCATTTTGTACATTCGAGAATTTAATATCAACTTCCGAAGTGTAACTAAACATTAATTAAGTAAGGCTAATTAAACATTTCGCAGCAACAAACATCTCAAATTATTAAAACAAAGTTCCTAGTCCCAAAGTCATATCTACCTATAATCAAATAGTAATTGCTGTGCTTTTTTCCTGTTAATTATAGAATTAATGATATATTAGTCTCTAATATGCTTAAGACTCCTCAAACCTAACGCAACAATGTATGGCGGAGACAATTTTTCTAGCTGAGCCCGGCAGATGTTGTTCTGCCCCAATATCTCTCTTTCTCAATCTCTCTCTCTCTCTCTTTCACCGTCTTTCTCTCTCTTTCCCCATCTCTCTTTCTCCGTCTCTCTCTTTCCCCGTCTGTCTTTCTCCGTCTCTCTCTCTTTCGCCGTCTCTCTCCGTGTTGTTCACATTAAATAGCAGAATCTGCACATCGCTGAGCAGATGCGTAATATGGAGAAACACCGTGTAGTGGGTGAAATACCGCCGAGTGAAATACGTACGCCGTAAAAAAAAAGTTTTCTCCGCAAAATTAAAAAAAATGGGGTGGACCACTCTTATCCCTAAGGGGAATAAAAAATAGATAACAACCTATTCTCAGACCTACTGAATATATACATATAAAATTTCATCAAAATCCGTCCAGCCGTTTCGGAGGAGTATGGTAACTAAAACTGTGACACGAGAATTTTATATAGATATAGACGAAACCTAACTTATTGTGAAAACTAGTGGTGCTACAGAATGGCAGAGACTTTCCTGAATTAGTTTTCTATTTTCTTGGGTCTTCGCTAGCTATTCGGAATTGCCACATACTCTTTCTTGCCAGCTACCATCTATCATCGCCAAAACTACATCTTTTTGTCATTTTCTTAATTTTTCGGTTTCCTATTGGTAGAACATTAATTTTAGAATATTAAAGAACACAAAAACCTAGCCGTAAATGGCAATTTTCTTTTAAAAATTATGTGCCGTTAAAGAGAAAATGGCGTTTTAGCACTATTAAAAGGGCGAAATTTGAAGCTCATTTTCACAGAAAAGTTTTGAGTTTTCAAAATACTTTATTTGAAGTTATTTGAAGCACTTACACTCACAAATATTATAATCTTTACATATTGCGGATAATGTGCATATTAAAGATGTGAGAGATCTTTCAAAAAATTTACATTTATATATTTTTTGAAAAAACAAAAAAATAACTCAAAATAAACTTTACGCTATACTAAAGAGAGTAATTAGCACTATCCGTTACAAAAGTTTCAAGAAAATATTTGCAGCCATATACGAGAAAAGGGCGTTTGAGCATTTCTGAAAATGCCGAAAGTTGAGCTACTTTTCACAGAAAACGGTAGTGTTTTCGAGAAACTTTACTTGATATTATTTAAAGCATATATACTCGTAAATATAATAATGTAAAAAAATCGCCGATAATGTAAATATTAACGACGTGAGAGACAAGTAAAAAAATTTACATTTTTGTAATTTTTGAAAAACCAACCGATAGACCAAAATGGCTTTTATGTCATTAATAGAGTACATTTACCACTATCCCTACCAAAAGTTTAAAGAAAAAATTTTGAGCCGTTTTTGAGAAAATCTTGTTTTGTATTTTTTTTAAATTGCACATATTGCACGCAATATTGCACGAAAACTACCAAAATTGTGAAAAACATTTACATGACCTTTATTAAAGAACTCAATATGCAGAACAAATTTAATATGAAGAAAAAATCTCTATCTTCAATTTTGTAGTTGGAGAAAGACGCCGAAAAAAATTCAAACTTTCAACATTTTCGAAAATTCAGAGCTGTACGTGAAAATCGGACCTATGCCATGTTAATAAGTGTATTTTACTCTATTCATACAAGAAATTTAAAGAAAAAATTTGGAGCCGTTTTTGAGAAAATTTTGAAAATCCCGGGGGGCTTCATATAAAGTACCCCCAAATTTTGAAGAATCTTTTTCAAAATCTCAAAGCTTTGACTAGAATCAGATCGACCGGGGAATATCCATTTTGATAGAAATCGTCAATTAATTTTTTTCCGCCGAAAATTGACCATTTTTTCGCGCAGCATTACATAACTTTCCCTATACTACGTTTATCACTCCGTGTATACGTACGTACACGGGAAAGTAAAAAGCATTGTGTGGATCATATTTAAACAAATTTAAAAGCTATTGTCGAATATTAAGTTCACGGTAGAACCGAAAAACATAACCACACAAATTTCCTAGATATATTTCTAATAAACATAATACGATTTTCACTAATTGTGCCCAAAACCAACTAATATGGGTATAACAGTGAATTGTTAATCAAAAAATATTTTTACACATAGTAGGAATTATTTACGGCCTTGTAGAGCGATCAAACTTTCTGTTCCAAAATTTTATGAACAAACATGAAAAATGTTAGTAACATATTATCCATTAATCATTTTCCTGATAGTTAAATTGACAAATATGTTAATAAAATATTGGACTATCTGAGGTGTCTCATAGAGAAAAAGAAATAAGCAGAAAAGTTACCTTGCATAATTTTACGGATGTTCTTTCTTTCAAAAATAATATGAGAATTTTAAAATTGCACTTTGATCAATAAATAATAGACAAGTTCTTAGCAACCTAAAGGATAAATGAGGCAGGTTTCACGAAGACGATTTCGTGCAATGTATCAAATTTCTTGCAAAAACTGTGATCTCGATTACGTACGTCAAACTTGTCTCGCAAGAGAAACAATATAAAAAATCGCAAAATACGCAAAAATCCTTTTCTAAATACAGACTAGATTTAGATCACATGATTGCTTTGAAAAAATACGCATAATTGACTGTAAGGAAAGAATGTAGCCTAGATTGATGGCTGGAAATAATCAATATTCAATATCAACTTCACTTCAATATGAACTCAATGATAGGAAGTCATCAAAAATCTAATACAATTGAAAATATATTACCTACATGAAAAAAGACGTAATTAGCAGCTCCAACGTCCATAAGTTACTATTCACATTCTAGAAAATATGCCGGTAAATTTCAAGGACAGGGTTCGGCTCCTATTGACGCGCACGATTCGGTTCCGAACGAGTCACTCGCGGCGGCGCTACAGTGTGCCCGGCCACACGGCCACGTGGCCAACGCACTTTCGTGTGGAATCGTGACGCTTCGCTACCCGTGTCCAAGTTGAGAACGAGGCTCGGGCCTTCGGCCCTCGCGTTAACATAAAACATCCTTGAGTCTGTCCAACGCATAATTACCAACGCATTTTATGCAAATACTCACTTTAAATGTTTACGCAAATCCGCGAAAAATAAACCATTGTAATTCTCCATTACACATTCGCACCACACCGCCCAATGCACAATGCAAGCAAAAAGGCATCTTCCCGCTCCCTGAGTGATCCGTTCTCGTGGTCCGCGTAAGTGAACCATGCGCAAGTGAACCGTGCGCCGTTGTTTTAGTGAACCGAACCCTGTCCTTAAAATCTGCCAATATGCCTTTTATCTCCTTTCCACCTTCTCTCCTCTCTTTTCCCACTCCCTGCTTTCCCTACGTTCAAATCTATTTCAGTATCGTTCACAGATGCTTGGATTTTTATTTCTTGGAACGTGGGGCATCAACATGCAATATCTCACGGTATTTCACGTCGTTCTCAGTTGTGTCACTAGGAGTCGCATTGATGGCCAGCACCATGGTGTAAATTCCCACCATGGCCAGCACCGCTCGATACAGACGCGATCATGCGACTCCTAGCGTCACGATCGAGAACGACGCGAAATACCGTGAGATATTCCATCGCGATGACACGCCCCCACGCGCCAGGAAATAAAACCCCAAGTGTAGTCATGACCCACGCACTCGACCACGGCTCTCTGTAGCAATAACTTCTGGCATGCGTTATGGACAAAACTATTCATACAGTAACAACGTTCCAGAAATATTTACGGTAAGTGTGCTTGTACAAAGTATATTTTACTTATTTATTAACTCTTTAATTGTAGAAGATGTAAACAGTATTATCTGTGAAGTGATTGTAGCGGTTGCTGAACTACTGTATGTTGGTTTGTGTCAGGATTTGGAAAACGATTTGTTGGTTTCAAATAAGAGAACCAACCAAATGTTTTACCCCTGCTTGAAGCGGAAGACCTTGGTCATTAATGGGATCTATTTAGGCGACAATAAATAAAAACTAAATTATAGGAAAAAATTAACTTTCCGCTTTACAGTTCATATCATTAGTAAATTTTAAATTGAAAATATACTTTTATACAAAATATTGAAACCAACTATATTTTAAAATTTGTCCTTGATCTAAAGTCCTCTTCAATTAAGTATTTACAGCTCCTGAGGATGAGGTCAAACCGAAAGTCTGCAAACATTGATTAGTATATGAATATCCAATAAATATTTTAATAACATGGCTTTTTTTATTTAAGTATTATAAGAAAAAATTAACAGTGAATAATGTTGTCATTAACAAAAAATAGTGCCTAACATTGTCCTTGTCATTAACCTGGTCGATCTTAACATCATACTTTAATTTTTCTTTCTTACCTGTACGAGAAATTAAAGACCTCCCTTTTATGAACGTCGAAACACACACACTACGTTTTGTCGTCATGAAGTTAATGAAAGAAATTATGTTTCAATGCCGTATCATTGACAAAGTTAATTGACAAAGTTTTATTGCTTTGAGTGTGCGTTTGACGACTTTTCCGCCTTTGTCAGTCGTGTAGGCAGATGGCGCGATCCCCGCTGTTTCCGACTCGCGCTACCTTCTTGAATGCTCGAATAAAAGAGGTAATCACATCGTTAACTGACTGATAAAGTTTGATCATTTGAATGTATATGAGTATCGTGAGAACTCATGAATAAAATTGAGGCTAATTGAATAAATGAAAGTTTATATAAATAAATATTAAATAAATATAAAACAAATAAATATTAAATAAATATACAATAAATAAGTAAATGTTAAATATAAAATAAATTAATATTTTAAATAAATATTAAATAAATAAATATTTTTTAAAAAATTAAATAAATAAATCAGTTCGTTAACTGGCATTCGAATGAATGATTTGAAAGAATGAAAGAATGAATCTCCCGGACAGCTATGGTTCCATTACAAGAGTGACTAAAGAGTGCCCCACCTGCAGATAAGGCAGCGTTCTATGTCCATCCAGTCCAATGTCGCATACGTTATCATTCAGCCGATTCTTCCTCCAGGACGGGGCCAATGCGTCGGAACTCACGTCCGCTGAAATGCACGTGTCCCGCAGCGAATACCTGCTATGACAGCGCCCGTCTCGCTCTGCGGCTGCCTGAAGGTCGCCGGCGGTGGAACGAGAGATCGAACGCCACGAGGTGTCGACGTCATATCGATCTCGCCGCCCGGCGAGGTCGCGTGACTCAGCAACCGAGCGCCGCGCTAGTAGACAGTTGCGTAAGGGCTTGCAGCGCAGCCAATAGGCACTCAGGACTCACACGACGCGTTGCAGAGAGGGAATTTTCAAAGTGCACAGAGAGCGATTGTTAAACGTCCTAAGGATTTTCCGTGGCGGTCTCGTCACAGTATTTTCGATTGCTCGCGTCTCTTAATAAAATAATTACAATTATGATATAGACTACTTTTATCTAAACTTTTGTGCGATCTAACCAAGAAACATCCACTTTGGTCAAATTCGGAAAAAAAGAAAACAAAAACGGAACCTGTGCAATTTCCTTCTCTACAACAAACTGTTATTTTGGAAAATGTTACAACTCAAGGGGGCTACGTTTACAAGATGCAGCTCCTTCAATGAGTTAGTTTTAAACTTGTTTAATATTAATTTTTAAAATTACGTTTTTTTGACTATATCGGAACTATGTAAGCTCTCCCTAACTGCACACACTGAACTTCCAACCAACTGTACAAGTGACTTTCAAACGTTAGGGAGGTTTTGCATCTTCGAACATTAAAGCAATCGTCAGCACTATCGATCTTTTGCGCATGCGCAGTTCCAGTTTCGCATCATTTTTGTGCAACAGTGCATGCGAAGAAGACCGAGATGGCAGTCGATTGACGCCCGCGTGAAAAAAACTCTTAACACCTCGCGCTCGTCTCGTCTGGCTGACGGAAGAACACATGTCGGACAGCGGCGCGAACTTTGGCGACACTCAACTATTTTGGAACCCGACAAACAGATCGCAGATTAACCTGAACAAAGCATATCACGAGAAGTCGCGTCCGGGAGAGATGGCTCTGGGCATCATCTGATGTCACTGCAGTATCTCTGAGCGGGAAGCCTTGGGTTCGAGTTCCTACGGGGCGGAAGGATTTTCGACTCTAGCTGGACAGCTAGGTCGAATTAAGCCGCTGTAAGGAGAAGAATTATAACGGACAGCCAAAAATATTTTAATAAAGTGATCAAAAATCTAAAAACAGACCAAAAACACTAAAAAACAACTTTAAAACCGACCAAAAACCAGATAAACGGACCAAAAAACCATTAAACAAACCGACAAAAAACACAAAATAAACCGACCCAAAAACTAAATAAACCGACCAAAACAAATTACTAAACCAACCAAAACAACGTAAAACTACTAAATAAACCAACCAAAATAACTAAACACCCCACCAAAAACAAGTACATAAACCGACCAAAAAAGTACATAAACCGACCAAAAAAGTAAATAAACCGACCAAAAACTGTTTAAAAACCAACCAAAACAACTAAAAACCGATCAAAGAACCACTAAAAAATCCGACAAAAAAACTAAACACACCGACGAAATACTAGTATAGAAACAGACCAAAAACAACTAAAAAAGACCAAAAAACCATCTAAATCCACCGAAAAAACAACTAAAAAACCGTTCAAAAATCTACTACAATACGGACCTAAAACAACTAAATAAACCGATAAAATACCACTGAATATACCGACCAAGAAATAAATAAACCGACCAAAAATCAACTAAATAAACCAACGAAAAAACTAAAAACTAACCAAAGAACCAGTAAAAAATTCGACAAAAAATTAAACACACAGACCAAAAACTAGTATACAGACAAAAAAACAGAACTAAAACCGACCAAAAAACAACTAAATAAACCGACAAAAACAAATAAATATACCGACAAAAAAAACTAAACACATCGACTTAAAACAAGTACATAAACCGACCAAAAAAACAACTAAAAAACGACCAATAGCAACAAAATACATCGACCAAAAAACTGTTTAATAAACAGACCAAAAATAAATAAAACAACAAATAAACTGCTAATTACACCGACTAATAAACCACTAATAAAACCGACCAAAAAACTAAATAACCGACCCAAAGGAACAAAATACACCGACCAAAAAAAAACAATAAACCGACCACAAACAAATGAATAAACCAAATAAACTAAAAAACGACAAAAACAACTAAATACACCGACGAAAAAACTGCTAATTACTCCGATAACTAAACCACTTATAATACCAACCAAAAAACTATATAAACCAACCAAAAACAACTAAATAAACCAATCAAAAAACTAAAAAATTCGAACAAAAACAACAAAAACCGACAAAACACTAAATAATATGACCAAAAAACAAAACAAGCCGATCAAGTATATTAACCGACCAAAAGATGACCAAAACAATTAAATTCATCGACCAAATAACCACTAAATTAACCGAACACAAACAACTTAATAAACCTACACGCAAAACTACATAAATCGACCAAAAAAACACTACATAAACCGATCGAAAAAACAATAAATAATCCGATAAAAATAACAAAATTAACATACCAAAAAACAACCAAAATGCGGAAGAAACAACTAAAAACCGACAAAAACAACTAAACTTAGCAAAAAACAACAACAATTAAACCGACCAAAAAACTACCAGATACATCGACCATAAAACACTACATATATCGACCAAAAAACAACCAAAAACCGATCAAAAACAACTAAAAACCAGCAAAAAAAACACGATGTAAATCGACCAAAAAACAACTAAATAAACGGACCAAAAGCAACTAAAAAACCGACCAAAAATCACTACAAACCGACAAAAAAACCACTAAATATTATGGCCAAAAACACGACGACCAAAACAAGTATACTAACCGACCAAAAAGCAACAAAAACGTGACCAAAAAAATAAATACATCGACCAAATAACGACTAAATTAACCGAACGCAAACAACTAAATTAACCGACCAGTTATATAGGTTACCATTTATATAGTTTTTTTTTGTCGGTATTATCAGTGGTTTAATGGTCGGTGTAATTAGTTGCTTTTTCGTCGTAATGCTGTTTCGTCGTAATTAGTTGCTTATTATTTTTGGTCGGCTTATTTAGTTGTTTTTGGTCCTTTTCAGTTGTTTTTTGGTTGGTTTATTAGGTTGTGGTCGGTTTATTTAGTGTTTTTTTCGGTGCATTTTGTTGATATTGGTCAGTTTTTTAGTTGTTTTTTTTGTCGGTTTATGTACTAGTTTTAGGTCGGTGTGTTTTGTTTTTTGTCGGATTTTTTAGTGATTTTTGGTCGGTTTATTTATTTATTTATTGCCGGTATTTAGTTGTGTATTGTTTGATTTATATCACGTTTCTTCGGTAGGTTTAATTAGTTGTTTTTTGTTCGGTTTTTATATGTTTTAGTCATCAGATTTAGAGTTTTTCTGTCTATGTATCTGGTGGTTTTTGATCGGTTTTAATGTTTTTGGTTGGTTTTTTAGTTGTTTTGTGGTCCGCTTTTTAGTTGTTTTTGGTCGGTTATTGAGTTGTTTCTGGTCAGTTTTTATGTACTTTTTGTCGGCGCTGTAGTTGATTATTGGACGATGTTTTAGTTGTTTTAAGTTGTTTTTGGTCAATGTATTAAGCTCTTTTTGCCGGTTTATTTAGTTGTTTGTTGGTCAGTTTTTAAGTCGATTTGTAGAGTTTGTTGGTCGGATTTAAGCGTTTTCTCGGTTTTTTAGTTGTTTTCTGGTCGGAAGATATAGTGATTTTTGGTCGTTTTTTTAGACTTGTAGTCAGATCTTAAGTTATTTTTTGGTCAGTTTATTAAGTTGATATTCGGTCTGTTTTTGGTTATTTGGTCAGTTTATTTAGTTGCTTTTGGTCGGTTTATTTAGATGTTTTGGGTCGGTTTATTTAGTGTTTAGGTCGGTTTTATAAATGGTTTATTGGTCGCTCTAAGTAGCTGTTTTTCGTCGGTATATTTAGGTGCTTTGGTCGGTTTATTCAGTTTTTTGGTCGGTATTATTAGTTGTTTTTTGATTGGTTTATTTAGTTTTAGGTCTGTTTTATAAGTGGTTATTGGTCTGTGTTAGTAGCTGTTTTTTGGCTGGTTTGTTAAGGGGTTTTGGGTCGGTTTATTCAGTGTTTTTGGTCGGTTATTTAGTTGTCTTTAGATCGGTTTGTTTTCTTGGTCGTCTTAAGGTGTTTTTGGGCGCTTTTTAAGTTGTTTTTGATGGTGTTTAAGTTGTTTTTGTCGGTTTATTTATTTGTTTTGGTCGGTATTTAAGTTGTTTTTGGTTGTAATTTGGTCGGTATATTTAGTGTTTTTGGTCGACGTAAAGGGACCAAAAAATCACTACAGGACCAACAAAAACAACTAAATAAACGACCAAAACACATAAATAAACCGATTGTTCGAACAAGTTACTATACATATTATATTTCTATTTTATTTTTATTATATTCATTGAAGCACCTCGCAACCTCTGTTCCAATACTCGTGTTGCAATTAACGGAAGTGTATGTCACAACATTGCTTCTCTCAGCACCATTAGGCAACACTGATATTCTACGAACCGCGCCTGTTAACTGCCAGGCATCTTTCCGTTACGTAACACAAAGCATTCCAAAACTTTATTATCAAACATACCAATGACATAATTATTGTAATTAAATTTATGTCCATTTTGCATATCTTATCTTGAATTACCTTACGTTACAGTAATCACAGATATATTATTTTGCTTATCTCAATTCTCATTGGACACCGCCATGG
>JAHLJT010000631.1:292348-339270 GCA_031308135.1 Acheta domesticus
AAAAACTAAAATAACCGACCAAGAACACCAAAAAAATCGACAAAAACCAAAATAAAACAACCAAAAATTTAAATAACCAACCAAAAAACAACCAAAAAAACTGACTAAAAAACACAAAATCTACTAAATAAACCGCCCACAGAAGAAAAAACGATTATGAAAAAACAAAAAGCGACCAAAAGCATTTTAAAAAGCGAACAAGAATCTAAATAAACCGACAGAAAATTTAAAGCCGACCAAAACAACTAAATACACTGTCCAAAAACCACTAAATAAACCGACCATAAACATAATAAACCGAACAAAAACACGAAAATAAACCGACCAAAAAACACTAAAAATCTAACAAAAACTAAAAACCCACCAAAAATCACAATATTAACTGACCACATAACATCTAAAAACAGCTAAATACACCGACAAAAAACCACTAAATAAAACCGCCAAACACTTAATAAACAGACAAAAAATCTAAAATACCGAAAAAAAGCACTAATAAACCGAACAAAAAAACTAAACAACCAAACAATAAACCACTAATTAAGCTGACCAAAAAATATAAAAATCGAACAAAAACACTAAAAACAACTTTAAAACTACCAACAAAAACCTAAATAAACCGACCAACAACAACTTAATACTATGACCTAAAAACAACTTAAAATCCGACCAAAATATCTAAAGCCGACCAATAAACCAAAAACGAACCCAAAACTAACTAAATAAACCGACCAAAAACAACTAAATAAAGCGAATAAAAACACTAAATAAACTGACAAAAAAACTACTAAACAAACCGATAAAAAACCAGTTATATACCGACCAAAAACCAGTTAAACCAACAAAAAACAGCTAAATATACCTCAAAAACACTTAATAAACCAACAAAAAACAAATAAGACGACCAAAATCCGCTAGGTAAATCGACCTAAAAACAACTAAATAAACCGCCATACACAACCTAATAAACCGACCAATAAAAACTAAATATCCCGACAAAAAACTAAATTGCTAACAAAAACAAATTAATAAACCACCTTACAACAAAACACTAGAACAAAAACCACTAAATAACCGACCAAAAAACTAAACATGCCGACCAAAAACAAGTACATAAATCGACCAAAAAACAACTAGAAACCCGACCGAAAAACAATAAAATACACCGCCCAAAAAAACCACTAAAACCGAACACAAACCACTTCACAAACAGACCAATAAAAATAAATAATCCGACCAAAAAACTGCCATACAAAAAACCGACCAAAAACAAGTACATAAAGTACATAAACAACGAAATACCCCCGCCCAAAAATCACTTTAAAAAAGTACACAAACCAATTAATAAAAAGATCAATAAAACCAGATACTCCCACCAAAAATTAACTTTTTAAACCGACCAAAAACAACTAAATCAACCGACGAAAAACAAATAAATAACGTCCAAAAACCACTTAATAAACTGCCTTTAAAACAACTAAATAAACCAACCAAAAACAAGATATAAATCGATCAAAAACAACTAAATAAACGACAAAAGGCAAATAAAAAAACCGACCGAAAACAACTAAAAACCAACCAAAACGACGAAAAAAATCCTACCAAAAACTAAACACTCCGACCAAAAACAAGTATGTAGACCTACTAAAAAACAATAAAACCGACCAAAAACAACAAAATACACCGACGAAAAAACACTAAATAAACCGACCACAAACAAGTGAATAAACCGACCAAAAACACTAATAAACCAACAAAAATCTACTAAATACGAGTAAACCTACTTAAAACCAAATATAAACCGATCAAAAAACCAGTTATTAAACCGACCAAAAACAGCTAAATAAAGCTGCAAAAACACATAACAAACCGACCAAAAATCCAAATAAGACGACACAAATAGCTAGATAAACCGAACTAAAAACAACTAAATAACCGACCACAAACAACAACGTAATAAAGCGACCAATAAACTAAATAAACAGACCAAAAAATAATTAATAAACCGACTAAAACAACGTAATACCGACCGAAAATAAATAAATAATGCGATCAAATAAACTAATCACTCCGACTAAAAACAAGAACATAAACCGACCAAAAAAACAAAAAACCTACCAAAAACAACAAAATACACCGCCCAAAAGCAACCAAATAAACGAAACACAAACAACACAATAAACCGACCAAAACAACTAAAGAAACAGAACAAAAAACACTAAATAAAACGACCAAAAAACTACCAAATGAACAGAACAAAATAATTAACCATCCGAACACAAAACTAAAAAACCAAACAAAAACATCGAAACACTGACCAAAAACCACCAATAAACGGACCAAGAAACAACTAAATAACCGACTAAAAAAACTAAAAAACTTATCAAATACACTCAACAACGCAACTTAAAAACCGACCAACATACAGCTGTATAAACCGACAAAAACAACTTAATACATTGATCAAAATCAACATAGAAACAATTAAAAACAGTCCAAAAATCAACTACGAAATCGACGAAAAAAACACTAACAAACCGACCAAAAAAACAACTCAAGTAACCGACCGAAAGCAACTAAATAAGCGGAACACAAAACAACTAAAAACCGACAAAAATCAATTACAAAACCGGCCAAAAAAGAACTTAATAAACTGACTAAACAAATACGGTATAAATCGACCAAGAAATAACTAAATAAACCGACAAAAAGCAAATAAATAAATCGACCAAAAACCACTATATAATCCGACCAAAATAACTAATCACACCGATTTAAAACAAGTACATAAACCGACCAAAAACAACTAAATAACTGACCAAAAACAACAAAAAACACTTCATGAACCGACCAATAAAACTAAATAAACCGAAAAAAAGAACTTAGAAACGACCAAAAACAACTAAATAAGCCGACCAAAAACAACTAAATAAGCCGAGAAAAAAAACTATATATACCGACGAAAAAACAGCTAAATACACTGACCAATAAGCCACTTATCAAACCCATCAAACAACTAAATAAACTGACTAAAAGTAACTAAAAACGACCAAATACAACTAAATAAACCGACAAAAACAACTAAAAAACCGGCCGCAATCCAGTAAAACCGATCAAAAAAACACTACATAATCTAACCAAACAAATAAACACGCATACAAAACAAGTATATTAACCGACAAAAAAAGCGACCAAAAACAACTAAATACACCAAACGAATAATCACTATGTAAACCAAACACAAACAACGTGATAACCTACCAACAAAACCTCATAAACCGACCAAAAAACAACTAAAAACCGACTACAAATCACTAAATAATCCGACCAAAAAACTAAACACACCGACCAAAAACAAGAACGTTAACCGAAAAAAACCACTAAAAAACGACTACATGCAACATAATAAACCGGCCTATATATAAATAAACCGACCAAAAGACAACCAAAAAACCGACCAAAAACTACTAAATAAACCGAACAATAACACCTAAATAAACCGACCAAAATACAGCTACTTACTTTGACCAATAAACCACTGATTGCAAGATGGCGGATGTGCACAGACGTGCTGTTGAGCTGCTCCGCAACTAAGAATGATATTACTGAGATAAGTTTCTGTAATTGATCTGAGCTAGGTGTTATTCCTTCAGTGCCACTTCCACGAAGCCGAACAGTGAGTTATACTTATCTAGTGCTATCGTGTGTGGAATAATGAGAAGATAACTCCACCAGGAGGCCAGCGCGGGGCCGGCGGCGGCGGCAGCTGATGGCGGGCGCGGCGATGCGTTGCACAACGTAATGTAGGTCCAGCGGATGCGCCGCCCGGAAAGGGTGGTGGTGGTGACGCTAAGCGGTGCGGGCACTTGATTGCGGGCGTGTGTGAACATGCTCATTTATTGCTATCCCAATGTGTATACTGCGATTTTTGTAGGAAGAGCTCTCAAGGCCACTCAAATCCCATCTTTGCGATGGAATATGTCACGGCATTTCGCGTCATTCACAGTCGTTCCGCTAGATTTCGCACGATCGCGATCGTATGAAGCAGTGCTTGCGATCATGCGACTTCTACCGGCAAGACCGAGAAAAGACGCCAAATGCCGTGACATATTCCATCGCGAAGATGGGATTTGAGTGGCCTTGAGAGCTCTTCCTACAAAAATCGCAGTATAATATGCCGTACACGTGTGTCAGTGGTTGAGGTGTCGCGTTCCCGCTCTGTAGGCCTGTGCATGACAATGTACCATAATGTATCATATTCTATATAATGTAGACGTATGTGCACATAAGTAGGACAAGGACAATCTTACGGTTTAATCTTAAGTCAATCTGTGCAATTATACCATGCGATAACTTCGTAATAACGCGTCCAACAGACATGCCCCCCACCACTGGGCGACGGTTCGTCTTTCACCAAAGTATCGTTCGGATATTGCACCCAGAGTCTACATCATCCCACAAATAAGATAGAGCCGGGTCCAGGCTTCAATTTAAAACGCCAACTAGGACAATTGGCGCAAGACATTCGACGGGAGTAATTTCAGAAGCGCCTGCCACATATTAACCTTAGCTAAGATCGCCATCTTGGCGAGTCGAGTAGCTTCCCCTTCGAAAGAAGCCATTTCTACACAATTGAAGATGCGATAGCTTCCCCCCTCCCGCGAGCGAGCACGCCGGCAATGCTGCCAGATTTCCGTTGTTGAAAGCAGTAGAATCGATTTCAGAGCGAAGAAAGTCAATAGGATTAAATATAACATGTACTTCCACGCGCTATTGCGATTCAGCTTGAAGCTAACACATTTGAAATTGCAAAATTGGAATCTTGATATATGTATTATATGAAGGGGTCTATATGTTGATTCCGTTAATATTTATAAATTTATCAGTTTATATCAAGCGATATATCTCTGAAACATAACACAATAATACATAGTAATACATGCGAGAAAACAAACACAACTAAACGGGATTCACTCGCATGTAAGTGAATATTTCTGCAAACCTATAGTTTGATGCTTTACTGATATCCAATTCGTGGTTGAAATTTAAATGTCATCATTTTAGGATATATTTTCCTCATATAAACCAGGTTTTAATGTTATGGTACGTACTTTTTTTTCTTTTCTTTTTTTTCTCTTTTTTTTCTTTTCTTTATTTCTTTATTTTTTTCCTTGATAAATGACTCATAAGATCGTCTAAAATTATAATGAATATTGGACGGAATAATCTACGTATTAAGTGCATATTAACCTGAGCCTTGTTCATTATCTTCGCTGCTCGAGATGCGTCCACTGAAATGACGTCATTTCCGCAGTGTTACCAGATTTCTTTCGCTACAGTCAGCATAACGAATTTCGGTTGACGAACATCAATGTGAAGCAATATGACGATGGCTGCCGTATATTGTGTGTAACATTAAAACTCTTTTAAAACCACCATATTCCAATTATGGTACAGTTATCAAATGAAGGAAACCACATGTTGCAATCTCATTAGCTACTGAAAGCGATACACACATTAATTTTGACTCCTTGATAATTCCTGGCAGTGGAAGTACAGTTATAGGGTAAAATATTAATTTCCTATTTTAAATTATTATATCTAATGATTATTTTAGCGGAAACAATACAATAATAATGCAAGAGATTCACTATACATGCAATATAAATATAAAAAGGATGCATATGTATCTGAACATTCATGCATGTAGGCATAGACTTTGATACTTTATCCATTGCTAGATTTCAATCCCACCACATTCAAACATTTTGTTTTTTCTGCCAATTGGAGTATATTTACTCCAATAAACATGTGTTACATATAATCCTCTGACTTATGTAAATATTTATTTTTATTGTTAATAATGAATAATATTAAATTTTGTCATTTGTCATTATGATACCATAATTTTCGTATTCATATATTAATTTAGATCGTTAATATAAATATATAATTAGTATATTTAACCAAAGAATGGAGCCATGAATTCACATAATCTTACATAAAATGGATCAAAGTGTAGACATGTGGATATTGTTCAATTACCAAAGAATGGAAACCATGAGTTCACTATTTTAGGATCTCTTTCCGCTGGGAAGTAAGTAGGCAGGGTTGACATATTTCTTTTGCCACATCATCATACATCAGTAGAACGAATTACGGTTGATGAAAATCAATGTGAAGCAATATAACAATTGCTGCTGCGTATTTTTGCAGTGTAACATTTAAACTAATTCTTTGAACCCGCTATAGTCCGATCATTGTACAATTATGCAATGAAGGAAATCACATGTTACAATTTCATTAGCTATAGAAAGTGATACACATATTAATTTTGACTCCTTGATAATTCCTGGCAATGGAATTACAGAGATGGGGTAAAATCTTAATTTCCTATTTTAAATGATTACATCTAATGACTACTTTAGCGAAAACAATACAATAATATGTCGTTATACAATATAATACAATATAATGTCGTCTACAGGTAGTCGTCGTGTTAGGACGTGTTTCGGAGCAGCTCCGTAAAGTGAAAGGCCATGGGTTGCGACTTGGCGGTTTACCGCGCCCGCGTGGGCATCTGGGCAGGGCGCCTGTGTGTTTTCCGGGTGGCGAAGGGGCAAGCGGTGCGCGTGCGGTCCGGCGACGGCGTGGCTTTGCTCTGCGCAGCAGTTTTGGCCACTCTTCTTGTGATCGGCGGAGTTGAGCAAAATCCTGGTCCTGCTACTGAATCGTCGGTATCCACGTGCCCCAAATGTGATCGAAGCGAGAGAAGACTTCGGAGACTTGAAGCTGAATTAACCGAAGCCCAGCAGTGCATTAGGAAATTAAGCTTCAAGATCCAGGAGTTGGAGAAGCAAAGTGTCTACGAGCGATCAACGCATTCGAGTACCGAAGCAAACAACACCGTCATTGATGATGAGCCTTATAAGAACAAGGTTAAAGTGCTCGGAGATTCGATGCTACGCCACAGCGGAGGAGTTTGCAAGAAGAAAGGAGCCGACGTTTCTTTCTTTCCAGGGATAAACGTTGTGCAAATGAAATCCGTCGTGGAAAGAGCGCAAGAAAATGAAGCCGTGGAAGTCGTCCTTGTGCACGTGGGTACAAATGTATCGAAGAGGCAACCCATCTTCGACACTGTGAACCAGTGCGTGGAGTTAGGCCGTGCTGTAAAAAGAAAATTCAAAACCGCGCGAATTGTTTTATCTGGTGTGATGCAACGCAGAGATGTGCACATCGGTAGGACGTGGCAATTAAATCGAGGGTTACGATGGGCATGCGGAAAGATCGACGGTCATTTCGTAGACCCAAATCACTGGCTGGGGCCAGAAGACCTCGCACGGGATGGTCTTCATCTAAATTTCCGCGGTGCATGGAAGCTGGGCCGCCTGCACGATGAGGTTATTCAGTCATGCTTGCGAGGCAAGTGACTGCACAAAAGAAAGACTGTGGCAGCGGCGGAGACGACGGCGGCGGCGGTGACGGTGACGGCGGCGGCTTCGTGGGAAGCGCCATCCCGACATATAGTGACTGCTGCGCGGGAGGCGGCGACTGCTGCGCGGGAGGAGGCGACTGCTGCGCGGGAGGAGGCGACTGCTGCGCGGGAGGAGGCGACTGCTGCGCGGGAGGAGGCGACTGCTGCGCGGGAGGAGGCGACTGCTGCGCGGGAGGGGTCGATAGCTGCGCGGGATGAAACAACTACTGCGCGGGCGCAGGCACCTAAACAAGACGCAGGGATCCCAAAATCAGACTAGCAGGTGAGGAGAGGCTTCACTAGATTGTTGCAGGTGAACTGCCGTAGTATCATGAATAAGGTAATAGAATTTTGGAATTTAATTGAGGCTTGTGATCCTGATATCGTGATAGGTACAGAATCATGGCTCTCGGATGCGGTAGCGAATTCGGAAATTTTTCGGTCTGATTATATTACGTTTAGGAGAGATCGCGAACTAGAGGCGGCGGAGTTTTCATTTGCGTGAAAAACACATTAAATGTCGTATCAAATTGGGTTGATAATGTTTTTGAAATGACGGGGTTGAAAATTCATTGTTTAGGAAATATCCTAGAAATAATTGCTTGCTATCGTCCACCGGCTAGTAGTTACGAAATCTTAGGCGCCATACACGAAAGAACTAAAAACATAAATAGCCATCCAGTAGTTATTGCCGGAGATTTAAATCTTCCAGACACTAATTGGAAAGGGTGCGTTTGCGACGGAAATGTGCAGCAACTTGTCAATAGACTTGTTTGGGACAACGGATTAGCGCAGGTAGTAGACCAGCCCACTAGACAGGAAGCGCTTCTAGATATTTGCCTCGTTAGACCGAAAGACTTATTCTTATCGTGCGACGTCATGGAAGGTATAAGTGACCATAAAGCAGTTCTTGTCGACTTGGACTTAAGTACTTCAAGGAAAAGTATTAACGCCGGATTTCCACTGAGGGAATACAAGAAAACGAATGTAGAAGGGCTTCAAAAATACTTAAGAGAACAGTACGAAGGGTTTCTTAGAATAGGAGGGGGGATTGAAGAAATATGGCGAGGATTTAAAAATATTCTTGAAAATGCCGTGCAGACATTTGTGCCGTGCAAATTGTTAAAAAGTAACCCCGATCCAGAATATTATAATGCAAAGATTAGATGCATGAAAAGAAAAACCAGAAAGGCGTTTAGAAACAGACACATTAGTGATAACCATATGTCATTATTTCGAAGTTATTCAAAAGCATTAGAAAAGGAAAAGAAAATTGCGGAAGAACGTCATTTGAAATATATCCTTGATGCGGACGCCAGTAATTGGTCGAAATTTTTTAAGTATGTTCGTAGAAGGAAGGGAAACAATGATGAAATACCAGTTGTTCGGATAAATAATTCGCAAGTAACTGACGACAGGGAAAAAGCAAACGCTTTTAATGCGTATTTCACGTCGGTATTTCAGCAGAAAACTAACGATACACGGATACCAACGTTATCAGATAGAAATCTATTTTATATCGACGTAAATACTCTACGGAAAAGAATAAAATTAATGAAAAGCGGAAAATCTCGAGGGCCCGATTGTATTTCCACGGATATCATTAAATTAGGCGGTGAGGCTATTCTACCGTATCTAATTAGATTATTTAATGTCTCTATCAATAACGCTTGCGTACCGGAAGATTGGAAGTTAGCACTCGTAGTACCTGTTTTTAAAAGCGGTGATAAAACAGTCCTTAGTAACTACAGACCGATAAGTCTCACATCAGTCGTATGCAAACTCATGGAACAATTAATTACTAACTACATCCGGAAAGAATGGGAGGACAAGGAATGGCTGTATCAAGGTCAACACGGTTTCAGGAACGGTTTCTCATGCGAAAGTCAGCTTGTTTCCCTTCTACAGGACCTAGCCGATGAAATTGATAATGGGGGAAGGGTAGACGCGATAGTAATAGATTTTGCTAAAGCTTTTGATGTTGTTCCACACGATCGTCTTGTAAACAAATTAATAGATTCGGGTATAGACACAAGGGTGGTGGCTTGGATAAACGAACTACTACGTGATAGGAAACAAAAGGTTCGAATAGGAAGCTTTTTATCAACCTCCGCTAGTGTTACGTCAGGGATTCCACAAGGAAGTGTCATTGGACCTCTCATGTTTCTCGCCTTTGTGAATGACTTGCCAAAACATTTAGCTTCAAATGTAAGACTCTTCGCCGATGACTGTATCATCTATCGGGTTATCAAATCAGAGGACGATGTAGATATTTTGCAGCGAGACACAGACAAATTACACTCCTGGGCAGAAACAAACGGCATGGAAATAAACAGTTCGAAGAGCAAAGCCATCACGTTTGGTAGGGGTCGATGTTATGGTGAAACAGTGTACAAATTGAATAACAATGTCATACCTACAGTTACATCTTGCAAATATTTAGGAATACAGTTAGACAGTAAATTGAGTTGGGAAAATCAAGTAAATTTCGTTGTAGGGAAAGCCTGGAGATCTTTACATTTCGTTATGCGGATTCTAAAGAGGAGTACGGTGAAAAGTAAAGAATTAGCTTATATGTCACTAGTGCGACCCGTGTTAGAATACGGCGCGGTATGCTGGGACCCGTACAGAATATCGCAGCAAGGTAATCTAGAAAGGCTCCAGCGCAGAGCATTAAAATTCACTTTCAGGGGTACAAAAAATAAAGGTGCATGGGAGTCACTCGAAAAAAGGCGGATTAAGTTGCGACTCTGTGCTATGTACAAAGCATACAAAGGTTATCCTGCTTGGGGTGAAATTAATCGTCGTCTAGGAAAACCTACTTACTTCGGTAGAGCGGATCACAAGCACAAAATTAAGACAAGAGTGCAGAAAACGGATGTTGGGAAATTTTCATTCACAAACAGAACTATTAGAGACTGGAACAGTTTGCCTGCGACAATCTTTGAACCCTTTCCTCAAAACCTGAGAAAATTTAAAAATAAATTAGTTTCCTAGCTATTCATCTATATTTTATGTCATTGTATTATTGTTAAGTTTCTACTGTTAAATAAGTAGAATTTCCTATTAAGTAATTTGTCTAATTGTTATTATTAGTAGTAGTTGTAGTAGTACTGTCATTATTATTATTATTATTATTATTATTATTATTATTATTTATATTCGTGCAGTGCAGTGCAGTGCAGTGTTGTGTAGTGGAGGGAAAGAAATGCGAAAGAGATGCATATCAGTTAACTGTTGTGAAGTGCAGTGCAGTGAAGTGAACTGAAGTGAAGTGGAGTAAAATGAATTGGAGTAAGGTTTGCGCTGTGAAATTATGTACCATTATTCTTAATTATTGTTTGTTTTTTTGTTTTTTCTAAATCAAGTACTCTCTTGTAATTTAAATATTCTGCCACCAAGTAATGATACTTCATTGCAGAATTAATAATAAATCTAATCTAATCTAATAATAATGCAAGAGATTTACTATACATGCAATATACAAATATAAAAGGGATGCATATGTATCTGAACTTGCATGTACGTAGGCATAGACTTATAATCTTCAGACTTATATATTAATCCTTATCGTTAAATAATGAGAAATATTAAATTTTGTCATTTGTCATTATGACACCATAATTCCCATATTCATATATTAATTCAGATCGCTAATAATTAATATGTGAAATGTTTGTCACAATGCTTCCAGAATAATCATACGTAGAATTGATCAAAGTGTAGGCATGTGGATGCGTTACAAGACCAAAGAACGGAGCCATGGGTTCACTACTTTAGGATCGCATGAACAGGGTGGCGCATTGAAACCTACCACTTGTAGATAATTTTCAGCAGAAAATCCGTGTTCAGTTGAAAAACAGTTCAATAATATTCACATTTTCTTGATAACCAGCATTTCGACTGATGATTCAGTAGATCTGGCAGCACTGTTCGTCGGCCACTAGGTCTCCCTCCCCCCCAACCGCTAGCCGCGATTCGAGATTGCCAGTCATGACACCGAGTGGGGAGCGACTTGACACTCGCGTCTTACGCAATAGTGGAGGAAATCCTATAGCGGCGCCACCAGAAGCTCCAATGAAGATGCCGGATGTGATATGCTACCCCGCTCCCAACCACACCGACGAACACTGTACAAGAACCATTTGTCTAAACCGCCATAATCGTTCCGTGCAACAACCACCGCTGTGAAGTCTAATAGCATTAGCCCGCACCGCACTGAGCATATAAAACGCACCTGCGCTACGCACCTCGCCCTGCCGTGAGCCCGCCCCGCTCCCGTTCTCCTGCCGGGGGCGGCTATGGTCGTCTTCCCGCAGCCTCCGCCCTCACTGCCGCCGCCTACTTCCCGCGCTGGCCCGACTCTCCAGAAGAAAACCAAAAGAAACAACCCGCCAGTGTGACAACTAGCATTTGTGTTGAACTCTGAACAAACATTTGTGAGACTCTGCCGATAAATAACTATTCCCTCTGTCGTGACCCGATATTGTGTGCTACTGTCTTTTTGTGCATTGTGTTCTCCCTACCTTGAAAATGGCTAGGCTTCTGCGAAAGCGACCCCGCTTGACAAGTAGCGGCTCTGACGATGAAGATGCGTTTCCGACCAGCCCCAATAGCACTCGACATTCACCTCCGCTAAATTCGATGGAGAGGGCCCATAACGAAGTAATAAACATGTCCCCGCTTCCTGACGAAACACGGGCCCGTACTCAACTTCCACTTGAACTACGCCGCCTTCTGCCGGCACAACGGAAGTCAAAAAAGAAATCACCCCTTCTAAACACTACTTCGGAACCACAAGAGGCTCCGCAAGAGGATGAAATTCTACCGCCCTCTGAAATATGTGAATGTCCACCATGTCCCCGCACGATGTCCCCCAAAGCCACAGCAGGAGACATCCGCACTGGGAAGGGCAACATCACTCGTAAGGTCCGAAGACAACCGGTGAAGAAAGTAGCAGGAACTGCGCGTCCTACTCCAAGCACCCGAGCCCTGACCACACGCTCGCGCTCCGCCCCTCCAGAATACCCACTTAAACAGCCACGAAAAGCGGTGAAGACCGCCACCAAACCCATGGGACCAGCCCGGAAGAGGAGGACGCAGCCTAAGGCCGACAGGACGCGAGAGCGCGGCAGGTGTGATGACACCGCCAAAGTCAACGATGTGACAACCCCAGCATCAGCCAGCGCCCCGCCCCCGCAATCGAGTGAGAACGCCCACCAGGACGCCATCCTGGAAAACAGGCAAGAAGATGATGAGCTCGTGAAAACGTGGACGGGAGGGACAACCACCACCCCAATGGAAAACCTGGAGGAGGAGGAGGAAGACCACCTTACACGTTGTCAAGTAGAACCAGAGCAATGCGCTAGCAAGTCACCGGACGCGCGACCCACCCCCTCATCAAGTGAGGATGTAGGCGAAGCGCAGAGCGCCGCACCTACACGAGCGCCGACGCTCTCGACAACGCTGGAGCCGTACCAGATCGCGGAGGCATGCCTACTACCGCCCACGCCAATCTGCTCGGAGGCGGGCCCAAGCCCGCCTGCTGATCGGCCAGATGGCCAAGCCCCATCTGCAGCTGCACAGGTGGAGCCGCCCGAAACTGCCGCAAGAGATGGCCTACCGGAGGAGCCTACTGACGGGTCGCACGAGGAGGGCGAAGCCTCCCACCCACGTACGGCAGCCCCCGTGAGGCCTGAGGCGCCTATGACAGCGGAGCAGCCCGGAACGCCTTGCAGAGGTCAGGACGCCACGCCCGGCCGAGCGGATAAGGTACGCCCAAACACGCTCAGTTCGTCCCCTACCGCATCCCCATCTACACCACCCCTCAATACTTGCACCAGTCCAGTTGAAGTAGTAATTGCCGCCCCCCTCCATGAGGACCACATGGTCAGCACGGAAAGAGAGATAATCAGTATCACTCCAATAATGACAAAGAAGGGGGCGATGTATAAAGTAGTAAGAAGATTCCGGCATACGATCAGTCGCAAGAACGCCCCCGGGTATGTGTTAACTGGTGTGAGTCATGACTTAGTGCCCCTCCACTGTGATCCATACACGACGCCGCCTGACCCGCCACCAAAGGACCCGACTTCCCTGGAAGACTTGGTAGGGCAGCGATTCACGAAAGAACAAGATGACGTGGAGTTTATCCCCACTCCGACGTCTACCCGCTGGAACCCACGACCGACACGCCCCCCTCCACCGATGAAGCCGACGCAGCCGCCAATTGTAAATCTAGCCAGCCCCGAGCCAAGCGACACGCACGCTGATATCCGTGCCCCCGTAATTAACCTTGAGAGCCCGGAGCAGCGCCCCAACCACGCAACTGCCCCAGCCACGCAACTGCCCCAGCCACAGCAGACGCGTGGAACAACTCCGCGAATGCGAGTGAGCAGGGACATAGCACGAGCCGGGAGACGAATGCGAGTCGATCTGGGCACAACCGCGTCCAAGCACGAGACGAGACAAGCATGAGCCAGCCACCAGTTATTAACCTAGCTAGCCCCGAGCCAGGCCCTCCGCAAGCTGGTAACCTGGACCCCATAATTGACCTTGAGAGCTTAGAGCTGCGATCCACCCATGCAACTTCCCCGCCCACAGCAGACGAGCGGAATAACCCCGCGAGTGATAGTGAGCAGAGACCGAGCACGAGCCGGGACAACGCGACGCCGTCACCGGGCAACCTCCCTCATGCGAAGCAACAAAAGGGGGGGGAGCTACCACAAGTCCTCCCACAGGGCCCGGCCCTGCTGGGATACATTGCTCCCCGACGAGAAGGACAGAAAGTAGTAGTTTACCTTCCGGCCCCGCCCGAAATCCGCTGCCCGTGCTGCCCACACGAAACCCCGCCCATCTCCACCAGACGCAGCCTTGGCGAGCGAGTGAGGGCAATGCAGGAGCATGTTAAGGACCGGCACCGGAAACAATGCACACTTCGCTGCCTAGGGTGTGGTGGAAGCGACATCGGAAGCCGCAAGCACATTAATCAGTGCAGTTACCTGCGGGACAGGGCGACCGCGTACACACACAGGCCTGCCCGGTGGGCGACGGCCCAGGGCCCCGCCCACGATCCCTCCGGGCGACTAATGCGACCAGCCTTAGACGGACAAAACAATATCTTCGTCCCGGTCCCAATCAACGAAGTAGCGGTCTGTCCGGTATGCGACATAACCGTCACGAGTGCTCAGGATGAGTCAGTTCGGCGCGCCTCATTCAAAGCCCACGTGAAGCGTGTCCACGGACTTAATTCGCTTCTCATATGCGGCGGATGTAACCGCAGCTGCGGAAAGTGGGCCGCGCATCGGAGGGCGTGCCCACAGGCCGCGGAAGCTCAGCCCCCGCCCACACCCCGCGAGCTCCTTGCCGCCGCCTGTGCCTATCCAGGGTGCCACTGCCGATTCCCGACTGCCAAGCAGGCTGGCACCCACTACAGGGTGCATGCACAGAGGGCCCGAAAAGAAAGTTTGGACTCGAAAAGAATCCTACCGAACACGAAATACGCAGAAAGGGAGCGGATCCGAAGAATAATTAACCCAGGAATACAACGCCAGAACCACGAGAGCAACAAGACCCACCCTACCGATGCGGCTAACAATCAGGAAACGCCCAGTGCTACCACCTCTCAACGCGAGAGCCAGAGTTCTGACACTAGAGCAAGGAGGTCGCGTAGCGCGCCCCCGCAAAGCTCCACACCCGAGCGCGAAGAGTATGACAGACCCCCCGGCAATGCAATCCAGCGATTCCCACGGGCAGAGCTACCACACAACGGAAAAGGCGAAGGTCACGGAGCCGCGGCCGAGGAAACTGAACGGCCAGCTGACCTGACCGTTGGAAGGCGGGATTGCGTGTCGGAGAGGAAGAAACGGGGGAGGCCTCGTGGCCGACGCGAGAGAATAAGGGGAAATGCACGCGTGACGAGGAACCTGCCCCCCACGACAGAGAATGCTGAGAGTCCACATGAAGAAGGAAGAGAGACAGAGGGCGACCCGACGACCACCCAACGCCACACCACTGCGGCGCGAGCGGGCACACCTCCCAGCTGAGTCTGCCCCTGCATCTGGCCAATCACACGCGCGGAGTGCGTCGCCTGCGCCCCCCCAGGAAGCGACCCGCCAGCACATTGAGGGAGGCTCTACTAGACCAGACCCCGAGCACGGTCCACTGCGGCGGCCCACAGGCCCCCGAGCGCGCCGCACGAATGAGTGGCCGGAAACCCTCACCTCTGCATTCAATGAAATCTGCCTTGCCCTGAGGAGTGGCGAAAGCACCGAACCCGCTGCTTTAGACGATATATACGAGAGATGCGTGACGGGCCTTCAGGAGGCAGTAAATATAAAGACGCGATCAGTGACAGTGGCGCCAGATGAGGCGCGGCCGCGAAAGCTCGCCGCGAGGCCGCCTCCAGCTGCCGACAAGCAACGTATACGTACTACGTACATGAATCAGCGACGCCGGGCAATGCGCTGGATCACAGGAAAGGAAGGGGAGAGGTGCCAGATCCAGCTAGAAGAAATTGAAGAGTACTTCCGGTGCGAGACAGATGCGAATCGAAACCCCTCAGCCTACGACGGGTCCGTCTTTCCCCATATCATGGACCGGGAGCCTCTCGACTGCGGCGAATTCTCGGCCCGTGAAGTACAGCGGCGACTCATGAACGCCGAGAATACCGCCCCGGGGGAAGACCGCTTAACCTACAAACATATTAGGGCAACGGACCCAGAGGCGAAGTTAACCACAGCTCTAATGAACTTAATACGGAAGGCAGGACGAATCCCGCAGGCCTGGCGGCGGTCGCAGACCGTCCTGATATATAAGAAAGGCGAGCTAGACAACATTAAGAACTGGCGCCCGATTGCCCTCGGACCCACACTTTGTAAATTATATACAGGGCTGTGGGCAACACGCTTAAACAAGTGGGTCGAAGAGAACGGAGCCCTGTCAAAGGCCCAAAAAGGTTTCCGCCCCTTCGATGGCGTGCTGGAGCACAACTACACGCTCCTACGCCATATCGAGCGGGCCAGAGCCGGCAAAGAGGACATGGCTCTAGCACTTCTCGACCTACAAAACGCGTTTGGTTCTATGCCTCATAGAGCGCTGCAGGATGCCCTTCTTGCGATCGGGGCTGGGGAAGCATTCACCAATATCGTGACCGACGTATATAACAACAACACGACAAGGGTGCTCACATCCCGCGGCCCGACTGGTGAAATTCCCATCACGCGCGGGATCCGGCAGGGGTGCCCACTTAGCGGGACCCTCTTCAACATCGTCATCGATGCGACCGTGCGAGCCGCGGAGCAGGCCGCGACCGGGCACGCGAAAGTCTTAGCCTATGCGGATGACCTCGCCCTAATCGCGAGCGGAGAACAGGAGCTACAGGCAATGGCGGACGCGACGCAACGGGCCCTAAGTATGACAGACGTGAAAGTTAACCCCCACAAATGTGTCATCCTCGCCATTCACCGAAGACATGCGGTTGTAGGCATCAAGATAGATGGGCATTTATTACGAGCTCTTGGCGCGAATGATCGCACAGACTATCTGGGACGGCCAGTAGGCTTCTCCCTGGTGAAGGACTGGAAGGGGCTTTTTGAACAAGAAAGCATTGCTGGTAAGATCGCTGAGTCGGGGCTCTATGACTGGCAAAAGATCGACGCCCTGACTCAGTTCGTCTTGCCAGCGCTCACCTTCCCCTCCGAATGGGAAGATACACGAGGAAGCAGCTGCTCACAATGGACAGCGCCCTGCGAGCGCATGTGAAAGACATCCTCTCCCTCCCAGAGCGCGCTTCCTCCTCCTTTCTCTACGGACACCGCGAGGACGGGGCGATCGGCCTCACGAAGGTGAGAGAGGAGGCCGATTTTTGGGCGATAGATTCTGCCTTCAAAATTTTAACGAGCCCAGACATTAGCCTCAGAAATGCCGCCATGGAAGACCTCGCCGCGGAAGCAAGTCACTGTGCCAGATCACAACCTGCTCCAAACGTGAGTGCGGATTACCTCAACAACCGCCCCTTCCCCCGCAGATACGGTCTAGAGACTTTTTGGTCGCGCGCGCGTAACGCCACGGGCAGAGTGGGAGTACACTGGGAGATAGGAGAGAACAACGGCACCCTCGTCCCCTCCCTCACCCTCCCCTCCTCTTACTGCCTCCCACGGGACTATCCTGTCACCCGGCTGGAGCCAGCGCCCGCCGATGCAGAGGCCATGGGCGGCGAAGGCCGCGACCCCACTGCCACCGAGGATGACACCCCAGTAGCCGCCGGGGGTAACGCCCCGGAGCTGACGTCGAACGGGCAGAGCGGAGGAGTAGGCGCCGCCGCGCCACCAACACCGGCCGTGCAGGACGGCGCGCGGGCCGATTGGACCGCCACCCAGATGTAGCCACAGGACGCCGCTCCAAACGCCGACGCCGAAAGTGGTAGCCAGTACTTACACAGGGTAGAGCTGGCCGCCACTCAGCGAGTCGACGCCGACGGCATCCCAGTACTGGCCGCAATTAACCGAACCAACGGCCTGAGAGCTTCGTCTGCGCAGCCAGCTTCCGTGCGCAGCGACGAGCCACGTGGCCCCGGCATCGCCCTGGCGCCTCCACCCTCAGTTGTGCCAGCGGCTAGAAGGGACACCCCGGAGCAGAGATCGGGCCCTCCACGACCGGACACGGGCGCCCAGCAGGAGCAGCCGCCGGACACCCGGGACCCTGACAACTACCAGGCATGCATGGAGGACAACAGTGCGGAGGTGGTCACCATCGGGCCCTCGGGGAGGTCGTCATTGGTGAGGCGTCTACGAGATTTATTTCAGAAGGCGCACTCGCGGCGATGGCAGTCCCAAAAGGCCCAAGGGATCTACGCGGGCGCTCTGGCGGGGGTGGGCAAGGAGTCAGGTTTCTTCACGCGGACCGGGGAGCACATGAGAATACCTGTGTACAAGTTTCTCTTCCCGGCCCGCCTCAATTCCGCTCCCGCCTTAAACCACTGCCCTGGTAACAAGAACAAGGCTTGCTGGAAGGGCTGCACCCGCCCAGACGGCACAGCCGCGTTCGAAACCATAGGACATGTGACCAACGAGTGCCGGCACGCTCGCCACAACATCTGCGAGCATTACAAAGAGGCCGCAGTGGCGAGCGGATGGAAGGTCCTTAAGGAAAACCAGGTAGTGGTGGATAGTGAGCGCCCGGATCTCGTTCTCGCGCGGGGGCTACACTCCATCATCGTAGATGCAACGGTAGTGGCGGCGCGCGCCGGTAAGCTGCAGGAGAGATACGAGGAAAAGAAGAGTAAGTACAGTGCCTCCCGCGCAGCTCTCCTCAGCGCCGGCTACGCCTCCGCCGAAATGATACCGCTGGTGGTGGGTGCCCTGGGCGAATGGTACCCCGGAAGCGACGCTGCGCTCCTAAAGGTCTCGAATGGCTATCAGCTGAAAAAACTAAGACAGCGTATCATAGCTGAAGCCATCACTGGGAGCGCGGCGTGCTACTTCGCCCACACAGCCAGGCCCTACCTCGCCCCGCGCGAGTACAGAGAGACTGTTGACAAGATCTGTGCCCCCCGCCCTCACCGCACCAACGGCAGCAGCAGCAGCAGTACCGGCGATGCACTCGCGTCACAGGCGCCACACTCGTCCCTCACGGACTAGAACTTTTTTCCTCAACATTTAAACTTTTTCTTTAGCTAGTAACTCTTTTCTCTCTCTCTCTCTCTCTCTCTCTCTCTCTCTCTCTCTTCTTCTTCTTCTTCTTCTTCTTCTTCAACCTTTAACTTTTTGTTATTTTATTTATTTATTTATTTATTTTAAATATTCCTCTTTAATTCTTAACTGTTGTATTAGAAATTGTATTTGAAAAAGTCTGAATAAAAATATTTTAAAAACCGACCTAAAAACTAAGTAAACCGACCAAAAGAAACTAAGAAAAAACCAAAAACAAATAAACCGACCAAAAGCAACCAAATAAACCGACCAAAAACAACTGAAAACCGATCAAAAATCCACTAACAAATCCTACCAAAATCTAACAGAACAAAACCCAGTAGATAAACCGACCAAAAAAACACTAAATACACTGATCAACAAATCTAATAACCGACTAAAAAACACTTAAAAACCGACCAACAAACAACTAAATAAACCGACCAAAAACAACTTAATACACCGACCTAAAAACAAGTTAAAAACCGACCAAAAATATCTAAACCTGACCAAGACACTGACAAATCTCTTTGGGTTTTTAAGAAAATTTGGCTCCTTTTTTCGTTCCGAAGCTTAGTTTACGAGATATTCGCGAAAAAAAGAAGAAAATTTCGATTTTCAAAATCGACCGCATATTCTGCGGCCTAGCATAGAATTTCATTGCGAATTCACTGGTGAAGTCCGTTTTTCGAATCGACTCTTAGTTTTCGACAAAATCGCGAAAAATTTGATCGTAGGCTGGGCGACCTAACTTGGCTCCTTTTTTCGATCCGACGCTTAGTTTTCGAGATATTCGCAAAAAACGAAAAGAATTTTCGATTTTCGAAATTATTATATTGTGCCTCCCACCGCACGGAATTTCATGGCGAAATCACTGGAGGAGTCCGTTTTTCGATCCGATCCAACGCGGGAAAATCGCGAAAAACTTGATCGTAGGTTGGGCGACCTAATTTGGCTCCTTTTTCGATATGTCGCATAGTTTAGGAGATATTCGCAAAAAACGAAAAAAATTTCGATTTTCGATATTAACCCGAATATTCTGCGCCTTAGCACGGAATTGTAAAACCTCAAAAAGCATTATTGGACAAAATTAAGTCTTACGTTAGATGTATTTGTCAAAAAATTGAAACCGGATTGCAAAACTCCGTAAGAATTAAAGAGTTGTTCTTGAAACATAATTCGTTCTGACTGCAAGAAACTCTTACCATTCCTGATTAAATATTACAGGCAGTCCCAGGTCCATCACAAATAAATGTAAAAATTAATAGAGCTAGAAGGCCTAATGAGTACTTCAGGTACTCTGGGATTAAAGCTAAATCCATAAATTTGAAACCTTTTTGTAGACACTACTAGCTCGGAAAAATTATACATAGCTATTAAAATCAAACTAAGGAAGTATGACAAAATATATGTGGCAGCTATAGATAAAGAGCCTTGTGAAGCCTCTTCCAGTAGGAGAACTACAATTAAGAAAGCTTGAAGATCCATTCTTTAAAAGCTTGCATACTTGTCAGGTGACCAGACACTTGCTTTGATGGTAGATATCAATGTTTCATCCCGCCAGTATGTACATATAAGCGCATTTCGGTGTTATAATACTCTGGGTCTGAATTCTTTTTTAAGTACTTAAAGGGAACGAAACATTGCCGAGCTTCCTCAATAATTTCTTTGAATTTTTTTGCTTGTCTTCCAATCCTTCTCCTAACTTTTCGAAAACCGCGTAGTTCAGTTTTAAGAAATGTTGCAGTCCATTTATGTCAGCTTTACGATATTGCCAAATTCTATTACCGATTTTATCATTTACCCTTGAAATAGTAGCATTTATTTCAAGAACTACGGCATTGTGGTCACTTATTCCCTGAATAACATCGCAGTAGTATAACATGTCTATCGGTCTAATGAGAAAAATATCCAACATAGAATTTTGACGCGTTGGCTTGTCAACAACTTGCATTCCAAACTAGTTTATTTATTATTAACTGTATTTTTCTATCGCATACTTCGTCTTGCCAATTAATATCGCATGTCATTCGACGACCAGTGAAATGCTGGCCGTCATTATGTAAAGTTTCGCAATTTCGCTAATTGTCAGCGAAACTACACATTTCGACTGAAGGTATCAGTGACTTCGGCTCTCACTAATTGAACCAGCGACAATTTCACTGATTCAGATTCAGAGAGTGGATTTTGTATATTTTAGCACATCTATAAGCCAGTCATTTGGACCGAATCATAAGCTTTCTGATAATCTATTGTAAGGAACCAACATCTCCCTTTGGTTCTCAAAGACAAGATTTGGGTTCCAGGCTAATGTACAAGCAGCGGCAGACACTGTCCACCCGCTTACTTCTTCCAGCAGTAGCCGAAGATCTTAAGATGTGCTCATTCCCGGTAGAGCTAGGAGAATTCTACAGGGGTAGGCCTTATCTGGGTTAATTTGGCTGGACTTTGATCAGGATCAGATGTGCTTTTTGATTGTTACTCAATGAAAAACATGTATTCTAGCAACGTGGTTCCAGATGGGACTCCACTTTATTAGAAAATGGATGAATAACTACCATTACAATCTCCTGACCTCAATGATACTAAAAAATGGTTGGTCATGCATAAAAATCTGGCTTCTTCTTCTTTCTTGAAATTACAACACTGTTCTTTTCCCCAGTCTTTTAGTTTTCTTGCAAATTTATATTTTAATGATTTATCTTCCTTTACTTAACTATCGATTACAATTTGTATTGCGATTTGCATTACAATTTTGATTGCATGTTTTGAATGAGCACTAGACTTGTGCATGGGACTTATTTTAGAGCTCCCTGATTGTCCAATCCATTGAGGCGGCGCACGAAACGCAAGCGACACATCTCTCTGAGACACATACTCTTCGAGGAGACAGACAAACAGCTGTGGATAGCTGTTGCATTCGAAAAGAGTAGAGGCAGGGCACTTGTGAGAATATTAATGAGGTTTATGAAAGTTTTTTAATGTAACAAAGAGTTTGGAGCTGAATTTTCAACTGCGAGGTGTGAAATAAAGGAGAGATAACTTGCAACCCGTTTTGTAAACATGGAAGTCAAAAGAGAAGAATAAAAGTAATTGCTTTTAGTAATATCTTTCTAAATTTGTTCCCCACAAAATTGCCAAAAATCGTTTTTCTTCCTTCAAATATCAATTACGTATCTCAAATTTCCTAAAAAAGTATGGTAAGCCCTTTAATAAGTATGTAATTTTTTGCACTAATAAACTGCCCCAATTTCTTTCAATTAAGGATTACCATTAAATTCGGATTACATAAATTATACGTTTTACAACTGTTTGGTGTCTGATTGCTCTTTCATGAACCTCGCCAATATTCTCACAAGCGCCCTGCCACTACTCTTTTCGAATGCGCCAACTGTCTACAGTTGTCTGTCTGTCTCTTCAAAGTGAGTGTGTTTCAGAGAGATGTGTCGCTTGCGTTTCGTGCGCCGCCTTAATGTCCAATCAGGGAGCTCTAAAATAAGTCCCACGCACAAGTCTAGTGCAGATTCAAAACAAGCCTCCCGGATGGCGGACGGCGACTGACTCGCGTGACACTCTCAGGATGTTTTCAAGGCGATTGCATGCCGGTATTTAATTCACTCACTCACGACTTTCACCGCTATCTTGCGTGAGGTGCGAATTTGCAGAAGCACTGAAATACTGAAGCTAGGCGACTGGGTTTGCCATAGCATTAAGTTTAATGTCGCGATGAAGTCTCGAAGTCAAATTTCATACGTTTGAATATGAGATTAAAGTTGCGGTCACGGAGTCGCGTCTCGAAAATGTCGCGGTTAGATGAAGTTGCAGTCGTCAGACTGGGGTCTATTTATTTGTTTATTTATTTGTCAAAAAAACAGTAAAAACTGTAAATGACGTGTGGGGAAAGAAATTTATCTGCGCACATTTTCTTGAGGGCCAGAATTTTATTTAAAAAAAAACAAAAAATGAATTTAGAAAATAATTATTTTAGAAAAATAAAAATATTTGGAAAATGTCTTTTCCCGAGTTATAGAAAATCAATTTCAACTGTAAATGAACTACAAGCAAAAGGAGTGCTCAACAAAACGTGCGCACAGTGAAGCTACATTTAAGTCCAGAAGCAAAACAAGGAGCCATCTCAGCATTTGCTCAATGGATCAGGGAAACTGGACAAAAACCTGATCGAGATGGGGGTCATTGACCCGGAAGCTGAAGTACATTACTTGTTACAGGAGTATTAAATATTTTTTTAAATGTATACAATGCAAACATAAACTAATTTATTATATATCTTTGTTTTGTTACATTAAACATTATTTTTCTTTTTCACAATCAAAATCGTCAGTAGACTATTTGAAGCAATGTTTGTCAGTTGAAAGTTAGAAATTAAGTGTCACTCTCCGCCAAGCGCCTTTAACTCGAAGCATGCACTTCCCGCGCGAAATCTCGAGTCCAGACCGTCTTTTTTTTTCTTAAGCAAACTCTACAAGTTTTGAGACGCGGAATTTGTAGCGCCGTCGAGATCGCTGATTCGCTGACGCTGATGTCATGCGGGCAAGCTTCTCGAAGATTCTCGACCCGTCGTTCTACTATTGGACAAATGTACTTTCATTTTCTACTCCCATTGTATAATTGTAGTGTACGGCCGGCGGTTTGAAGTTTCCGCGCTAACAGTGCGGCAAGGAGCGCTGGGGGCGTGTTCCCGCCGCCGGCAACGCGTAGCACAGAGCGCCGGCATCGCGCGCGCCGTGCTTCGATAAGCTAAGCGCCAATGAGAAGCGGAGTTCCGAGGACGCGCTCAGAAACACGCAGCGCCCGCTGCCTGGACTTCGCGCGCCGGTGATCCGGCCAATGAAGAGGAAGCCTTGCAAGGGCGCCGGCAGAGGACTGGAACTGGGCGTTCCTTGACCGAGGTATTCGCTGGCATGCACACGCTCGATATCTTGCTGCCAAATCAAAATTCGAACCCTTCTTCTGAAACCTCTTCTCCGTTCTCCCGACCTACACCTTTCCTTGAAGCGCCGCTTATTCACCGCGTGCGTGCGCCCCTTGTGGGCATGTGAGGTTTTCGCGGCTGTTCCTCCTTCTACTCTGCGGCCAATTTGGGTCGCAGGAAACAGAGCGGCGCGCCTCACGGCGCGTCCTCATATTCCCAGTCTCCGACCTGACCGTACACCTAAAACCGCTGACGTTTTCAGAGTTCTAGGCGTCCGTTCTAGGCGTCCGTTTTCAGAGTTCTGACGGAGTTAAAGAAGCGGGCGAAGACGGCGCTCGTGAGGGCGCTGGGGCCGTCTGCTCCGCGCATCCTGCGCGAGACCGGCATAGCGGCGAACAGCGGCGTGCACAGGGCCTTCCACAGACGAAAGGGCCCACAGCGCGTCGCCTTCACCTTCCGCGCGCTTCCCCCGCACGAGCTCTCTGAGCTGTGCGGAGGGGAAGCAGCAAGTGCGTGGGAGGCGATCGCCGCTCACTGGAGCCGGAAACCGCTCGGAAACGCGTCTCGCCGGGCCGCGGCCCCCTGGCAACAAAGACGTGGCGCCACGGACGCTTGAGTGAAGTCGGCGCCGTGGCGAATAAAAAAGTGTATATTGAAATGTACCAACAATGTCTCGTCACAAATTATTACGAGATCGTGCTGTTTTAAATGACATCATTTACCCTAGGACTGTTATAATCGTGACCCGTTCCGAATTTATAGAAAACTATGGGCGCCAGGAACAGGTTACGATAATTGATACTTGAAACCAATACTTCCGCAGCTAATCTTAACGAATGGATAAATGTCCGGCTAGCTGGGTCAATGGGTCACGTAATGGATAATCGCTATCGTCTAGATAGCCGATTATTTGATCTGCCAACTATACAGTATGGCGAGGAATCTCAAAGGAAATAATTAAATATATCTCTAACTACTTATCAGTTGTGATTGACTAAATGAAAATCATCTTTTCATTTCCAAAAGAAAATGTAACAATTTATTGACTTGTGAACAATTATTCTGCTTTTAGGCCATGACCTCGTTTTAAAAGAAAACCTTTGTACTGCAGTACTTATCTAAACGTGATCTTGACCGACGGCGCCCCGCAGTATCTTCTCACTTGAATGCTGATAATCCCAAGTCCAGCTTCTAATCTTGCGACGCTGCCGACGAATCCAGCCCTCACTGCCTAGAATATCTACCGGTTCTTACTTAATATTCGCAATTCCTAGTTCTCCCCAACTACGTGGTAAAAGATTAAAGTCCAAAACCGCAATATAAAAAACTTTCAAAGTCCTAAGCGAATTTAACTGCTGCACATCAACTTTCAGAGTCCGAAAACTATTGATTCTCACGTCAAACTTACAAGTCCCACTCCCCTAATGTTAAACTCGCGAGCGATCTGTACCACTCGACGGCCTCTATCAGAATGTCATTTACTCCTCCGTTTTTAGCCCTCAACGCCTCGGTATCCATCCTTCATTCTTATTTTTTTAAACAAAACAACAAACTTCGACAGTCTATTCTCAGGAGTTGACAGTCTATTCTCCCTTAGCCAATCCATCCATTTCTTACCAAATCAAGTAGCCACACCCTCAATAGTCATTCCCTTCTAGACCAATCCCAAATTATCTCGTATTTATATCTAGCCAGCGCCGCCACCTATTCATGGCCTGAATGCAGTTTATTGACCTTGCCAACCACTACGCGTTGCTAAGGCTGTATATTGCCATTTGCAGACCCTTTTAACCCAACCCATTTACAGCAAATGTTACTGTCAAAATATATAATATATTGGTATATCACAATATTGTGTAAATAGTGCAGTGAAATGGTGTATGTGTGAGTATGAATGTATTAGTACATATAGTTTAAGAATGAATGTGTAAAAAGAAGAAGAAAACATGTACAATAAAAAAAAGAACTTTTTAGAAACTTCATAACAACTATATAAAACTAGCCAATGCCCAAAACGGCAATTGCAGTAGTTAATTAGATTTTAAGATAGTTGTAAGTAGTGTTTTTAAGACAGGCCCGCTCCCTGCTGCATAAGCCCAACCGGCTGCAGCTAAAATGTATCCCCTGAACATTAATAAACTCCCGCCTCTCCAGGGTATCTAGAGGGGAGGAAAAAGAAAAAAGGACTGGAAACAATCGCCAGGACAGGAACAAATCGCCAAACTGACAAATGACCAAGGTCCGTTGTGAACCTACACTAATTACATTTAGCAGTAAAACGCAATAAACGTGCGCACTGCAAAACGATCCAATGATCAAATTCACGCTGACCTTCGGCTAGGCCGAAAAAATTCTGGAACCAGTGGAGCGCTCGGTGTAGTTTAAGCCTGATGGCAAGATGTTTCTTTGGAGGTTTTGTTAAGTTGTGTGTCTGGCGGACGAAGTTGGCCAGGTGTTTATGTTCATAAACCATTTTTTAAGAAAACAAGTTTGTTGAGATTAAACAATAATGCTACCATTTGTTGATATAATGATAGTCATTTCGATACAGTTTTCATTATGATACAGGTTCTTGACCAAACAGAGAAGTTTACAAACCAAATATTGACAATTAATCATTGGGAATCGTTTTAGCAATTATTTCTTGTGATCGTGTACATTAAAATTGTATTTGATGTATTATGCTCAATAGTTTTAATTTCTTTTATTATTAGTATTTTTCGTGGTATATTATTTAAAATAAAGTGGATCGTAATTTCACTTTGATCCTATTTGACTAGCGCAGTACTCCCTAGCAGGCGGACAGGTAACTACAGCCACCTGCGGCAGCATGCGAGGGTAGATTTAGGTAGCTGTCCGTTAGGTGACCGTGGCCTAAATCAACTGCCATGAAACTATTCAATGTAAAAGTTTAACTTATAAAAGTCGTATAAAAAGTACCTATGAAACTCGATGTAATGGGTATTAATACACTCGTGAAGTTTACGATACTCGCTCGTTCCTCTCTCATGTATCACACTCGTGTATTAATACCCATCATTACATCATCGTTTCATAATTTACTATTATCTGGCCGTTTTTGAAACTCTCCGGCTCGAAGTGGGCCAGCGCGCGTTCTTTGTCTGGCGCTAAAGCGGGCAGCAATCAGCTGCAATTTTGAGTCTCTGCCATCTCGAAATCGAACTCGAAGTGTTAGCAGGCCGCGCCAGGGCCCGCTTTTTCACTGGATTTAGCGGGCGACTTATACTTCGGTTTTTCTTTCTTGGCGTGTGGAGGTGTGTCATCAAAATGGAATATCTCACGATACTTCGCGTCGTGCCGCTAGGATTCGCCGGTTGTGCCGCTAGGATTCGCATGATCGCATATGTATCGAGCAGTGCGGGCGATCATGCGACTCCTAGCTGTACAATCGAGAACGACGCGAAATATCGTGAGATATTCCATTGTGATGACACACCCCCACGCGCCAAGAAAGAAAAATCGATCGCATGGTAATCGATCATTCGGCCATATTAAATGGAATTTGTCCCCGACTGTTACAGCAGAGTGTGCTGCTAACTCTAATTCCATGGTTTAAATGCTTTAAATCGCAGTATATTCGTGTTTGTCAACTGATTTGACTTAAATTTAATTAGTGCTACTGCTAGTATCACCGTGTTTAAATGCCTGAAATCATCGTCAATTGTATGTAATTCATTGGAAACGTAGTAAAGGCTTCACATGAAATAGGCAAAGTATTAGTGAAAGTCTGTAAAGTTCGTAGTGAATTCATTGGTTAGGTCAAAGTTAGGTCGAATTCATTAGGACTTCGTTTGTAGTTCTTGAAATGATGTTCATAAAATTTCTCAAAAACTCAAAAGTTTTCTCTGAAAATGAGCTCGAAATTTTTGCATTTTCAGAAACTCTCAAATGCCATTGGCATTTCAAGGTCACGAGCTGGAAGAAGAGGGGAATATTGTCATCCAATCGTGAGCTCCAATACCCAAATGTAAGTCATAACGAAGCTTCCGATTGGATTACTGTGACCCTCTCCGACCAGCTCGTGATAGTAGTGTCACTGTGTTTAAATCGGTGGTTCGACAAAAGTGATGGCAACGAGTAATTGGATTATTTAAACTATTCTTTTCCGGCTTTTGAACCGTTGGCATTTTGGCTCAATGGTTGGAATCGATTAAAATCGTTTGATCAACGATTACTTTTGTAGTTCGCCTTCTTTCGCTCTCGAATTTACAGCGCTAGTGTGCCAATGATTTTTATATTTTATACTTTATACTGCGATTGTCCGAACTTTACTCCTGACAGAAATCAACTGTTTCGCTGTCATCCAATCGGGAGCTTATATTTCGCGACAGTGACGTCACTATGGTGACGTTCAAGCTCCCAATTAGATGAAACGGTCAAGAGCTGATTCCTGTCAGGGGCAAAATTACGAAAATCGCAGTATCGAGTGCTTTTCCACTGTAATGGTATTAGTTCTAGGCCATTTGAAAATACTCTGGGAAGTTTGACATAACAGATGATATATGATCAATAAATTGACATAACAGATGATAACTGATCGATTAAACGATCCATAAAGGTATTCTATGTTTGTTTCCCTCAAGTGCGTGCTGAAGATGGAAAAAAAAAAGATTCTATGATTTATGAAATGTCAATTACAATATATATATATATATACATATTGTGACCGTACTTACCCTTGTCGGTCTCTCGGGATGCACATATCATAAAATTTTTGGTTCATTAGGGTACAGGAATTCTTTTAGGGGGATACTTTAATCAGCATGTCTGAATTCGATGATTCTATTATTACACAGACAAGGATTTATTGAGAATTACAATTTACATTAATAACACAATTAACATTACCCAACTGATCGTAGATCATTAATGAACACTAATTAAACAATTTTATATTATATGTCTGATTGTTCCTATTGTTTACATTTATTATTCCCGTTCATGATATTTCCATCTCTGAAACTACATGCCTACCACTCTCATCACAGACACTGTTACTTTTCTTTATCACTCCAATGAGCATCCTGAACCGGCATGTCCCCTATATCCGACCCCATCCATTCTTATTTATAACTATCGTTACTTATCTGAACTTTCCACTAGCTGCCTTCCTCGCGAAGCCACGCCACGTGCTTTCGCCCGTGGCCGCTGCCGCGAGGTGGCCTTGGCGCCGCCGTCGCTCTGCGTCTGCACACGTGTCGCTAACGGTCCGTTCTAGCACACCGGCGTTGTATCCGCCACCAATTTCTCTTCCCACACGTCGGAATTCCAGTTTCGGCTTACAGGCCCCCCACAATTCGGTTCCGCACACGCACAGCTACGCCGACTTGTCACAAATGCAATATCGCCCACGTGTCTATCCAATGTTGCACTTCTATAACTAAATTTCGTGATTATATCTTTTCGAACACACTTATAACAATCCTTAATAACTTTCCTCACTGAGTTTGTCACACTTCTTATCTCTTTGACCACACATTGCCTCGATTAGTCCCGATTTCTCCCATAACATCCTCACATCGCTCCTCTGTCGTCTTCTCCACTCGTTACCTGTCCGCCATTCTCCCTCGACTCCCTTCCGCTCGATGTGTCGTCCGAATCCCTCGTTCCGGGCACCCGTTCACCGGTCCGGTCTGATTCACCCCGCGGTCGATTCATTGTCTGCGCGCCACTTTCAAATGTTGTGATTTGCCTAATGCTGGTGTTTTGACCATACGGTCAATATATATTATATATATATATATATATATATATATATATATATATACACTAGCGATGTTTACAGCTCTATGTTGGCCGTTTATCGCATCCAAGGCGCCATTTGTTTTGTCATGCCAAGTGTGTTGTAACATATCTCTTCTTTCCATTGCCACTGTTAAGCTGGCTTTACATTAGCAACCAGTTTCCGCAATATCTTTCAGCAATTTGTTTCTGCTTCTTGCGGTCATCTTTACATTAGCAAGAGCAAGTCGGGGCAATAGGTTGCCAGAAACCTCTTTCCGACAAGATATTGCCGACCGCTTTACACTAGGGCTTTTCGTTGCCGTGTCAGATGACGTCACGCGGTAAATGCGCGTGAACTAGTGAGGTTAGAACTTTCCCATTCGACATGGCGAGCAGAAGACAGAAAATGCGAGTTACAGCTGCACTTATTATTATCAATGAAGAAGAGAAGAAACGCCGACGATCGTTGTGGACGCGTGACTGGATTTTGAGAAGAAAGGAAAAGGGGGCTTTTGCGAATTTAATTCAAGAGTTGATTGCAGAAGACCCACCGGGTTTTCAAAATTACTGTCGACTCAGTGTGACAGAATGCGAGACAATTTTAAATTTAATTGGTCCACAAATCACTAAAAGTGATACGAAATTTCGGGAAGCAATCACAGCAAAAGAACGCTTAATTGTAACTCTTCGCTTTTTGGCAACAGGTAAGCATTTTTAAAATTCTCTTATTATTTTCATTTATCAAATAAGCAACGTACAAATTTAGTGAGTCTTTTCACATCATTTCATCTTGCTAAATATTTTGTTCTGTGTTATTCATATCAGTAATAAAGCATGACTATTCCACACATTTCCTCTGAACCCTGAAGGTTGAACCCTCAGGTTGTTCAATCGGTAGTATTTTCTGTAATATGAATGCCATTCGTTTAAAGGGCTATTGCTTTTCTGAATTATGCAGGTTTTTTTTCTTTTTTTTTCAGGTGACAGTTACAGATCCCTGATGTATGAATTTCGTATATCAGACAGTACTCTGTCACTTATGATTCCAGAAGTGTGCAGAGCTATTGCTGGACTGAGAGATCAGTTCATAAAGGTAAATTTGTATAGGGAGCTGCTCCCTTAAGAGGTTAATTAGCATCTAGTAACCATGCCATTAAAATTAAGTGTGGATACAATGCATACATTGGTACAAATATATCCCAATTTTTGTGCAATTGTAGGCTGGCATCTGTGGCACATTTGTTCATTTAGTTATGAAGAACCTGGAACTTACTGGAGTAAAAAAGTTGAAAATATATGCCACTATGCACTTAAAACCAAGTTAAAACAGTCAGCAACAGATAAAATTTATATAATTTCATTCAGCCCAATTCATGTGCCTGGATAAAGTTAAAGAAAATAGATTGATTCAAGTGAAAAGAACCTTATTGGAATTGTAGCATTGACACAGCACTTGGAATATGTGCACAGCCATATAAATGAAATATGCAGTTGGGCAAAATAAAAAATGGCTTTAGTTTTATTTTTGGTGATAGGTTAATTTGTATGCATCTCCTTTTGATATCACAATCAGTAAAAATGTGCAATTACATGAAGTTTCATGATCTACTTATTGAACTTAACAAGGAAGTGGAAACTAATTTAGGAATGGATTTTTGTTGATAGAAATGCAAAAGAACTTCATTTTAATAATTTATTTCATTTCAATAATTAGTATCTGACAACACTGCCAGCAGCTCCTGGTCAGGTTCAATGAGAACTGTTTCTGAGAATGTGGAGGAATCTGAAACAAACGTGAGTTATTAGTGGCAAAAATAATTACTATGCATTTGATAACATAAGTAGATGGAGACCATGAAACAAATTTTACCTTGTTCAGAATCCTTTTTTTGGAGTTCCTGAACAGCTAATAAATTGATGAGGAATCTCCGCTTTAATTCCGCTCTATGCTTCTCTTCCAGCTTTCTGAGTTCCATAGCTACAAAATCTCCAAAAACTTGACACGCGTCATTCTCTGCATTTAAAATTTGTTTCGCTTTTTCCAAAAGATCATTGTTTGGCCCTTTCTTTCTTTGGGTTTGGGGGTGGGAGTGGGAGTGGTGGTGGTGGTTGGGATTGGGGTTGGGGTTGGTGTTGGTGGGTTGGTTTCTGCACTAGATTGTCCCTGTGAAGAAAAACAAAAATTATGTAATATAGCTGTAAGCATGTAAGTGTGCATGGTTAAAAATTTCTTCTTTCATTTTCAGCTGCCAGCTACCCCAGAAGAATGGAAGGTTGTGGCTGATGATTTCAACAAACTATGGAATTTTCCCCATTGCATAGGTGCTCTTGATGGCAAGCATATAGTTATGCAAGCCCCTTCCAACAGCGGAAGCTTTTATTTTAATTATAAACACACACACAGCATAGTGCTGATGGCGCTTGTAGATGCAAAATACAGAGTCATATATGCTGATGTAGGTGCTAATGGTAGAATTTCAGATGGAGGAGTATTTAGACAGAGTTCACTTCATGAACAGATAGAAAATGGCAATACAAATCTACCAAGGGCTTCACCACTAGCAGGGCGGCAAAGAAACACACCATTTGTTATGGTTGCAGATGATGCATTTGCATTAAGTGAAACCCTAATGAAACCTTATCCAGCAACTGGTGTGTCTGGTGCTCATAGAATTTTTAACTACAGAATTTCTCGAGCACGTCGTATTGTAGAAAATTTCTTTGGGCACATAGCGCAAAGATTTAGGGTGCTACGGAAACCTTTAATGGTGGATCCACACAGTGCAGACTACATTGTAACTGCAATATGTGTTCTCCACAACTTTTTGCGAGAAAGAAATTCAAACATATGTGATTTTGACTCTGAAGATAGTGAAACACACGAATTAAGAAGTGGTTCATGGAGAAGCGAGGAGGTTATTGAAGGTACATATTTTCCACTCCAGAGGGGACTAAATAACAGTAGTGCCAGAACTCCAAGAGACATCAGGGATGAGTTCAAAGAATATTTTATTTCTAGTGAAGGGGAAGTCCCTTGGCAGTATAAGTTCATATGATATATTTACATTTAATGAAATATTTGTATTTTTTGTAAGCTATAAGATTAATATAAGTTAAATAAAAATTATTTGTGAATAGTTATTTTTATTTCATTTACATTGCCAGTGTCCCCTCTATTCCTTAATACATATGCATGTACTTTTCATATCCACAAAGCAAGGTCAATTTTTGATACATCATTGCAAAAGATGTGAATAATAAAAGACAAATAAAAAAGATTAATGCAATAAAATCTGTACATACTGTTGTGTTCAGAGATGACCTCATCAATATGGACCCTTCCATAAATTTGAGGGCATCAAAATACACCCATTTGCTTCTTTTACAGAAGCCTGAACCACTAGGTCCAGGTTTCTGCTTTCTCAGCTCACCACTGAATTGAGTCTTCAAATTTTTCATTTTCCTCAAAACTTCATTTTGGGTTATGCTGCATGCTGCTGCAACTTCCTCGGATGCCTTGTTCCTCAACAACTTATTTTTATAGTCCGAGGAACTCACATCCCACAGACATGGGTGCCCCTCCAACTCCGCAATGAATGATAGAGTCGCATTCATAGTCCAGTTGTCCATCTGCAATAGGTATTCATGAAGTGAAATTATGTTCACTATCCTAAATCTTTACAACATCAATTTCCATTCAAACACTTATTTATATATATTTACTATCAAATTCTTTTCACGTTAACATCCTCAACAAAATAAAATAACAGAAAAGGTTATTCAATTACTAATGGTATAAAAAATATCCTTCGAGAACTTTACAAATGGAACATAAAAATATAAAAGTGCATTTCCAATTTAGTTTCAAACAACTGTTCATCAATCTTGTGGTAGTTAATTAACTATTTAAATATAATTTCCATATAAGCACTTATAGCACACTTAATAAACAATTAGTAAGGCAGGCAGAATTTTATTAAATTATGCACCTGTATTTACAGAAAGTGTAATAAATGAATTTTCTCAGCCTGACTAGACTGGCAAAAAGACATTTGAAACAAGATTCAAGAACATATATGAACATCAAAAAGTCACATGTAGACTCAATACCGTATCTAAACACAGAATACATTTTTCTCGTAATTTTATTGTTACTATTTATTTTAACTACCTGAAGAAGCAAACACTTGTCTGTGAAACATTGTACTTTATAATACTTTTTGTAAACACAGGTGCACAATATACTAAACAAATTTCATCTTTAACAAATGTGTCCCGTTAATATACACCAAAATTTGAACCAATTAATAACCAACAGACGGTTTAGAATATTTCATACTTGTTTTATTGCATTAAGCCTCTTTCACACATTCATTTTATGAAAAAAAGCATATTTCAATGCAAAATAATAAGTATTACCTCAGTATTACTTCCTGCACACGTGGTTGACCTCGCGTTCTTCCCGAAATAAATTGCCAGACTCCACTCCCGTTCTAGTCGCAGCAACAACTGGCAATATCTTTCTGATGACGAAAACACACGGCTTTACACCACGCCCGGAACAACTAGCAAGAAGTTTTGCCAACATCAGAAATATTTATTGCCGCAGTGCTTACATTGGCAACATTTCTTGCGAAATAATATTGCTCGCCATTTTCTTGCTAGTGTAAAGCCAGCATTACACCATCTTTCCATTTCACTCTTGGCTCTTTTCCTCCGTCTTGCTGGTGTCCAGTTATAAACCTTTTTGAGCAGTCTTTCTGAATCCATCCTTTGTAAGTGGCCGTACCATAACAATCTTTTCTTTTCAACAACATCAGTTAAACATCTTTCTATATTTAATCGCCTTTTTATAGTCTCTGTTTTTACATGATCCAGCAGCGTGACTCCACAGCATCTTCTCCAAAAACTGTTTTCAACACTATTAATCCTCTTTTTCAGAGCTTGGTTTAGTACCCAAATTTCAGAGCCATATGTTGCTGTGCTTTCCACCAAAGATTTAAATAGCTGGATTTTTGTTTTAGTCCTAATGTCCTTACTCCAAAGAAGTGGGTTTAATTTGCTGATTATTTGTCGACCTTTTCCGATTTTTGATAAAATGTCGGCTTGATCCGTCCCTTCTTCATTCAGAATTACTCCTAAATACTTAAAATCTTTCACATTTTTTATCTTTGAACCCTCTACAATTAAATCTTCCTGTACATCACCAACTACCAAATAATGTGTCTTCTCCATGTTAATTTCCAATCCCCATTTTTCTTATTCCTCTATAAGTTTTCTCATCATTTAGGAAGCATCATTTACATCTTCTGCAAGAACTACTTGATCGTCAGCAAACAATAAAGTATGTATATTTTCTTCCCCTATCTGAATTCCCATTTTAGTGCACTTTTTTGTCTATTTTCTCAACGCTGATGAAATGTATATTTTGAAGAGTGTTGGGGATAAATAGCACCCTTGTCTTAATCCCTTGTTAGTCATAAAAGACTCTGATAAACCTGCGTAAGTTTTAACCTGGCTGCTATTTCCTTCATAGAATCTACAGCATTTATGTACTGACCGTGGATGTTGTTCTCTTTCATTGATTCCCACAACTTTTCCACTGGTACACTATCGTACGCTTTTCTTAAATCTACAAAAACTAGATGTAATGGGCATCCATACGCTATAGACTTTTCCATCAGCTGTTTCAGGCAAAAGAGATTATTTGTGCAGGATCGACCAGATCTAAATCCACTCTGTTCTTCAAGTTCCATCATATCCCTTTCAATGCGACCTCTCAGAACCCGTCCATACAGCCTTCCTGTTGATGGGATGACACTCAAGCCCCTGTAATTGGCGCAAACACCTTTTTTTCCTTTCTTAAAGAGTGATGTTATATAAGCGCTTTTCCAATATTTTGGTACGGTTTCTCCTTTCAGGCATTTATTAAATATTTCTGCCAAATATTCTAAGGTAACATTACGGGCGTGTTTCAACAATTCAACTGACCAGAACCAGGACCAGAAGCTTTGTTGTTCTTCATAGCCATTAGCTCTTTTCTTATTTCGTGCATTCTTATATCTTCGCATGAATTGTTTGCACACTCTAAGGAATAATCTATACATTTAAAATCAGTCCGTGTCTCTATTAAGTTTCATAATATTTTTTCCATTGCTCTTCAGTTATCGGGGAATATGGCAGTTTCTCTACATTATCTTTTTTAAAACATTAATTGTTTTCCAAGCTGCCCTTGATTTTGTACCACCAACTAATCGATCTATTTCACAGCATTTCTTGTCCCAAAATGCATCTTTTAATTTGGTCACTTCCTTTTTAACAGCGTAACAGTATTTCCTGTAGATATTTCTATCTAATGGATCCTTAGAATTTAGCCATCTTTCATACACCTGTTTCTTTCCTTAAGGAGATCTTTAATTTCATCCTTCCACCACTATTCCTTCATTCTAAATCTACGTTTCTTTTTCTTCCCAATTGACTCCTTAGCGGCTTGATGTAAGGATTCCTTCAGAAAATCGTACATTTCTTCTGTGGACCCTTCAACTTTGCTTTCCATCTTTTGTGACAATCTTAACTTGTAAAGGAATATGGTGGACTCATTATCAAAACTGTCAAGTTGATAACTCGCTTCCAATTTGGTTTCTTGTTTACATTCACCTTCCACAGTTATTGTTTCTTTCTTCCTTCAACAAAGCTGTTGTTTTTAAAAGGTAATGGTCGGACCCACAATCAGCCCCCCTTTTAACACGGACGTCCATGATTTTCACACGGCATGTCTGTCCAATAATGGAATAATTAATAACTAGAGGTATACCCGCTCATTAAATGAGCGGTTTCCTTTTTCTCCATTCCGTAAGCGATCAGGTAAAGAAAAGAAACTTGCAAAAGTAAGCATGTTTTTCAGATGAAGCATTGAAAGGTTTACAAAATTTAAAAAATGACTTTGCAATTCAATGACAATACATTTATCATATGGTTTTTAAACAATTTCTTGATATATTAGATATATGAGTGAGTACATTTTCCGTGAGTGATTAAAATTTTACGTGTAATTAAATAAGTAATTAAAATTTTACGTGTAAAGAATTTGTTACGATATACCATACATATATGGTAATGAATGAACGTGAATCATTATTATTTTTCCACTACATTAAAGTGATTGTATTCATTGTTAAAACGTAACTTATGCAATTATGAATAAAATCCATGTGAAACCACTTTTTAAATCCATTCAGTTTAAAACATGAATAAATGTATTATAAAACTTCAATTTCAGTTTACCGGTACATGATACGTTGCACATCAAAGTGGAAAAAGTAACCAACGCAAGTATTGAAATTTATATTGATACAATAACACATCCAATGTCTAAGCTCTCAGGACTGTCTATCCTCTAAAATATAGTATTCCCAAAACAATATTTTTCCTCTTAATTTTATAAAATTAAATCTAACTTGAGACAATTGCAGGTCATACACTTTTTTAGCTCTGCAATGTACAATGTAGTTCTTAGGGGGGATACATTTTGTAGTTCCATGCGCGATATTGAAATCTGTTTAAATCATTCCCTCTTTATTGTAATGTATGTATGCATGGTATTAATATTAAGAGAGATTATCTGAAATGGCACAGAAACAACTCAATTTCAAGCTGGAAAAATGTTTGTTTCCTCTAGAGAAGCAAGAGCCTATGTTGGTATTATAAGTGAAATGTTAACTAATATTCCTCAAAATGCATGAAGATGCAAGATATTAAATAAACATTACTCAATTATTTAACTATTCACAATTACTGTTCTACACATCATATTTTATTATTTTCGGAGAACACTTAAGAATATAATGGAATTCAACACCATACAGAATTATTTTGCACCTAAAAGGTTATAAGGGATGCTAAATATTTTGTTTATTTTGTTTTTGATAAAATTTTGACGTAAGAATCTACAACATATTGTTGGAAAAGTCTTCCAAAACTGGGCAAAGGGCTGAAACCACCTCTTATTGCTAAGCGATAAGAATAGTACTGCAACTGAGTAACAACATTACAAACCAAAGTTGTATGGACAGAATCAAGACTCATCCAAAGCTTCCGCAATGATTCTCTACGTACAAAAAGTAATGGATAAGAAATGGGTTCAGTATCGGAGTCGAGAGCAGATATTATTTTTATTCGACGACCAAATACTTCAGAATGAATTGTGAAGGAAATATTGTTGGAGGGACCTCTATCGTCACTTAGAAATACAGAAGCAATTTCTACAGTTGTTGATAGATCGTAATTAAATGTCTTTTAGCAAAAGTATTCCGCAGAAAAAATGAGATGGTAAATAGGAACAGAATGAGAACAGGTTTGTTTCAAATTTGTTTCACATCAACTTTATGTTGAAACAATTGGGTATACGGATTGACATTGAGAAGCCTGTGCATCAATAATATTAAATCTGCTTCGCATTCGTTATTACTAACTTGATTTATTCTGAACTGTAAAGAATTGTCCGAGTCTCGAATAAAGAGAGATTTGCATACTTTAAAGGATTGACATTATTGAGATGTACAGTTATCACTGAATGGTATATATGGCCTTGAATGCGTAACAGTACGGCCTATGGTTTTTAAATGTTAAAAGATTTGCTTGCACAGAGACAAATGCTGGGACATTAGTACAAATAACTTCTAATATTACTCAAGTAATGTTTTGATCTTTCATCATTTTTTGTAATCAATTTTCCTAGGAGTTCAGGAACCTCAATAGGGGAAACAATATCAGATTTTGCTTGGCTTAATAAACCCGCCTTGTGCTTTTTCGGAGGCAAAATATGTCTAGTTAAAGCACTAAAAAAATACAGACATATCTTTTTTTATTTATTTTTTTTATTTATTTACGTCAAAAACAGTTAAAAACTGCGTATGACGAGCTATGGGGAGAAGTGAATTTTGTGCACGTTTTCATAATTCTGTGGTCTCTATCCTAAACCATATTCTAGTCGAATTTTGAATACAGAAAAGAGAGTTTTTTTCGAGTTTTGTTGACAAAATATTCGCTCCTATATAATAAAATATATTTTCAAAGGTAAATTAGCTATAAATTTCTGCCCTGAACCCTCATGTTCTTCATGAAAGAATAATACTTTTTGCCGCGATAATATGAAAAACGATAATTTGAATAACTCTATTTCCCACTGAAATTCAGAAGACGTGCACAAATAATGAAGTTACATTTATGTCCAGAAGCAAAACAAGGGACCATCTCAGCATTTGCTCAAGGATCAGGGAAACTGGACGAAAAACCTGATCGAGAATCTTCAAAATAAACTTTCTGGACATCTTCATCGTTTTGGTGCATCATGTTCTATGTTTGGCGCATCATACCCTTCCTGTTCACACTACGGTTTGTCTGTACTATGTATACTAATTTGTAGACTGCTACATCTGCTTCCCCTGATCATCTGACAACATTAACTTGGCGTGGAGGACTGTTTCTGTTGTTTTGATCTTTCTTCATTTTTTTACGTTAGCTTTTCAAAGTCAAACGCCTCTTACATGCCATTGTAGCTACAAATTACAAATCATATCAACTCAGTTATGTCCTAACAATAAACTTGTGTCAAAGGTTCCTGTAGAAATGATGATATACTGTATCATAACACACAATTTTATATCATTTCATTCATTAATTAACGCGTACTTTTGAACTTCCAAATTTCAAAGCTCCACAAACAGCCACACATAAATAATTAGTCAGTGACCTTGCAAGTCGCTGAAAAATAATTCATCAACATCAATATACAAATTCTACAAATGATACTACATTGTAGATAGAATATATATCTACAAATGATCAACCATAATAATTCAGTTGTATATTAACAAATTATTAGCACTAACAATATTACAGCATTGTGATATTTTTTAATTTATTAGTAATTTTCAGTATTGATCAGAGAAAATATTAAAAGAAATACACTTATGGGTAAAGTAAATTACTATTTTTCTTTTCTTTAAAAATGTAATGCTGAAAAAAGTTATACTGTACTCCCACACAAACAATTTGTCAGTGGCCTAGCACTTTGCTGAAAATGATTCATCAATATCAGTATACAAATACATGCCAATCTATCTACAAATTGCACATCATAACAATTCAGTTATATAGTAAGACTACTGGATATAACGTTATTGCAGCACAGACATGTTTTAGTTAAGTTTGGTAGATGAAACCAATTCACATGGACAACAGCTGAAAATGTTAATGTAATAAAGATCAATAAAACCAATCAATAAGAAAAAAATATTGCAATAAATGCACATAATCAACAGAATAAATCAAGGGAGGAAATAGTGCAAAAAGCACATTTATGGATACAGTAAGTTACTTTTTATCTTTATAAAAAAGGAATGAAACACAGTTACTCCTTTGAATAAATTATTTACATTAGTTTGGTTTCGTAGTTGAAACAAATTTACTTGTACAAATACAACTGAAGAAATTAGGTTATGTTAGGTTTGGTTAGGCGCGAACGTAACACATAAAACCCATAACACCTAAAATCCCAATTGTATTAATACGTACCTTTCCTACCTATTTTGGATTCACAAATTTCAAAGCTCATTGCCACGCTCGAATAGATTTTTCGTGGCTTTTGCAAGCTGCTGAAAAATATTCAGCAACTGCAATGTTTTAAAATATGAAATAGTAAATGGTTAAATATAATGTGAAACTGGTAATACAAAACATAAAATTCTAAGTGAATTCATCGGTACATACTTTGAATTTACGAAGTATTGAAGCATGCTGCCACGGTACAATAAGTTTTCGTCCCAATGTGCAACGTCATATTTGCTTCACGCCGCGTAATGCTACTGCTCTCTGGCCGGGCCGGCCATGCTTTCTCATGCCGCTGTTCCCGTCGATTCAAGAATCGATTCTGAAGAGAATCAGTGATCACCATCGAATCGCACTTATTGCCCGTCTGCTCATTTTATTGCAAATATTTATTGTTATAATAAAATAATTTAAAAAGTTATTCCCAGGGCCGACACAATGAAAAAAGAGCTTCAAGAAAAATGCTTCCCGAGCGAAATCGGTCGCGTAATTTATCCGTAGTAGTTCTAAATCGAAACTGCCTTACACTAATAATATATATGATGATTGATTTGAGACCTTTAGTACTTTGTGTCCATGTATATTTATGGATATCTTTGTGGGGGTAAAAGCCGTTCAGTATCTTTAGAGAGAACTGCTCACATATCTCAATTAGACGAGTACCATTTTCATTTAACACATCTTCTCCATATTGACCCACTACTTGATCATTTACTTTTCTGCCCACCCTTACATTAAAATCACCTAGTAAAATTAATTCCTTCTTATTACCTAAAGTTAAAATTACTTCACTTAATTTACTATAGAATTCTTCCTTCACCAATAAGGTGGCGTCATCGTTTGGAGCATATACACCAACAATCATAAAACTAATATTAAAAATTTCCTGATCAAGGGTTATTATTCTTTCATTTATGGCATTCCAACTTTTAATATGTTTCTTCCATTTCTTATGTATCAAAACAGAGACTCCTGCCTTTGCTCGACAATGTTTATCCACACCACTGAAAAAATGTAAAAAATCTTCCCACATTTCATTTCCATTTCCTTTCTTTTTGGTTTCTGTTAGTACGGCTATTTCAATTTTGTGCGATTTTAATTCATTACTTACTTCAAGGCCTTTATTTCTCAGCTCCTGGACATTCCAGCATTCAAAATTCGTTATCCGTTTCCGTTGCCTTTTTCGTCTTAAAGTTCCTGATTTCGAGGCGCGTTTGGCGTATTTTGCAAATTTTATATTTTTATGAAGGATGGGGAGCAGGCCCATCGCTTCAACCCCCAACCTGTAGGGCCAGGGAATTTTATGTCAGGCTTTCCATGCCTTAGGAGAATTGCCTTCACTGCGGCTTCGAAGTCCCCCCCATCCGTGAGGCCTACCTACCCTAATCTATAGAAAGAGAGAAAAAAGGAAGATAAGGAAAGGCTCCCTAGCCCTCAAAAACCTAATAGCGTCGGTGTCTGAAACAAACAGGAGTTGACCAAGAGAGGTCGATAGAATAGACAAAAAGCATTGTGGCACAAGTAAGTTAAAGATGCCACAATGGTAGAAGAGGGAAGCCAGGAGGACACGAACGTGTCCTACTGGGGGGTCAAGGTCACGATCTGAAAGGTAAAGATACAGTAATGGAAAAGAGGGATACGAGGAAAGAGAATGGTTAATAAGACTGTTTCCGTGGATATGAGAAGGGATAGTATTTTATAGGGGTAGGAAAGAAAAAAAAGAGGCAGGATAAAGGACAATAGGATGGGTAGGACGTTGTAGGACACAACTTAGTCTGGCTCCTCAGTTTTGGCCTATCCGACATGGGTGACCCTACCGGTAGTCATGCGAAAAAATGCATACTACCGCCGGCTTAGCCCTCCACCTCACTGAAGCACGCAAGCCTCCCCGCCCGCACGGACAGTGCTACTATAAGGCGGTGTCCCAAAGGGAAGTACATTATTTATGAATATCCATTTCTCGAGAGTTAAAAAGAGCCGCCTCGACAGCTGCGTTCCATTACGATGTAAGATATATAGGTGTGTCAACTAGCCGCCTTTTGGGCAACATTTTTGAAGCCAGTTTGAGGCTACGTCTCCGCTTATCCGTACGGTGCGCACGATCGGATTGGGCATTGATGATGTCGTTTCGCGCATTTAGTATTTTCTGATGTTTTCGTTGCAAGAAAGCAATAACTGTCACTGAACACACATAATTGGGGAACCGCTATTGTGAATGTATCGGGATCTTTTAAGACCTATTATACAGGCTGACAGGGGTGTTAATTTTTTGAAATGTTTTGTAGCGAGAGCCTTGCATATTTGCAATTATATGATTTAAGTACCAGAAAATGAGGATTTCCATTTAAAAACACGAGTTGGACTTATAACAACAAAAAACAATATGGATTACATTTACGAAAATCACTTAAACAGTGATTTACCATTCATTTGACATTCATGTTGCTCAGCAGTCAACAGTTTTGTTCTTTGCAACAGTGTATTCATCAGTGACCCACAATGACAAACAATTTCAGTGTCATTTATAATTTTCTAATAATATTTTACAAATTAAAAAATGTAGTTTATTATAATTCAACTCTATTCTTTATTTCAATATTAATAATATTGAATTTGTACATATTATTTTCTGAAATAATTACAATTTTATGACTTGCAATTCTCAAAATCACATAACCTACTAACAAACAGTATACTTATACAGTTTACATACATTCTTAATTTCCTAAATATATTAATGTAAATAAATGTTACATAAGTAACTTATATATACATTTTATATTTATTGCAGAACTATCATTATAAATATTGATTTGCCTGTACTTGCCTTTCAAATTGCTGTCGGATACAGATACGGTATGTGCAAATCATTCATTGTAAAATTGCTTTGACTATGAATTTATGAAGAAGAAGAATATACTTTTGAGAAAAACCTTATGTTATTCTTGTAACTTTTCATGACATCTGGTGACAGGTAGAATATCTTAATTTCTGCTTGTGTAGGGCTTTTCTCATACAGAGTTATGATTGTGTTATTGTCTATTTGTAGTGCTATGGTGGTGAATAGAAGTGGGCCATGTTGTGTTTCAATTGAAAATATCGTGGTTCTGGGTGTTGATAAACATTGGAAGGCAAGAATTTTAAATTATTGAAAGTATTTTTATGCGAAAAGCACGACCGATTTGTGCTGTAGTTGTAACACATTGTTTTTGTAGTTTTAATATTTCTTTCATCTGAAATTTACTTGCATTTTCCCACAATCCTAAATTTTACTGTGAAAAAGTTTCCATACTATTCATGGAACGGTTTACACGGTTCTCAGTTATCTGAATTGTGTTCTCTCTTCTAACTTCTAACAACCACTTCCTTTCACTTCCCACCATGTTATCAATTGAAACGCAACATGGCTTCAAACACATAAAATTAATTTCAAGAAGGAAAAATGAAGGTCATTCTTGAAGTTACTTTTTAGAACCACTGCACAGAATATCACCACCATGAATAATCCATGTTCTCACTACAATATTTATATTTAGAACGTCTATGCCTCTATTGAAATAACATCAGTTGCCTTTTTATAATCACATCTTGTCAAAAATAAGTGCAAAAAACACATTCTCTGGTTCACATTTCATAATCATGTCCTATGATTTTAGAAGAAGACTAACCATTTGTTTATTCCCAAATATTTTTTCAAACATCAACAAGTTTGTCTGACACCCTTTGGATACATTCGATTAATCTTCTTCATGAACAGTTGCTTCCCTCAAAATTGTTTCATAATCATCTTCTGAAAATTAAAAAGTTTTAAAAATATATTTTTAATGCTTAGATAGTAAATTACACTTCATGAAGTTTGTAATGTCATATAATTAGAAAAAATCGATAATTAATATTTATTAAAAAATAGTACACAATAAGCAAGATGCACATTTACCACACCAATGAAGTTCAGTATGAGGATCACAGTCGTCAGATATGTTTGATGAACAGGCATGGTGTTCCAATGTCAGTCTCTGTGTTTTTACCCAACATAACCACTGAAAGTTCAACAAAAATAAACAAGAACGAAAAATAATAAGATAATCAAATAAATTCTTACATTTCTTAATCTTAAAAATTACCATTTTATTTATAACAAATTCTATCTTCAGGTATGGTCTGTAAATCATATCCTCTACAAGTTACCTTATTAATTTTTTAATATTATTGAAAACTCATATCAAATGCATGTTTGCCATTGTATTTATGGCATAATATTCTGGGGAAACACATCTTATAGCTCCCAGAATTTCAGATTACAAAAAGAATTGTACGAATAATAAGCAAATCCAACCCACGTGATTCTTGTAAGTCTCTCTTTATTAATCAAGGAATTGTACCATTAACTTGTCTCCTGATTTACAAATCAGTAGTTTTTGTCAAAAATGACTTACTTAAGGGCGGGAATATATTTTCAGCAAACGCCGATGTCTATAAGTATAACACACGACGTAGTAATCATATTCACCAGGTGGCAGTATCAACAGCTCACTACAAAAAATTCACATACAATTCATGTACATTACTCTACAACACTTTGCCAGAAGACATTAAACGATTAAATTCGAAAGAAAAGTTTAAGTCCCAAGTAAAATCTTTTCTGCTGCATAACTGTTTCTATACAATTCGAGACTATACCGAGCATCAAAAAGGAAAGTAGAATTAATTTTAACAATGATAGTTAATGTAATTATTTATCATTTGGACTGTATAATTCTAAAGAACCTGTAACAAGTATTGTACCACAGTTTCTGGGTTGATGGCCCCCATCTCGATCAGGTTTTTCGTCCAGTTTCCCTGATCCTTGAGCAAATGCTGAGATGGTCCCTTGTTTTGCTTCTGGACATAAATGTAACTTCACTATTTGTGCACGTCTTCTGAATTTCAGTGGGAAATATAGTTATTCAAATTATCGTTTTTCATATTATCGCGGCAAAAAGTAATATTCTTTCATGAAGAACATGAGGGTTCAGGGCAGGAATTTATAGCTAATTTACCTTTGAAAATATATTTTATTATATAGGAGCGAATATTTTGTCAACAAAACTCGAAAAAATCTCTCTTTTCTGTATTCAAAATTCGACTAAAATATGGTTTAGGATAGACACCACAGAATTATGAAAACGTGCACAAAAATCACTTCTCCCCATAGCTCGTCACACGCAGTTTTTAACTGTTTTTGACGTAAATAAATAAATAAAAATAAACATTCCCAGAAGCATCACCTATCTCGCATCGCAAATCTATTTGGATTATCTTCCATTTTTAGTTTTTAGCATGCAAAATCTGCACTTTTCAATTTGCATTCTGCATTATATTCTTTGATTGCACAATTTAAGTCGTGGAATTTTTTTCCGAATTGGTGTAATCACTATAATGAGTTGGTTGTTTATTTTCACAATATTGATTGTGTATGATTTTGATTTTGTATTGATTGTGTATGATTTTACAATGATGTGTATCTATTTGATAATTAAATGATAGTGTAAGGTGAATAATTGGTAATGTAATAATCCGTTCTTCCCTATCAAATTCACGCCCCCATATTAGGCTTACCACTGTATTACCCCCTTTTTTTTATTTTAAGAAATCTTTGGAAACGTGAACGTGGTACATGTGGGTGGCTAGCTCAACACCACGTCCACTGGATGCTCCTGAAAATAAGAATACTTACTCTCTGCATTTGTCGTGGGCTGAAAATACTGCTCTACGAGGACTCGGTCGATGGATCTTATACGTACGCTTTGGTTACCAATAATACAAAGGGAATAATTTTGAAATACCTAATTTCTATTGAATGAAACGAGAATTTATATATGCACGTAACGACATGAAGTGTCGTACGTCTCTTTTTTATTCTTAGAAATTTTTCATCAATCTCTTACATGCTTTATCATATTATTTACTTGACAATTAATTTTCCCTATTGATGGCCATCTACTAATTATTACAATTTTATGCTGATTTTAAGGACAGGGTTCGGCTCATTAAAACAACGGCGCACGGTTCACTTGCGCATGGTTCACTCGCGCGGACCAGGAGAACGGATCACTCAGGGAGCGGGAAGATGCCTTTGTGCTTGCATTGTGCGGTGTGGTGTGAATGTGTAATGGAGAAATACAATGGTTTATTTTTCGCGGATTTGCGTAAACATTTAAGGTGAGTATTTGCATAAAATGCGTTGGTAATTATGCGTTGGACAGACTCAAGGATGTTTTATGTTAACGCGAGGGCCGAAGGCCCGGGCCTCGTCCTCAACTTGGAAACGGGTAGCGAAGCGTCACGATTCCACACGAAAGTGCGTTGGCCACGTGGCCGTGTGGCCGGGCACACTGTGACGGCGCCGCGAGTGACTCGTCGAAAAACCGAACCGTGCGCGTCAATAGGAGCCGAACCTGTCCTTGAAATTTACCCAATTTTAAATTTAATT